>CAEFZP010000301.1:42500-233397 GCA_903064625.1 Mallotus villosus
TTCCCACACTCCCCCTCTCACCCCCTCCTTCCCTCTCCTCTCATAACCCCTCTCCTCCAACTCCCTCTGCCCCTCTCAACCCCCTCTCCTCACCCATCCCCTCCCCCCACCCATCCCCTCCCCCCCACCCATCCCCTCCCCCCACCCATCTCTCTCCCTCTTCCCAGAGTGCAACTGCAATCAGATGGGCTCGGTCCATGACCGCTGCAACGGTACTGGGTTTTGCCAGTGCAAGGAAGGCGCCGCCGGCCTGAAGTGTGACGACTGTCTCCCCGGGTACTACTGGAAACAAGGGTGTTACTGTGAGTATGCGGTGCCAGAGACTGCACTCGGCGTTCTGGGTGTGTGTGTGTTTAAGACAGTCTCGCTGTGTGTATGTTGTGCGAGGGAGACAAGGCCGTTCCTCAAGTGTCAAACACTACAGTCTGTGTGGAGCCATTGTTACTAGAGCGTAGCACTGCTTCGTCTTTGCATGCCCCCCCTCCTCCTCCTCCTCTTCCTCCTCTTCCTCCTGCCACCTGGGACTGGGTCGTGCAGCTCGTTAGAGGCCCCACCTGCTCCGTTAATGGATGACCCTGTCGCACCTTGACCCCATTACACACATGCTCACACGCACACATATACATACATACCCTCTTCTTCTTCACATACCTGCCCTCTTCTTCTTCACATACCTCCCCTCTTCCTCCCCCCTCCCCCCCCACCCCCTCCCTAATGCTGTACCATCATATCAGAGGCTGTTTTTGGAAGGAATCTCGACTCTATGTACTGCAGAGCTTTGTCGAACTGGGTCAGTCAGTAGCATACTGTACACACTAACGCGCCATCTCCAATTTACATGAGAGAGAAAGAGAGAGAACGCGCGAGAGGGAGGGAGAGAGAGAAAGAGAGAGCTGCGGGAAAGACAGAGGGAGAGAAACAGCAAAATAAAGAGGTGGTGACTGTGAGAGGAGAAATTCTGTGTTTGTTGTAGGAGAATAACAGTGGGGTTACAGCTGAGACTCCCATAGACGTTTTTATCTCTTCAGCAAAAGACTCCCATCAATAATAAAGATGCATTCTGTCACGTCATCATGCCCTACAAAGTTGCCCATGATACCCTCTCTCTCTTAATACACACACTCACACACACACACTCATTTGCGCGCAGACACACAAGGACTTCCTCATCGAGATTTTAGGTCAAGTATCATGCACGCCATAAAGTACCTCTGTGTCTCCCCTAATGTCTTTCAGAGCTGTTTAATGATGTTATTTATTCAGGCAGCAGCTACAGGGTTGAGAATCGTCTTAATTAAATATGGAGATATCGTTCATTTGACCCAGAGAAGGTGCTTGGGTAACACAGATAAAGGGGAACGAGAGGAGGGAAGAAAGAAGACTGTGTCAGTGATGGCAAAGCTTGTAAACGTTTACCCCCCTTCCCCTCCCCCACGTCTCCCCCGTGTCTCCCCCTCACAGCCAACGTGTGTGACGAGGAGATGCGCCTGTGTCAGAACGGAGGGACCTGCTACCAGAACCAAAAGTGTATCTGCACTCCGGACTTCAAGGGGTTGCTGTGCCAACAGTCCCGCTGTGAGGGGGGCAAAGACTGCAGCTCGGCCTGGACCCCCCCACCTCCCCCTGGCCTCCGTGCTCCTCTGTGTCCTGCTCCCCTACCTACTGGCCATAGTAACTGCACACTGATCCCCAGCGACCCCCGGAGCCAGGGGTGGGGTGTGTGTGTGTGTTTTTCCGTGTGTGTGTGTGTGTGTGTGTAGGGAACGGGCGACCCACAGCACGCTAGCTGACCAACGGACCCTTTGAACTTGAATTGTAGAATTGATACACACGCGTGAACACGCGAATGCACACACCTCACTGGACTGTTATTGGACTGGGAGCGGTCCTGTGTGTGTGTGTGTTATGGGGAGAGAGAAGAGAGAAGAGAGAAAGAGTATAACAAGCAGAATCAGACAACTAATCAGTGTCTCTTTCTATATCCAGTACATGTCTGTCCCTTTGTAAAGGAGCTGGAGCAACCTCATACCAAAAACAAACAAACAAACAAACAAACAAACAAAAGAGAACACTTTAGTCACTGCTGTTCACTACAGAGAAGGGGAGGGGATGTGTGGTAGGAAGAAACATAAAGACGTTTTGTTTTCCTCTTCTGTTATTGGTCGGGTCAAATGCCCCTGGGTGGGCGCACCGCTCTTTCTTTTGTGTGATTGGATGGAGGAGGAGGGAGGGTCTTGAGGAGGCTTACCTGGGGGTTATGTGGAATGTTGGGGGGTGGGGGGAGTGTGAGTTTTGGGAGGGGCATCCGCTATTGAGGCCTACATAGAAAAATGTCAAATCAGGTTTCATTTTTCTTCAAAAAATGAGACTTATTTTCACCTTTTCCTTTTCTGCTGCATTTTTTATGATTATCTTCTGTCAATGTATCTTATGTGCCCACTAACTGATGCTGAGATTCTACCTATTATTATACTCTTCAGGTTATGAATAATACAATTTTAGTCACTATTATGGTCGTCATAGGAATGAGTGATTGTTGCCACACTTAGCGAGATTTAATCTTCACACAGTATTCAGGAAAAAACAGAATTTTAACTTCATCAGAAATCTAAAAAGAGAGTAAAAGATCTATCAAAGTATCGATATTATATGACATTATTTGAATATTTTTTGTAGAGATTATTTTTGTTTGGAGTTATAATAAATGAGCTATTACAAATCAGCATTTTATTACACTGTAACACCTACAGTAAATGTGACTGTTATTTGTTCTTGCTCGTATGTTATTGAGTCACTCAGTTTCTCAAGAAAAAGCACTGTCATTATTGTGTTATCAAGGGTAGCCAACACTTGCTAATGAAGAGTGGCGTGTCTGATGAGAGCCGTAACGCCACCTCGTTCACCGCTACTGTATTTTACTCAAGCTGAGTGTGTGAAGAAGCTTTGAGCAAACAACATCTACGAATCTTGACGGCTCCAAACCTGAGAGACAACTGCTGTTCCTGGGACGCCGACCTCCCCCGTGGAAACCAACCTTGGCTGTAAACGGTGGTCTTGATTATGCTACCCCTTATAGGCGTCGAAACCACATCGTTCAAAGCAACCGTTTTAAATAAAATATCAAAAACATAATAAAACAATAAAACACACGAGGACAAAGTTTGGCTGACTCTGCTACACGGCAGGTAGTGTTTGTGCGTGTTGGACAAAGGGAGGATTGCTGCGTCACTGAAAAAACGCACATCTCTACAGAATCAACACACCTGTGAGGTGAGGAATTAGAAACGGTTAGCTTTTCTGTCGGTTATCTGCACATAGGCGTTTCTTCGGCTGAGACATTCAGCTGTGTTCTGAAGTGTCTCATCCGCGATCTACGATGCGGGGCATGTCAGAAAGGTGAGTCAGGAAAGTAATAGGTTTTGACCATACCAGCTGACACTACTAAACTATAGCCCAGATACCAGGGAGTGGCGTTGCACTTGCAGGAGGGGGAATATTTGACAGAGAAAGAATAAAAGGACAAGAGTCAGTCAACAAAGTTCCCTTTTTATTTTAGCATCTTGTGAAAAAGTAAAAAAAAAGAAAAATCCCTGCACGTAATCTCGTCCAGGATTCAGAACATAACGTAGTCTAGTTCTGCATATCCTTTCAAAAAGGGGCACCCATTTATTATATGCAATAGAACTTAATGCTTAAAAAACTATGGTCGATTTAAAAACAAATCCACGTTTAGGTCTCTGATTCAACAGGTACCCAATATATTTGAAAGTGTTTTAAAGTCACATCATAAGACCTCGTTTACATGCAAACAAAATGTAATATAGTTAAAAGAAAATTGGAAAAAGAAATTGTACAAACGTAATCTGATGCAGATAACCAAGTGAGTGAATCCTTTTTGCAGCTTCTGAACGAAAACATAGTAAGAGAGACTGCACAGGTCTCTCTCTGTGCATCCCTGACAGGGTCTCTCTCTCTGTGCATCCCTGACAGAGACGAGAAGCTTTTGCCTCAAACTAGATCCAGTTCGAAGACCATTCATAAACCCACTCAATCAGGGTACCCTTCATTTCTCTCCCCCCTCTTCAATGGAACCAATCAAACAGCTCAAAAGGTCCGTCTTATATTATGCATTTCTGTCCAGATCTACTTATTGTCAGCACGCACCCAGAGGCCGACCTTGGGGTTGTCAGAGAGGCCGTTAGCTGAGTCCTGACTTCTGAGTGGAATTTCAGTTAGAAACAGGATATGGAAATGATGAGAGTAACCAACAGACAAACTTTAAAACGGCTTCAGTACAAACACAGCTTTAGGAATAAACGGGAGGGGGGGAGGGGGGGGGTACGTAAAAGAGAATATCACAAAGGAAAAGAAAACAACAGCATCAACATAAAATATATATATATACGTATTCTAAGTGCATTTCAGTGGCTGTACTTTACATCTGGAAAAACACCTGTTCACATCCCAGTGTTTTTGGCAAGACATTCATTGGTGTCCTCGTTAAACAAGGGAATACTGTAACAAAGATCCAGCCGACGGTGGAACTGGACTGTAGGTATAAAGACAAAGCAGACGTGACCCAGGTTAAGCAGCTGAGAGGGAAACCTGGACTCTTGTTGAGAACTCTGGGTCTGAGGAGAACTCCTCTCTCTCTCTCTCATCTTCAAGTCCTCACCTTTGACCCAAATCAATATAAAAAAAGAACCAAACTAAAGCGTTCCACTCATCTCTTTGCTCTCTTGGAACTGGAGGGGGCGTCCCACTGATGGTCCGAGGAGCGTTTGAGTCCCTTAGTGGCGTGTGTGTGTGGGTGAGTCAATCGGGGGTGCCGGGCTGTCCGGCCCCCCCGGCGCTGGGTGGGGCGTGGCTCCTGAAACGGAGTGCGTGTCCCTCTCCCCGCCCCCCGGCAGGAGAGCTTTGGAGCTCCTCCCATGGTGATGCTCGACCATTCCGTCTCGTCGCTGCTCCTCCGCCTCTCCCCCGCTGGGGCCGTTCGTACTGGGCTCTCTCCTGGCCTCCCCTGCTCGCGCGTCTCTGGGGGTCTCCCCCCATCGTCGTCGGGGGGCTTCGGCGGCGGGGTCCCGGGGGGCTTCGGCACGCGCGATTCTGGAGCCGTCCGCTGCTCGGTGGTCCCTCGCTCCGTCGCCTCTGGGGTCCCTGCTGCTGCTGCTGCCGCCGCCTGCAGAGGGCGCCCACGAGCTGAAATCCTGAGGGCTCTTGACCGGCTTCTGCACAGTGTCACTGAAGTGGACCTTGTTTTTGCTGACAGCCGGATGGTCTCGGACAGCCTCCCGTAGAGCCTCTACCCTGGGCTGGGGGGCCGGGGGGTACTGGGGTGAAGCCTCGAGAGGAGGGCGAGCGGAAGGGGGCTTGAGCGCCTGGGCCTTCTGGTTGGGGGGTTGTGGGACTCTCGCCGCCAGCCGGGGGTCGGTGGGTCGCGCCACTACCTGGGGAGGGGAGGCGTTGCTGGGGTGCGGCTGCTGGAGGGAGGAGCCACCGGGCTGGGCGGAGGACACGGGGTAGGTAGAGCGGCGCTGACTGACGGAGGCGGGCCTGAGGGCCTCTGGCCGGGGCGGAGGGTTAGGAGTGGACAGGTTCCGGGCGAGGGAGGGAAGGGGCTTGAAGATCTTCTGGACGGCGTTGTTGAAGGCCTTCTCCTCAGCGCGGACGATGGTGCCTCTCCTGCTAGCGTCGTTGATTAGCGCACCCCAGTCACTGTCGCTCTAGTGTGTGTGTGTGTGTGTGTGTGTGGGAGGAACCAAAAAGGCAGGTCAGAATCTGCAAGGTATGAGCAAAGGATATCGACGACTGGATCGGAAATGGCCATGAATCCAAGGTACGTTTGCATTGATACTAATATTATTACTTAATTACATTAATGTAATTACATAATAACATTATTCAAATAATAATGGATATAAGCCACGCTTAGTATTGTATGACCGGGAAAAACCAACCTTGAGTGTGCGCAGGTGACCCAGGATGAACAGGCTACACCTGGCTCGTGTGATGGTCACATTCATCCGCTGTCTGTTAGCCAGAAACCTGTGGGGAACAGCAAACATGGACGTTATACAGTACACGAGTCTCAAAGTCAACCTGCAGGGCCAACCATCACCGACACACACACAGGGCTAGCCTCCTCTCTTAACCCACACCGACAAAGAGTTTAGCCTTACTATCATCAACACATAGTGACTCTCTCTCTTCGGTCGTCTCCTCACCCGATGCCGCCCTGGCCCGCCCTGACGCAGGACACGATGATGCAGTCCATCTCCTGGCCCTGGAAGCCGTCCACAGTGTCCACCACCACCCTGCAGCCAACACAGCAGGACCCAGAGTCAACAAACACCAACAGACAGCAGAGGGAGGACGAGAGACAAGGAGGACAAAGACTGGGCGAAAGAGAGATCAAAAGAGAGAGACTGTGTGTGTGTGTGTGTAGACTCACTGGACGTATCCGAAGTCCTCCCGCAACATGTCTCTCCTGATGCGCTCCTTCTGCCGGTTGTACGGCGTGATCACGCCCACCTTCACCTGCTTCTTGTCCGGCAGCACGCACGCCTGCTTCTTCACGGCCGACAGCACGTGGCCGTTCATCAGCCGCAGCAGCAGCAGCACCAGCCGCGCCTCCTTCTCGTTGCAGAACGACCTTTGGAAATGCGGGGAAACACACACAAGCCGGTCAGCCGACTAAGTCACCCATCCGGCCGCCCAGCCAGCTCTCGAGTCGGGGTCGAGTCGGGGTCGAGTCGGGGTCGAGTCGGGGTTGAGTCGGGGTCGAGTCGGGGTCGAGTCGGGGTCAGGTTCATTGTTGAGCATGCAGCCTCCTTACTCTCTTTCCTTGACCTCTTGGCCATCCAAGACGTCAAACAGGAGGTAGGGCTGGAAAGGCCAACCGGCAGCGCACCTCTCCTCCCCTGTAGCACTGCAGACACACACACACACACACACACACACACCAGGGTTACCCTCCGTGTTGGATTCTGTAGTGCAGTACTTCTTTTGGTCCACTACAAGACGTTCGTCGCCCCCCCCACCGGTCTGTGATGAGCAGGGGCGGGAGACCTACCTGTGTGATGAGCAGGGGGGTGGGGGAGAGACCTACCTGTCTGTGATGAGCATCTTGTTGTAGATGTGCTTGGAGGGGAACTCGCAGATGTCGGGGTGCATGCGGTACTGTTTCCGTAGAAACACCACGGGGCTGGGGCAGCCCTGCTCCTGGCTGAGGAGGCTCAGGCGCTGGCACAGCCGGGCCATCAGAGACTGGCTGTACTGCAGCTCCTTCGCTTTCTGGCAGAGGGGGGAGGGAGGCGCAGAGAAGAGTGAGAGAACACACTACATGGGATAGAGAGAGAGAGAGCGTGCGGGTTGCTGAAGGCGTTTTGAACACGGCGTGCAGTGGGAGCTGCAGTACCTTTGAGACGACAGTAGGGGGCAGCTGGTTGGGGTCTCCCACCAGGATGAGTGTGCTGCAGCAGTAGAGCATGGGGATCAGGGTCTCTGTCTCTGTGGCCTGACCTGCCTGGGCGTCATGGAAACACAAACACCATGCGCACGTAACGACACAGACACATAGGTATGATGTCAGTCGGGTCAAGTTTTTTTCTTTTCTTTTACATTTATGAACAAGTTGGTGGAGAAGGGAAATGATTATGCACCTAGGTTTATTCACTAACAGATGGAAGGCGTGATAAGAAGAGGAAACTACTTCAAAAGGTTGCGATCTTTCTCATCCTATCCCCTAACCCCTGCAGCTGAGCAGAGTTCTGACTCTGACCTCGTCCACGATGACGCAGTTGAAGGGCGGGTGTCCGAGGCTTCGATAGGCGGACTCTAGGACCATGCTGCCGCTGGTGCTCAGCGTGGAGCAGACGACGTGAGCGTCGATGAGAACCTTGGACTGCATCTCCTGTTTCCTACTGCGACTCTGGGAGAGGGAGGAGGAGAAAGAGGCAGAGAAAGAAAAAGAGTGAGATGGTGGAACGGATATTTCTAGAAAGTTCTTGCCCTTAAAACAATTTTTTATTTTATGTACAATTTTATCTGATAAGGAGGTTACTAGTGGGTATGTTGTTGAGGTTAGAGATGTATCACCTGCTTGAGCTCACTGCTGAGGGCTTGTCTCTCCTTGGCCAGTCTGTCCTTCTTCTCAACCAACTCCCTGTACTGCATATACATCAGGAAGAAATATATCAGCACTGAAAAAAACTACAATTCCCTCTTTTATTATTATTCTCCCAAAGGACTACCTAGTGCAGTGGTTCTCAACCCTGGTCCTCAAGGACCCCCTGTCCTGCATGTTTTAGATGTTTCCCTGCTCCAACACACCTGATTCAAATGAAGGGGTCGTTATCTAGTTATGCAGAAGCCTACTAACGACCATTCATTTGAATCAGGTGTGTTGGGTAGGTAAGGCATGAACCACTGACCTAGTGGACACAATGAGTGGAGGTGATGTATATACTGGGCTCTGGCGGCCCCTTCTGGTGAAGAATAGTACACGTGGCTGTGACCGGTATTTTAGGGATGCGTGTGTCAGATTAGTGCTTTGTGATTCTGTCTGTGTGTCGAGTGTGTACCTTAGGACTGTCCTGGCTGTCCTTTGCACAGCTGATCTCCCTGGAGATATTGTAGATCCTGTCCTCAAGCTCAACTCTGCGCCGGTGGACGTCTGGGTTTTGTAACATGGCCTTCTCTATTGGGACAGACAGACACACACACAGGTCAGCAATAGTGATGAATAACTGCTACGCTCCGAGAGGCAGTCTTCTGATGTCGTTTCCATTCCATTTCGATGACATGCATGCGTCACCTGTTCGGCTCTTGATCTGGTTGTCCAGGCTGAAGCCAGCGAGCGTCTTATTGATGACCTTCTCGCTGCCCAGTCTCACTAGGT
Organism: Mallotus villosus; assembly: GCA_903064625.1. NCBI lineage: Eukaryota > Metazoa > Chordata > Actinopteri > Osmeriformes > Salangidae > Mallotus > Mallotus villosus. Next base: position 51,400 of record CAEFZP010000301.1, read on the forward strand.
TGATGTCCCCGCAGTTGCCTGCACACAAACATACACGAGTGTCACCACAAGATGACTGTCGGACCCCAGCAAGTTCCCGTGTCGGCGTGCGTGTGAAAGAGAGGTACCCTGGGGCCGTTCCGGGAGGCAGTTCTGCTTGAAGGCGATGATGACCTTCTTCATCAGGTTGTCAACGGCGGCGTTGGACGGGGCGCAGAGGAGGACCCTGAGACGACGGGGCTTAGAATAGCGGTTGGCGGAAGCAGGGGCCATGCTCTGCGCGCCCTGTAAGAGGATTATCAATAATGTAGCCAAAGACGATTTTGTCACGCTGTGATATTCCTTTCGACACCATTTTATCAATTTATTTGGTGTTTAAAACAAGGCAGATTAAACCTACTATTAATAATAGGATACTTCGTATCCTGGGATGCACTTCTCACCTGGCACAGTGAAATCACGTCAGAGGTGCGAAGACCCTCACCACAATGTGCCAGGGGAACTCAATCAAACACCTGGGTCTATGGAGCTGTGCGCCCGGCGCTCCCGCAAGTCTTACCCCAGAGAAGAGATTCATGAGCAGGCCTACGATCGTCTTGCTCTTGCCCGTTCCTGGAGGTCCGTGGATCAGGCAAACCTTGGGGCCCTTGGCCTGGTTCCCGACAGCAGACGCCCCTTGCCTTACGGCCTTCAGCTGATCTGAGTTATACTCCTGAGAACACCAGAGCGAACGTGGTTCAATCACAACATGCCACACAAACGTTTCCAGTTACTGTCACGTGTTAATTTAGCGTCAAGGAAAGGCACACACACAAACCACTACATGTAAAACTGTACTGTTACCTACTGCCTGGTACACTGGAGTGGAACTAAATGGGGAAAAGCATACTCCAGTGAACCAACTTCTTACTAGCTCATCAAATTATTACACTATTTGTATCTTTTGTAATATTTGTCTTTTTATATTGTAAATTATTTGGCTACTTTATATTTTGTATTAGTATTAGGTAGACTTGTACCTTTAGGTTTAAGTTTTAGGATTTCTATACGTTTAATGTATCCACCTTCCTGCCAAAGTCTGTGCAAACTTTCATGGCGAATAAAACCCTTTCTGATTCTGATTCTAAAAGCCTTCCTTATAAAACCTCACCTTCCAGAGGCTGAATGACGAAGCAAACAACTAGAACTCACTGCCATGTTGAGGGCGGGGCCGTCATCCTCTCCAGGGGTGAAGTGGGAGATCTGGGGGGCCAGGAGGGACCTGTTCAGGGGAGTTTTCTTCAGACTGACCAGGGCCTTGAACTCCCGCAGGGTGCTGACGAGGGAACCCACCACGTCGCACTTCACGGGCATCTTGTTGACAGACGTGACGTTCCCACAGGTCTTGATGATCATGGTTAGGATGGTGGACTGGCCTGGGAAGGGGTGGTGGATGGATCAGGCAGGAAATGAATACTTGAATTAAGGGACAAACATGCACAACTAGGGACGGGGGACGAGGGGGGAATACAACTTTGATCCCTTGACATTCCGTTCCCTTAACATTCCAAGCGATCGTCCTCACCCTCGTTTTGGACGTTGGACTTGTGGACACAACCGAAGTATGCCTTGGGCTCCAGGTGGTCCTGCTCGCGTGTAGAATAAGCTCCAGTGTTCTGAGGCAGCCACAGGACCACCAGGTCATCCTCCTTGGGGTACAGCTGGTGGGACTCTTCATTGGGAGTGAGGCCCGCTGAGGGAAAAGGTTGGGTCAGGAGCAGATGAACAAAGCCGTTGACCAGACACCGTTGAAAGATGAGACTAAGCCAAGTTGTGCACCACTGTCGTCAACATTGGATCGAGGCCATCATTGGAAACAAATATGGCTTTCACCGGGTTTGGGTTTTGAAAAGTTGAATGATTATTAATCGTTCTTCCTCCAAGCAGTAACAGGAATTTTGGGCTTTTTCACAAAAGTTACCCTTGAAACTGACGTTCCATACACCGTTGCGGAAGTCATTTCCGACCAAGCTCAGCCACTTCTGTCTTGTTCCAATGTTCTTCTGCCAATCAGAGCAAAGCTGACGACAGAAAGACCGAAACCAAGCGTTAACTGCAGAACATAGATCTCCAAAAAGGATCCATGAACACTAACAAAATAGGCAGTCATTTTTAACAAAATTGGGTTTGCCTTACGACCTACTGTGTGGGCTACTCAATTTAAGCATGCAAATAATTCTACACAGCACCCACCTCTTCAAACGCATTGATGATCAACAAAGGGTAAAAGGTCTTGTAGTACTCATCGAAGGAGCTAAAGTGTGTGCCCACTGGCACCAACGGGAAGGCACACAGGTCTGTAGGCGCTCCAAACTGCTTGTAGTTGGTGAACATATCGTAGGTCCACCGTAGAATGTTCTGGATAGGGGTGGAGGGGTCCAAAAGGATGTTCGGGTCCCTTGGTGGTGCCTGTTTTATTATCATGGGGTCTTCGGGTCTGGAGTAGATCTTATAGGGAGAGATTTGGGGCTGGACAGGATGGGGGACCTGGATAGGCCCTAAGGGGAGGGCTCTAGATTGGATGGGTTTATATAATGGTTGTCTTGGTGGAGGCATCAGTACAGACTGTGCTTGGGGGGGGCGGGTGAAGCTGGGGGGCACCAGGTCTCCTGACAGGCTGGGGCCTGATGAACCTGCCCCTTCCCGAAGCACAACCAGCCGGACCCGCCGCAGTCTTCTCCATCTCCTGCACCAGCGAAGCACTTCTGGAACTTGACGTCGAAGCATAGATCTTGGTGGTGGACGGCTTGGCGTTCCTGGAAGACATCGGAGACATGCCCGGTTTCAGGAACAAGCGCTCGTCGTTCTGAGCGGCCGTGGCGGTGGCAGATGGAGGCGCAAGCGGCTTTTTAAAAGCGTGGTTTTGATCTGCCTGCAGGTCGCCTGGCAGATCTACTCCATCCGCGGGCTCCTGGCTGTCTATGTCCATGTCTATAGGATCTCGCTGCGTATAGAATTCATCTTCATTTTCCTCCATTTGAGAGGACATCTCCATATCTATGGTCCCCGTTTGAGTATACTGCATCCATTCATAGTCGTAATCATCATTACCAAGCATCTCATCCCCCCTGGCAACCTGACCAGAGCTGCTAGCAGAGGCTTCATCTTTCCCATGGAAATATTTGGATATTTGAATATCTGTGGTGGATGAGGCGGTGCTCGATGTGGTGGGAGATTCTGAGGGCGTTCCCATTCGTCGCTGCTTTGGAAACCTTCTTCTCCGGTTCTGGCTGGGAGCAAGGCAGGGGATCATCGTCATCCTCCTCGTCTGAAAACGTGAGTGGAAGGGCTCTTCGCTCGGGATCTTTCTTTTTCTTCCCGCGGGTGTCTTCCTCAGCACTCTCCCCGGGGTTTGCTGGGGTCCCTGGTCCCCCCTCCCCTGCTGCTTAGACTTGGCTTGCATGAAGAACTGCCGTTGCGTTGGGGATATGAGCTTCCTTTTCGTACCCGGCACTACAAGCGCGTCGGAGGTCCGGACTTTGGCCTTCTTGGTCTTTCTGGTGCGCTTCTTCCCTGCCTGCTCTACTTGACCTGCTCCTTGGCCATGGAGTCGCAGCTGGTCCACGCTGTTCCGGGATCTCTGGGACAAATCAAAGGCCTTTCGTTCTTTCTTTTTAAGGCCTAGCTTCTCCGCCGTGGATTCGGGCTCCTTGGCCTTACGGACCTTTCTTGGGGGTACAATCGCTGGCAAGGAGGTAGATTGGGCTGGCCTTGAATTGGAAGCGGAGGAAGCCTGGGTCTCTTCCTCGGTCCTGGAGGAGGGAGGCTTCGAGACAGAGGGTCGGGCGTCCCTCTCTATCCAAGTGGAGTCAGAAGTATGGTCTGCTTTCTTGGGAAGCGGCATGGTAAACTGAGGGTTAATCATAGCATGTATTTTGGATCTCCTCTCTTCATGGTCAGGTTTTTTGCTCCGGGCTTTAACAGGAAGTGGTTTTGGTTCTACAAAAATATCATTTTTTGGGACAATGGCGGCACGTTTACGATCTTGATGAGGTTTCTTCTGCTTGGCTATCCCCTCCTCTGCCTCAAGCATGGCCCTTTCTATGTCTTCATTTGAAATTGGTTGTGTGTCGTCTTCAGGAAAAGCAGAGGTTTCACTTAACGCTGGTCTGACGGGACATTCATTTTTAGTCTTGGGAGGAATGACTTGCTGCACATTGTCGTTCTCGAGACCCGAGTCAGCCCAAGCAGATACGACATCTTCCTGCGTCTCAAACTCAAACACCTGTGATTCGTCCCCCTCGTAATCACCACACGGGCTGTGGTTCCTGGCAGAGGGTTCGCTCTTGATCATCTTCTTCACGAAAAAAAGGTCATCTCCTGACTCCTCCCCATCGCTATCGCCATCCGATATCACAATGACATCCTCTCTCGTTTCATCGAACGCGGATCTGTCAAGTTTGTGACCACTGCCAGGAGGTACATTGGGTTTCACATTCGTTCTTTTCAACAACGAGATGCGACGGATGACGCATTCACTTTCAGTGGAATCAGCAGGGGGGCTTATAACCTCTCTCCTCGTCTCGTCAGAGTTAGATGTGGACGGCTTGGGACTTTCGGTCTCGTCTCTGCTCCGACGCTCAAAGGCCACGCTGTTCTTCACGCCTGCACTCTTGTTGGACATCAGCTCACTGAGTTTGGATTTTAATTCCAGAATTCTTCCCCGATCGGGTTTCAAACAGGACATCTCGGGGATCGGAGGCGAAGGAGAGATGTCTTTCGTTGTCGCGGGTTCCTCGATAAATTCCTTCTTCAGTGATGGCGCTTCCGGTAGTTGTGTGCTACGATTGTTGCCATCATGGGGAGCATATTCATTGTAATCCAACGATACTTCCTCTTTAATGGGACGGCGACCTACTATTAAACCGCTTGGTCCTGGAAGGTCAGATGTTGCACACACAGGTGGTGATGCATTGCCAGCATTCAAGGGTTCAACTGGTGGGGTGATTGTTCTCGCTGGTTTGTCCATCATCTGCCTGACAAACTGCTTCAAACAGTTCTGCAGGTGCTTGACCTCCGACCCTTTCAGTGTCCAATCCTTTTGAGGGCCTCTGATCTGCTGGTTCAAGAGATCCAAGAAATGGGAACACTTGGCGGTCTGTTGGGCGGTGTTGGAGCACAGCTTGCTGCCTTCCTTAAGCAGGGCCCGGATGAGAGCCATGCAAGCCTGAGGCACTGCCCTGTTCGATGCCGTCTTGCGAGGCGGGGGCAACTTCGATGATGAAGTGGAGGAGACAGAGTGAGAGCTTGGTACTTCCAAGCCCTTGAAAGCCTCACCGGGAAGTGTAGCAGTCCTCACCAACACCTCCACCCAGTTGGGGGCGCAGTAGTACAGCATGCTCATGCATCCGCTCTCCAGGTGCAGATTGATGATGTAAACGAGAATGAGGGTAAAGAACTCGGAGACCTTGTCGCAGGTAGATCGTCGTTCCTGCCAGTCCCTGTTCATTTCTCCGCATAGATAGTGGATGACCTCAGTGATGTGTAGGTTGTTGAGGTCCATGATGGACTTGATGAAGGGGATGAACCACAGGAAGGTGCTGTTGTGGATGCGCAGGGCCTGACCCAGATCAGACTGCAGGTAATGCACCAGACAGTTCATTTCCTCGTAGAGCACGCTGCCGTCCGCACCATGGGAGCGTTGCCCTTTCTTTTCCTTAATGAGAGAGAGAGACACAGACAGAAAGGGAAAGAGAGTTCTTTATTACCTCGTACACCAGAAATAACTGAGTTCCCAGGTACCCTATCCTCTACCCTATTGATAGCCTGTACTGCATCTTTTTGATTTATTTCAAATGTAATGGTTAACTCTAGCCTGGGAACCAGGCCAATCTGCAAGCTCATGGTTCATTTGCTCTGGCAAATGGGTCTGGCCGCCCTGCCATTCCAATAGATTTCCTTGCGATATGAAAAGTGCCGGGCCACTCACAACATGATATGGGGCGGGTTTAATACGAAGAGGAGGCTGCTTCAATGCTGTGATTTGCATCTTGCTATTTGCATTTGCTAATCGGTCTGGTGATGCCAGGCTAGGTTAACCCAAGTGTATCTGAGGGAGTGTGTGCGCTTCGCTACTTGTGAGTCTCCATTAACAGGGACGTTCGGAATTGAATCCCAGAGATTTACTTCATTGTGTGCCATAAAAATATATATATTGGCAAGCTATTATCATACTAAATAACCTTTGCCCTGGCCTTCACTTTCTGACCCTCTTGATTAACAGCAGACGGCAAACCCTTGGAATCACCCTGCAGGAAAAATAAGGAAGGTTTAAGTCCAAGAGGTCATAAATCAGCACAGGAATGTGCTAGTGGTTTTACACCGGGTTTTCCACGACAGTGGTTTTGAAACCGGTCCGTCTGCAGTGGGCTCGCTCCCACGTCCAAATTGGATGGGCAGATATATCCACTGCCACATTCTTTACATTTCTGGTTGGGAGTCAAACACTCTCAAACAATCAGACCAAAATACGCCATGGTGAGAATGTAGCTTCAGCTATGCTACCTTGCTCCGGTCTGGGACGTTAGCACAATACACCATTTGACTGCATGTCACCGTGCTATCACCATCATCATCATCATCATCATCAGCAAGCCCAGACTCCACTTTGACTTGCGGCCTATAGAAACACGGGGGGAGGGGGAGAAACTAATTAGTTTTCCATCAAATTCAACAAGAGAAGGGAGATCATGTATAAATATAGACATCATATTCAAGTAATACACAGAAACATTCGTACATCTTAGATTCCTTTCTTATGCAATCAATCTCTTTCACGTAGCTGGCGCTCTCTGTGATAGTCGTGAAGGCAGGGATGGGGTCTATCTGACCCCAGATCCTGGAGCCCAGCCGGTCCAAGATCACCATGAAGCACTGCAGGGCGGGCCAGAAGGGGTCCTCCTTCCCATCGTCCTCTTCGTCTGCGGGGGAGGGAGCAAACATATACAGCTCCATGACATTAACGCTCTCTCACTGAGTAATGTTAAGTAAAGGCACGCCCCTAGAGCAACGACTACGGTTTTTAACTTTTAATATCTACAACAACATCACTTCACAACCAAATCTCTCTGGTAGAAAAAAACCCAACAACAACAATTGTAAATATGTTTGGAAGATGAAAGCAGTTAGACAACTAGTTAAACAATACAAAAGCATCGTCATCGACTGGTCAGCTTCGCCGAGAAGTCACTCACCCTCCATGCTATTCTCCATGGCATCGAGGATGCACTGGAGTATGTTGGCCTGTTTGTCTGGTCCTAGGAACAGAGAGTCCATGGCTTGTGTGTCCAACTGGGTCAGAAGCATGCAGATGCCTGAAGCCAAATGAGGAAAAGCACAAATGCTTCAGACATTTCCATATCTCACAATGTGCTTTTTACGGTTACAGGGCTCAAAATTGCGACCATTTCGGTTGCATATGGTCCAGAAATTGTATCTGCGAGACCTTAAAATATATCTGGGAGCATTTCTGCAAGTGCAAATAATCGTTATGGTGCGACCTGTTTTCATTTCTTTGCAAAGCGCTCGCTAATTAGCTTCCTAAACAGTATGTGCCTGCTGTGAGCTGATACAGTGACCGGTCCACTGTTCTATCCAACCAACGTTACATAAATAAATCTAACATCAGAATTTTGTTGTGGTGCTTCTTAATATTCGATGGATGCTCCAAAATGTTTGCAGGTGCTTACTTTTTAACCCTTGTTCTGTCACGAATGACTCGAAGGTTCACAACGATCCATTGGTATGTTGCGACAACTTCACCCAATACAAAAACAAATAAAAAGCATTTTCTTTAAACCTTCGCGCTGTTGGGGGTGTGAGACAGCCCAACGGTTAAGATAAATTGCTTCACTTTATTTTTGTATCAGGGTAAAGCTGTCGCAACACGACGGTGGGTCACCATGACTGAAGTGTCACAATGACCCTAAGGTAACACAAGGGTTGAAGTTGGGAGGACCAGTACAGTACTACCAAGAAAAAAAGCATGTGTGTGATGTGTGTATCAGTGGCTGAGCAGGGGGTAGGGGGTACCTGGGAACAGATGTCTTCCTTCTTAAACATAGGCATAGGCTACAAGTCAAGGTTTTTGGCCCTACGCCCAGAATCTTATCTTTAGTCAACAAAGGGCCCAGGCAAACTAAGGAAAGCCACCCTTTGGGAAAACTAAGCACTAGGCTCAAATTGGGATGATTCACAGTTGTTATTACCAATAGAAACATAACTCACGAGAATAGGAGGGGACATTAAATTGTATATAACTGGATATACGGGGGGGTAAAAATAAGTTGGGTTTCAGGAACTGCTCACGTTAATTGGGATTTTTGTTTGTCTTGAAGACCAATAAACATTTTGCATCAAACTTTGCAGTGTTCCAGTGCCATTTTTTTACTTTAAAGATTGATTGAAGATTTGGATCAAATTACACGACATGAGCTGATACAGTGACCCGTCCACCGTTCCATCAAACCAATGCTACTTTACGTTCCAAACTCTAAAGCAGGTTTTTGATTGGTTAATATTAGCCATCAATCACCCCTTGTCACTGCGCTCCGTTGTCACGCGACAGGGAGCTAACTGCGCACAAAATAAACCAATGTAAAAGTATAACCAAACTAAATTGAGATTGAAGCCTCACCCAGCCAGTAGTTCTTGTCGTTCCGAGAATCATACAGATGCGATGGCAGCCTTGTCATCTTGGCGTTGGGGTCGTAGGCGGAGTCAATCTCCGCCAGGTTCCGGGAGATTCCAAGCTCAAAGAACATGCAGTTAAATATCTCCTGGAGGTCATAGAAGTCATCTCTGTCCACGTTGCCCAGAGACCTGGCCACGTTGATGGCCCACCGCCTCACCTAGGGAGGAGGGGAGGAACATATAGGAGATCATGTCGATTCTGAAGATGTACAATAGGTGTTACTATTCTATAACCCCCAACCCTTTCAAGGAGACCTTGACAAATGGACATCTCACCACCACGGTAACACAATCAGCATCTGACAATAGTGTGATGATGCAATTGATATATGTCCGTTGTATGTGTATATTTACAAACTATTTTACAACGAGCAGTACCGTTTCATTGGGATGAACTAGGAGGAGGTAGATGCCTGGGTTTTTTTCATTAACCTGAAAGGATTGGTTTGATTTCTCCATCTTACAAAGAGCCTCGACACACATTTCACCTGGTGGACAAAAGCACATGTGAAGGAGACTGCAGCCCAGCATGTCGATGTCAAAGAAAGTGGGTGTAATGCTCCGTATATACACAATGACAACGGTACTCCACGGGTCTCTACAGAAATACACCCAAGTTGCCCTTCAGAAGAGAACATTGACGTGAATTGGTGGTTGTGTATCGAACTCACTCAGTTGGGGATGAGCCATTAGGTAGGGGTATTTCAGGATCTCTAGCAGAGGGAAGCGTAGGAGATAAGCGTACTCCGCGGGGCTCGTTTTAGACACTTTGGTCTCCTCCTGATTCTCTTCGATGACCCAGAGGTCGTCATCCTCCAGCTCCTCTTTTGAAAACTGAGTGAAGTGTTTGAGGAGCCGAGATGTCTCCAGCTTCCAAAGCCTCTGTTGGGAAAAATGGGAGGCAATGGAGAGATAAAGATGGTGACCAAAAAGTTGATCAACAAAAGTCATATTCAGACAATAGAACAACAGAGCTCTACATGCTTATTTTCCACATATAAACACCAGCGTGCACAACACATCTAAACTGTCACCTTATGCAGTGCAGGGAGGTTTTCCCTCACTCTGTGGTACTCCAGAACACACTCGTTGCAGAAGCAGAGGTCAGCGTTGACCGCCTCCTCATCTTCGACCGAGAGCGAGCCAGAACCGTAGCTCTGGAGCAGCTCTGTGGCACCATTTTCTACTGACGTGCACCAGCGACAGGTACTCATCTATAGGAGAAACACAGACAGGTCAAATAATGCTTATGGTCAGAGCACAGGAAACTCATGGTTAAATAACGACTGTCAGTGATTTACATAATGTCATGATGATTTAGATAAACAAAAGGCTCTCAGGGTTCTACTTTTCCAGTTACACATTCAATGTTTATATCATGCGTCCATTTTTCTAATTAAGCCTCATGACTCCTTTGCGCTGCACACTTTGTTGACATGCTAACTCACATGTAGAAGAGAACTGCTTTGTTGACAAAGCAAACACAAACGCTATCTCAAAATAAAAAGTGAGGGAAACTTCCTTTCCTCGGAAGCGTAACGCGTTAGCTGAATAGCTAGTCTACTAGACAGCTAACTAGCCAGCTAGTTGCCAAAATAATTCTAGAAGTAGTTAGAGCTAACCAGAGAGAGCTTTACAGTACGTAGTCTATCAATGTTTTCCCGGAATACGATGTGGGTTTTGCTACCAAAGCAAACCTTCCCATAATTAAACGATGTTGAATATAAAAGGTGCATTAAATCGATGTAGCAGTCAAACAGCTCCGTTCCAATAACATGTAATGGCATTCAACTGCTAGTAGCTACATGCTGTCTGATTCCATCTCAAAAATTCTCCGCCGTTACCTTCACAAGCGAAGTTGCTAACTGGTGGGGAAGTGACGTTTGGCTCTTCCTTCCGCCTTGTTCTGTCTGATACTATTCTGCCCTGCAAAAGCTAACCGCAGTAACTAGAGCTACGCAAACAGTGAAACTAAGATAAATGACTTCAAACTTCTTTGACTATCCAGCCAGATGTGTTGTAGGTAGATAAGTGGCAGTGCACTGATTATTAATGAAGTAATATTCTTTGTATTTTCAGTAAAATAAACTATTTTGACTATTTTAATATTTAGTAAATGTATTTAATAATCGAGTTTGTTTGCCATGGTAACTAATTTTGATCATTGTCTTCAGTATTGTACACTTTTAATTAATGAAAAAGTAGCTTACATGGAATAACATGAAAGAAATACCGAGGTGAAATCAGTTTCATATTCGACATTCAACAGACATTCATATTCGTACCTCCGTAAGGCTCCGCGTCATATTTAGTCATATTTGTTCAGATAGGCTAGTAGCCTAGTAGAAGAATGTGCAACAAGTTTGAAGTTTGTATCGTCGATTTTGACAAAGATAATGAAGAAACATTCGGACTGTCAACTCTTTTACTCCGGTGTTGTCGCCCAACTGGTTCCCAAGCCAACTGGTTCCCCAGCTGTGCGTTCACCCATCAGTCTTCCTGTATCACCTGATTCGTCACAAATTCACAAACATATTACTGGCGAATTTCATCTAGATCTCATATTTGCTGCGGCGAAAATGAAAGTATTAAAGTATAGGCTACGTGCGCACTACATTACATCCATTCACGACAAAATAAATGGAGACAAAATAAAACATTTGCAGGCTCGCATGAAGTGGGAGACGATCGCACTAGAGCCAAAACACGTAACAATCCAAAGCACGTTGCTTTACACTGCGAGCTATACCAGCTCACAGAATGTTAAATGAATCGTTACGTATTTATTAATCAGGTTGACCTTAAGGTAACCTCTTGTTTTGGCTTTTTCTAAGACAACTGGTTCCCAGACACTACCCGAAAATAGGCTACTAATCGCGTATTTGGGATCGTTTCGAGACAATAGTCGTATTTACCACGACATCAAAGCTCCATCTGACACCACATATGACAAATTCATACTAAGAAAGTCGCTGCTAACCTAGACAATACGATCAAAATACGCGTAACACATGGAAACATTGGTTTCCTATGCGAGTTCGTGTAGTCTATGACTGACTGTTTCTTCGCTATATCTTTTGAAATCAATTCATTTCATTATTTTATATTCGGAACAAATGTAGTGAGCACAGCACAACATTACAGCCATTCACACCATAATAAATGGATGTTAAGAAAACTAAAGATTCGAGTGGGAGCTCGATCCCACGAGCAAAAACACAACAGTCACTCCAATCCATTGGATTACACCGCAAACTACTGAAAGCACATGGCAATAATGGTAATTCAGTGACAACTTTATTCAGTACATTGGCCTTCAGGTAACATGCCTTAATGACACCACATATTGCAAAGCAATACTTCGATCGTCGCTGTAAACCCACACGATACGATCAATCTAAATGTGGTGTCATTAAGGGGCTGTGATATCGTGGTTAATATGGCTATTGCCTTGAGACAACCCCGAATGCGTGATGACTGAGTAGCCTTCATTCGGGTAGTAACTATGTGATTCGGAAGAACTGAAACAACATGTTGCCTGAAGGCCAATGTACTGAATAAAGTTGTCACTGAATTACCATTTTTGCCATGTGCTTTCAGTAGTTTGCGGTGTAATCCAATGGATTGGAGTGACTGTTGTGTTTTTGCTCGTGGGATCGACTCCCACCCGAATCTTTAGTTTTCTTATTCATTTTCGCCGCAGCAAATATGAGATCTAGATCAAATTCGCCAGTAATATGTTTGTGAATTTGTGACGAATCAGGTGATACAGGAAGACTGATGGGTGAACGCACAGCTGGGGAACCAGTTGGCTTGGGAACCAGTTGGGCGACAACACCGGTCCCTAAATATGACGCGGAGCTTTACGGAGGTACGAATATTTAAAATGTTTCATCTCGAATATTAAACAGATTTCACCTCGTTGAAAGAAATGAAAGTGAAATACGATAGTCATCACCTAACGTTAGCTATCTTGAGTTAAGGTAAGGTTTACTAGCTGGTTAACGCAGTTGGTTTCGTAGCTCATTAACACATTTACTTAGCCATAATCTGGATATTTTCTTTTAAGTGCTGTTAGTTCCAATATTCTTTAACCTCTAGATGCAATTTAATTCAGGTGAGAGTGGTGATAAATGAGCTCGAAATATGGACCAGTATAATTAGGCTAATTGTCATTTTAAACGACATCACACGGTGCAATTGTAACGGACAGACTCCCAAGACAACAGGTAGTGGATCCAAGAGCGGGTTTATTACGGGGTAGTCGGACAAGCAGGGGTCATACACGGATATCAGAGCCAGAGAGGAAATCCAAAGCAGTAGTCGGGTCACAGGCGTAGGTCAAACAGGGGCGGACTGGGCAATGCAGGCAAGGCTTGGTCAGATTCCACAGGACAGGATAGGGGTCTGGATCACGGCGTCTGGAATAGTTCAGGTGAAGCAGATACGAAGTCGGGGGCAGAAACAAGGTCAGTTGATCACAGGGTCTATCGGATATGGCATAGAAATGTTTTACTTGAATGTTTAACAAGACTCAGCACAGAGTGAAGGGAGTGACTGGCTTAAATACAGAGCAGAAGGGAGTGGACTGATTGGTTAGATTGTTTGCAGGTGTGAAGAGGGAGTGCCCTCTTAGTACTCTGGTGATGCTGATCGGAGACAGGGGGACCTGATTGTCACATCACCCCCGTCCCCACGGGCGGCTCCCGACGCCAAGGAGCCCCTACGGCGGGGCCTCCCACGAGGGCGTGGGGCGGGGTCGTTGGGATGCTCACGATGGAAGTCAGTGAGGAGTGAGGGGTCCAGAACATCAGCAGCAGATACCCAGGAGCGCTCTTCCGGGCCGTAGCCCTCCCAGTCCACGAAGTACTGCAACCCACTTCGATGACGGCGGGAGCGAAGCAGTGCCCGAACCGCGTATGCAGGCCCATCCTCCAGTAGCAATGGAGGAGGTGGATTGGCAGCAGGGATGGCGTCAGGGTCAGGTTGAGAACCCGCTTCACGGACCACCGGCTTCAACAGAGAGACATGGAACGTGGGGGCGATACGGTAATGAGGAGGAAGTTGCAAGCGGTAGGCAACCGGATTCACCTGCCTGATGATCTTGAATGGTCCGATGAACCTCGGGCTGAGTTTCCTACAGGGAAGCCTGAGTCTGATGTCTCTGGTCGAGAGCCATACCTCCTGACCGGGGCTGTATTGGGGTGCAGGGCGACGACGCTTGTCGGCTTGTTCCTTCTGTCTTCGGACGGCTCTCTGTAGTCTGACGTGGGCTGCTTGCCACGTCTCCTCACTCCTCTTCATCCAGGCATCCACTGCGGGCAGGTTGGTAGTTTCTCCGGACCACGGAAATAGCGGGGGCTGGTATCCCAACATACACTGGAACGGTGTAAGACCGGTGGAGCTGCTCACCAACGAGTTTTGTGCATACTCTGCCCATGGCAAGTATTGGCACCAGTCCTGCTGTTGGTTGCTGCAGTATGATCTCAAGAAGCGCCCGATCTCCTGATTCGGCCTTTCGGTTTGGCCATTGGACTGTGGATGATAACCTGAGCTCAGGCTTACGGTGACATTCAGCAGACGAAAGAAAGATGCCCAGACACGAGAGGTGAACTGAGGACCCCTGTCTGACACTATTTCTTCAGGGAGTCCGTAACACCGAAACACATAGGTGAAGAGTGCTTCTGCGGTTTCCAGGGCTGTGGGTAGTCCCTTCAAAGGCACTAGGCGACAGGCTTTAGAAAACCTGTCCACTGCCACTAGAATGGTGGTGTGGCCCTGGGAGCGGGGCAGGTCTGTTACAAAGTCCACAGCTATATGGGACCAGGGGCGTTGTGGAATGGGAAGCGGTTCGAGCAGTCCTGCTGGCAGTTGGTGAGACGCCTTCGTCTGAGCACAGACCTGGCAGGACCGGACCAGGTTTCTCACATCGGATCTCAACGAGGGCCACCAGTATTTTGACTGTGTGAGGACTATAGAGCGTTGAATACCCGGGTGACCTGAGGCTGGAGTGGGATTCAGAACTACTCTATACATTGATCTCAAAATTTAAAGATGTCCACCAGCAGATCAAGCAAGGCAGGTCTTACCTTCCCTGTAGGCCGCATTGCTCGCCTATTAAAAATGGGGAGGTATGCCAACCGTATCGGGAGTGGTGCTGCTGTATATCTGTAACGGACAGACTCCCAAGACAACAGGTAGTGGATCCAAGAGCGGGTTTATTACGGGGTAGTCGGACAAGCAGGGGTCATACACGGATATCAGAGCCAGAGAGGAAATCCAAAGCAGTAGTCGGGTCACAGGCGTAGGTCAAACAGGGGCGGACTGGGCAATGCAGGCAAGGCTTGGTCAGATTCCACAGGACAGGCAGGGGTCTGGATCACGGCGTCTGGAATAGTTCAGGTGAAGCAGATACGAAGTCGGGGGCAGAAACAAGGTCAGTTGATCACAGGGTCTATCGGATATGGCATAGAAATGTTTTACTTGAATGTTTAACAAGACTCAGCACAGAGTGAAGGGAGTGACTGGCTTAAATACAGAGCAGAAGGGAGTGGACTGATTGGTTAGATTGTTTTCAGGTGTGAAGAGGGAGTGCCCTCTTCGTACTCTGGTGGTGCTGATCGGAGACAGGGGGACCCTGATTGTCACATCAATCTTGTAAAAGTTCAATTCCACACTATTAACTACAGGCATGCAAACAGGCCAGGGGTAAAAAAGGTGAGAAGGATAAGGCGAACCCCCGAGCCTCTGGGGTCCGGGGGCATGCTTCCCCGGAAGAAAATACATTAAAGTTAAACGCATGAATGTGGTGCACTTTGAGAGCAAAATTAAGAGGCTAGATCTATGTAGAATCTGTGCTCTTGTAAACAATGTCATGTTCTTTAACCATAAATACATGTTTTTGTATAGCATACATCATAAAAAAACAATTAAATGCAAATGCCAAATTAAGAGGCTAGATCTATGTAGAATCTGTCCTCTTGTAAACAATGTAATGTTCTTTTACCCATAAGTACATTATTGTATAGCATACATCATAAAAAAAACAATTAAACAAATAGGATTACCTGTGTTGAACTACTTTACAAAGCAAAAGTAAAAGCATCACTTACTGTAAAGCTAATACACATCCAATAGACATCATGTTTATATTGTATTACAATTGTTTCTACTGGATGAAAAAAAAATGGGTCTGTAATCCTCTCCCCACTCTGCCTCTGATTGGCTGTGAGGTTTAGGCATTAGGAGTGACGATTGGTTCCAGAGCCAGTTGGGAAGCACGGATAAAATGCTGTGTTGCCCCTCACCCCTACAAGTGAGGAGTTTCATGCCTGTATTGTTTGCACCTTCCGGCCACAGTAAATTCAGTGTTTGTGTAAACCAACACGGCGAATAAAACCAAATTCTGATTCTTCTGATGACCGAAAGCCTGTCTCCTTCATTCAACAAACCGTAGCTTTATATTATGCTGTCCTCAAGTGGGCAAACTGAAGAACTGGCAGTGATGTTATTTCTCTGCAAACTGTCTTTTAACAGAACTTGCCTCAGCCTTAACACTTATATTTTCAAAAGACTTCTGGTCAAATAAAAATGTAACGATTTTGGATTTCAGTGACACTTTTAAAATGGTCAGTCAGACTATTATTTCACTCAGGAAAAACAACAACAGGGTTTTTAACTGATCACATTAGCCATAATTAAATGGAAAATTGACACTTCTCGACTGTGTGATCCCTCTTGAGCCTCCCATGCAGGGAGGGCTCTTGGCCATACTGGGGTGGCTGCCTCAATGCTGCAGGCTCTTAGCTTGGATAACCAGAGCATGGACACAGGTTTGGATAGCCAGAGCATGGACACAGGTTTGGATAGCCAGAGCATGGACACAGGTTTGGATAGCCAGAGCATGGACACAGGTTTGGATAGCCAGAGCATGGACACAGGTTTGGATAGCCAGAGCATAGGCACAAGTTTGGAGCTTCCTTGATCAAGCGGTGGCGTTGTATTAGTTCAAGTCTTGTATTATTAAGGAGAGGAAGTGTGTGGACTGACCACAAGGACTCTGAAATGGGACTCGGAGCCAGAGGGCACGGCGTGCATGTGGCTTTCATTGTGAATTTAAGAGCCTGTGTGAGTTGGGATTTGAAGTGGGCTAAAGTCCTCGTAAAGGTGGTGGTCGAAATGTGACGAGCACTGCGGATAACAGTGGACAGCATCGGGGTCAATGCTATGAACCTCTCAACCTCAAATTAAAACAGAATTGTACTTATTATATAATTGGCTCATAAATAATGCTCATTGGGCATCTCCCTCTCCCATTTCTTGGTGAAAAAGAGACGTTGATAAACAGTGGTACATAAACACAATTTATTTATTCAGCCTGATATGGGTTACACATGGAAAAAAACGATGATAAATTAAGAGAAATGCTTCCCTTTGTGGAGATATGACAGTTCAAATCACTTCAGAGCCTCAACACACAGCCTTACTGCACCGCCCTGGTGGTGAGGAAAACAGCTTAGAAAAATGCTACGATTGACCCGAGGTTTTATATACATAAACACACACATATATATATATGTATATATACATATATATACACATATATATATATATTTTAAAAACTCTCAGCAAATCGTTTGTTTCATCCCCCGATGATGTGGAACATTGTCTTTAAAAAGGCAGGTAAACAGAAAGATTGGAAAAACAATTTCATGTACTCTTTACAACTTCAGACACATAGAAAATAAGAAAAAACTAAACAATTTCCCAGGAAACTTCTATCCCTGGAAGATTTCATAAAACACTTCCTTATATACCTCGAGGAAGCCTAACCCAAAAATGTATGAAACAAATGATTTAACATATACAGCTATGTGGTGGTTCTTATGCACTGCCTCAATAATCTCTTCAACAAAAGCAAGAAGACTTTTGATGCTTAAGTCATTAGCTTTATACTATAGGTGAGGGCATAGATGCTTGCAAGTCAGTTCTGGATCCAAATACAGAGGTTGGACAACCATTAAACACAGACAGATGCTAGAGGGTACCAGAGGCACAAAATAAACACAAAAACTAGGGGGTTTCTTTAACATGTAACTAGTGTACTTTTTCCACAAAGTGCAAGTAATTGTTTATCTTATATTTTAACTAGAGTTTTAAAGTTGTTCTCTTCTGTTATACAAGAATGAAAAAAAGTTACTTTAATTTTCCAAGTTATTGTACCCATTACCAAATAAATCCCCAACCCAATCATTTTCAGCCTCAACCGACTAGGCTACCTACACCAAAATAAAAGGAACTTACTGAACTAACTCAACCAGCTAACCATGAGTCTGCAAAAACAAAAGATTCACAAATGTCATGCTGTACTAATAACCAGCCCAATGTTTGTTAATTGACAGAGCCCTCTTTCTCTTACAGTACACGTTTACTGTCAGCGTGCGTTTACAGTTAAAATATATATTAATTTATAATTAAATAGTATGCCTCTTGCACGGACTTGCATGCATTGGGGAGCATTTTGGGCAAGCTGTACAAGAAGGAGAGGCATGTGGCCGGACATTCTCCTGATGTCACTTCCCCCAGCCAGGTCCAGGCACTCTCTTTTGGTCCACCTGTAAACGGTTTGGCCCTTTTATTCATAGCAACCAGGTCAGTCCAGAAGATGGAGGCTCTCCAGTGTGTTGTCTTGAGTATTTGTGTGTTTGAGTGTGTCTGTGTTTGTGTGTGTGTGTGTGTGATCCTTCAACTCAGTTTCACCAAGGGACCACTGAGATCACTGAAGTTTTGTTCCGAGTTTTCGTTGTCTGTTTCTGTGACATGGAGATTAACGACAATAAAATTAATTAAAAAAAACAAAACAACCATCAAGTATCAAACTAAAAATATCAAGACATGTTCTTAAAAACACAAACTGTCAAATATATTTTGGTACGTAGAAGACCTCACCTCGCTTCAGATCGGGTCACTGTGTACTCAAACCAGAGGATGTTGGGGATCAGGCTTGTGTCTCGCACCAGGAAGAACTCTGATATCGGCCTGCATCCAAGAGGACATAAGTAATAAACACTTGTCAGATAAAGAAAAAAAAACAAGAAAATCTAAGAAACGAGCCTGTACGAGTAAATAGGAGCTAGCTGCCGGAGCTAGCTGCCAGAACAGAGGCCGGTATGGGCTGGTCTGTGCCCTCCCCCTGAGACGCGGCCCCGTTCCTCACCACGCGGCTATCTTGGGAAACAGCGGCGTCAGCACCTCCTGCGTGAAGAAGAACCACACGACCCCGATAGTGCTGCCAGACACTCCTCCATAGAACACCTGACTCCAGGTGTGGTACAACAGGTAAACCCTGAGGGGAAACAACACACACACGCGCATCTTCAGCTTAACCGTTTCACACCCCTACAAAATCAGACATTGGCCGTGTTTCCCAGATTCGTTTAGAAGCTCTTAACGCTAAGAGCTTCTTAGGAGCATTTTAAGAGCGTTCTAGAGCTTCTTAACAAATCTGGGAAACCCGGCCATTGTCTGATTTTTCAACCGGAAAGATCAATTTCTTTAATATTACAATACACACAGTAATAGAATCTCCACAGCGTCCTTCTACCGTTGCCCCGCTCTTCCTTACCTGCTGTAGGACACGGACAAGGCCATGCCTAACAAGACGATGGACAGTATGTGTCTCCACAGCAGCTCCACACACCGAGCGTTGTTCGTCTGATGCATTCTGAACAGCAGAGAGAGAGTAACTCAGCACCCATCGACCAATAATCTGAGAGAATTGGATGGATGTCATACACGGCAAGGGCTTCAACCAGCCTATCAGAGAATACAGCTCTGACCACCCAGACAACAGCACCCATCAAATCCTCAGAGACCCCCAGAAAGATACAGAAAATACTTGAAAAACTTTAGACCTGTGTGACTCACCTTAAATAAAGAAAAAGAAAGAAGTAAACCACAAAGAACCAGATGAACTGGGAGTGACTGGAAGGCATGCCATACTCTGTGTTCAGCGTCGTATGTGTCCCTGCTGAAACACACAAGAGAGCATGGTGCTGAGTTGAACACGTTTACGGATCAAAGGAGCTGCACGTGTTGGGTTATGCATGTCGACATTGCAGTGTCATGTTTTGAACGTTCGGGTCACCTCCACAAGGGCGCGGCTCCCTAATGATGTGCTTCAGCAGCCAGTTCACCCCTTCATTCAGCACCAGTCCACCAAAGAAGGAGATCTGTCAAACAGAAGAAGGTAAGATGATAAAAGTGTACTTTTTTTCTTAAATGAGCCCCAGAAGTGCAGGTAAATTGCGGGGCTTTTCTCTGCTTCGTTATATAGAGACAGTTGGAGCGAGACAGGAAAGCAGAGGGGGGAGAGAGGAATACCTACAGGAAAAGGCCTGAGCTGGAATCAAACCCAGGTTTATTTGTTTTACCCGGTAAGCCACTGGGGTGCCCCAGAAGTGCAAGTTAATTGAATGCAATCAGATCAGATTAACACTTAACACAATGAATTTGAATATAAAGATTAAAGAGCCCCGCTCTTTGCATTTGTAATAGCTATAGATTTTGAGAGTACAGGTGTTTATGAGTATTATTCTGGGCTGAAGCTGGGGTTGAAGCAGGGTGTGAAAGAAATGCGGGGGCTTATGTACAATGAATGTATTTTAATAGTTGTAATTTACAGTTGGCAGATTTTGGTCAAGCTTGATACAAAGGAGATTAGTTTGACCATTTGGGGTATCTAGATGCCAGGTTTTAAGACCACCTAACCAGGAGACGTGAAGTCTAGAGACGTGAAGTCTGGGTGATTTGAGAGTTCTTGTCACCTGGGGGGGAAGAGACAGTTGGTCTGGAGACAATGTGGATTCAACTGTATTGTTTAGCCAATGACAGAAGAGATTTGGTAAAGTTGCATGTCGCATCATGATTGTGGATGGAAGTTGCATGTCGCATCATGATTGTGGATGGACCAATTACTTTTGAGAACGGGGGAGGGGGGGGGAAGGGGGAATGGTTCAGAGCCATCAGCTGGGTAGTGCTGTCTGCTGGCCTCTCCAGGTTGCATTCTAGAATGATAGATGGAGCTCCATGGAATTGTCTTTGTGTTATGGTCTTATGTTTGTGTGTCGATAACGTGATGTTGGTAATGTTATTATGTATACGTCATACTTCAAATAAACATGAATTCTCTCAAAAATGTCCACGACGAGGGCTTCACTTACAGTGTGCAGTTCTCGCTTGAAAACTATGAGGGTGACAAAGCCCACGAGAACAGCCATTGGAAGTAGGCTGGTGTAGGCCAACACTTGTCCAGTCAGGTCCCCTACAAAATCATCAGACACACACAGAAGATGGTTGGTGGGAGGACATTTATCATATATTACATAGTCATGTTAGGGGAAATTCATAGCTCAGTCAGAGATGTAAACTGCCCCGTCTGGTACCTCCAGGTGGACTTCCTCATGATGGAACAAGTTCAAACTATAAAGTGTTGTAATTGACAAAAGATTGATTTAGAAAACATGCAATCAACTGTACCTAGCTAACTAGTTAATTGGTCATTGTTGACTAACTAGGCAACGTTTTGTCAACCAGCTTGTCAAACATGGCTAGCAAGCATAGCTTTGCTAGCTAGCTAACAGAAAGAAGCTGATTGATTACATAGGGGGACTACATCTGCACGTGCAATACAAAAAAATAAACACGAAAACCAATTTAAACTATGTTATATTTTGTTACGTTTAATGTGTGAATACATTGTCATTTATAACGTTTAAATATCAATGTAGCAATTTGGGCTAGTTAGCTTGGCATTGTGGACTTATTTGCTATCTGCGCATGCGGAACTGTCTCATAATTTGGCAGTTGTTGATACGTTGCCTGCAGAGCAGTGTATGCCTAAGCGCACTGCCTGTGTCACTATTCGGCAACTGCTGTTGATCGTGTCCATTCAGTAGCATACCACAGTACGTCTTATAGGTATCAAACCTGCACGCCTATAACGGACAGATGCAACCGAAAAACGAGGTTGGTTCGTTGTGAGCACTTACCGGCAGGGAACTCTACATGGGTTAGAGATATCGACCGCCATTGAGGTGGTGCCGAGCACTGCTCTTCCGACGCCATCTTACCCGGACACCGGGCAATGTGCACTGACAAATCACAATGAAACGCCCAAGTATGTCTACCAATAGTAAACGGAACCCCCTTTACGAAAACGACCCATTCACCATGCCCCCCCCCTCCCTCCCTATTACATAAAAAAAACTGCACGGGGATATACAGGACTGGTCGACCAATGATCGCACTGCCATGGCACAAATCGTGTCCAATAGTCATTCATTTCTACAGGAGTATTTATTCATAAAATTAGAAATTAGTGAATGAAAACATTGGGAATCATATATGCAGGTCAAACATGGCTGAAGGAATTTGGGGCAATGTCACATTAACCATAACTCTAAAATTACAACGAGATCACAATATTCGGTATGTAAGCTGCCTTTCAGTAAAATAAAATAAAGCGAAATCCAAAGTCTTCTTTGATTGGGAAAAGACTAGGTGAATAGATATTTATTAAGAAAAAATACATTAAGAAAATGGTTTACAGTATGTGCTGGCATTGTAATTTCACAACAGAAAGACATCACAAAACTAGGCATAGGCTATATAGGACACTAGTCCACTGTAAAGAGTTCATTCAAGCGACAGTTTATATAATTTGATTTGTCCTTTTTTTTGGCTTTCTGGAATCTTTATCAAATCAAAGCCTAAAACAGCCATCATACATGTCATCACTGTACCGACACTTTGGGAGTTAAAATGTAAAACCATACAAAAACAGAAAATAATTAAATAGTTCACCATCTAGAATTATTTTCACCATCTAGAATTAATTTGACTGATTCCAAATGTTTCGATTTGTTTCATTTTTACTGGCATCAAAACACAAATATGCTGAATTATTCAGGGATCTTTGAGACAGAGTAATGTAGTCTCAGACTCCAATCAAAGACTTAACGGACAAATTCATTCATTCATCCAATAAGGGTTTCCAAACAAAGAAAAAAACTTGCATGCAAATTCTGATGAAGAAATACAGTAATGATTCTCGGATTAAAATGGATTACATCCATTTTCAGTTGTCTTGGAGAAACTAATCTCTCAGCCCAAAAGCAGCTGGTTTGGCAATGCAATGCAAATAATGTGCAATTATCAATGTGATACATATTGAGACTATACATTACATTTGACAGTAATTGGATTCTTACTTACTCTGAAGTAATAAGAAGTCTTTTCAGTTGATATCAGACTGATATTTTGCTACAGGAAGCTCTGACACAGCTTTAATTCCAACAGGAAGCTTATAGCAGAACTACAATTTGAACAGGAAAAACAGCAAGCTAAATTAAAATGTTTGTCAACATGCAGATTAGGACAAGTCAGCAGGCGGTTCTTTCCAAAATTGTGGGCATGACTACATCTCATTTAAATCGACCTCTCATTTAAATCGACAAAGTTCAAAGGGAGAGTTTACGTGCTTTTACATAACTTACATATCCAGCAACTAAAATGATTAAGACCTATGCTGTAGTCACACTCCAATTATCCTACTCTTGATTAATGATAGGGCTAGAAAATGTTTTGCATTTGTTGGTTGATTAAGTGTAACCATGCCAGTGCAAATGAGACAAAAGGCAAATAAAAGGCTCAATTTACACAAGGTCCTTAAAGTTGGCTTCATGCTGAACCTGAAGCAGGATATGGCACCCTAACAGTAGTATGAATCCTGTCACAGCTGCCCTGTTCACCTTCCCATTCAGACACAGGCCTTAAATATCGCCGGTTGCCTCGATACAGCTACAAAAAGAACTGCAAAGAGACCGCTGAACCAAGTTCCAAATGACTTGATAAGTCGCCAAACATGAACAGGAAAGCTGTGAATTGAGAGACGTTCAAACGTAGCCTTGGGTCTTGCTGGGACCTGCTGGAGAGGTCTGTGGTACAATAGTGTGGGTATAGCACGAGTGAAAGCAGGACATTTAGATCCAGGATTCACAAAGATGAGATCAAACAAGTTTAGGTTTTGGCAGGAAGGGGGGGGGAGGGATTACTGGCTCTAATATACCAACAATAGAGACAATGGTCCTCACCTTATCACACATGCATGTAGACAGACCCTTTGACAACAGTCTGAAGAACTATAACCGAAAGGTCTTCCCCTTCAAAGCTGCTAATGATCTAGCATTAATCATGTTTGGTATTTCCCCAAGCAGAACAGAATCCAGTCTGCATAATGCAGGCCAACTGAGGTAAGAGCTTCAACACTGGTAGCTTGGCTTCTTCAAGCCCTCAGGGCTTCAGCAACAATTCTACACCGAGTGTGAGGACAAGTTGGGGTCACAGATATACACTTTCTATGCATGACAGTGCCCTGACTCGACCTTATTACATTCTCATTCTCCTGGATGAGTCCCACAATACACTGACGTTCGACTCCTATAGGAATAAATAAACAAAGCGAACAGACGGACGATTAAAGCCCATATAGCAGGTTGATTTTTCCAACGAATTTGCGCCATTTACATGTTGGTTATAAACATTTTAACTGTTATCTATTGTATTTGATGTTGTTGGGTGTCACAAAACGTAATATAATACGAAAAAGTAGGTACTTTTTTGCAATGATTCTTCTTTCCCCCACAATGCATTGCATGACGTCACGTTGGGGAGACGATAGACCAAAGCCCCATTGAAATCAACGAGAGAGATTAACGAAAGAGTGTTCAGCAGTAGATAGTTTATAGATAAATATATAGATAGAATATATAATTAGCATAGATATAAAGATCAAGAGATAGATATATAGATAGCATAGATAGATAGATATATATATATATATATATATAGAGAGAGAAATAGATAGACAGACAGCCAGATAGCATAGCTAGCTAGCACTAGATAAATAAATAGCTACTAGTACTAGCCTACATATATAGATATAGAGATAAAGCTAGATAGACATATGTATAGGTAGGAAACATTGTAAACTACTGTGTTTGTGGGGGGTGACAAACTCTCTGTCTGCCCTGGCCCGAGACCGAGAAGCACTGAAAAGCTCGGTGCCGCCCGCCGCAAGCGAGAGCTGGCCACGGTAAGCCTCAGGCTAATGTTTACAAGCTGCAGAGCACGTTAGCTAGCCCCATAACATGAACCCCCCAACTACAGTCATAATCAGTGTGACATTAGAAAAGTCTGAGGCCCCGTCCACACTAACCCGGGTACATTTAGAAACGCATACATATGTCTCCGTTTGCACTTCCCGGCCACACTAATACGGAGAATTCGGACACTGAAAACGGAGCTTTTCGAATACGCTCCCCTAGCCGGAGACATTTGAAAACGCCGGGTATACGCGTAGTAGTGTGGACGGGGTACACGGAGCTTTTAAGATACGATGACATTAGAAAAGCACATTTCGTGACTCATGAATATGAACCAAAACAAAATTGTTTTTAAGTAGCTATGTCCAAAAGCTAGTCATATCTAGCTAGATAGCGCGCCATGGCTAGTGTTTGGATCACGAGTGATCATCAAACGGCTTTCATAACTGTCTGTGTTTGATTTAGTTTATTGATTTAGTTTCCCCTTTCCCGATAGAACGTGACTATTACGGAACTCAAAACGTGGAATATCTAATCGGAAATGTGTTTACAACGTCGGGGAAAATATTTAATTAGGGACTGACTTGGGGGGGAGAATTTCACAGGTGGCACTAGTAAATTAGCCCATAGCTAGCATGATGCCTTCTAGATCTAGATAAGAGCTACTTATCTGAACTAACGACATGATAACTGTCACTACTGTAGATATAAAGAAACGTTGACTTTCACTCGGTGCTATTCACTGACAGTAAAACAATGTGTCGTTATTATATGCACTGCTGTCCGTAGACAAGCTCCAGCGCTCCTTGCTGCGTTGCCGTTGCTAACTCAGCAGGACACTTCACCAACTCTACACTCATTCTCCTCGGACCATCCATTTAATTGGCTTTGGCGGCCATCAGGTCTAGGCAATTCCTCATTTGACCTCTCTCGTCTATTTGGTTCGATATTATACGGCTGCGGGCCATCGTACATTTTAGTGGTTATTGCCACCTCTTCCTCATCCCAGTCAATTGCCATAGTTCTAGTACTAGACTGAGGCTACTCTCCTCCACGACTCCCCAACGTGACGTCATCGCCGAATTGCGCTAATATGCTAATGCTAACAAAAAAAACGTACAAAACTGGTCTTAAACACCATTTAGAGACACCATTTTGAGATTTCTTGAATAATATACATATCTTGAGTGCTTTATGTACCCATTCATCGACAGTGGTGGTTAACCTGCTATATGGGCTTTAAACAGCGCGGAGGCAAAAGCAACAGCAACAGTCCACTAGCAGACTTTAATCAGTGCAAGTCTTGGTTTGGCCGAGGGTGTTGGGATATCTGCTAAAAGGGATGGTTTCTATCCTCCCCCGCCCCCCCCCATCCCAAACCTATAGACATAAGTACACAACATAAAACACATTCGGATCCATCACTGCCTTTCACACAGACAAAGAAGGACTGGCGTCAAGTCTAAAAAGGGGGTCATCCAATGAGAGGGGAGATTTGGAAAATAAAGTCCAATAGGATTCCTTCTTTGTGACGTCCAATAACAGCTGGGTTCTTTAAATGGTGGTTTTCAGGGCGTATCTGTCAGGTGAGCAACAGACACTGAGCCGGACATAGTAATGGTCTTACTGTAACTGCATTGATTGACATGCTAGACTGTTTCAATCCTGTGTAAGGAATGTTCTATACTGCAACTTCCATACTGTAAAATGTGTCTATGACCTTTTTTGAGTCATGTTGTTTGAGTCTCAACATGCAAACAAACATTTTCAAGTTCATCTTTGCCTGGTAGGCCTGACAGCCTGTCCTTGGTTCTTTTTCGAGTCTAGTCTACCTCATACAGCTCGGCCCGGCCCAGGTCACACTCTGTCCTGGGTCTAGCCTAGTCTTGTGTGTCCCATCCCGTCTGGTCCCTCAGGTCAGTTGGGCCCTGTGGAGTCTCCTTGGTCCCTGGGCAGGCTTCCGTTGAGCTGCAGCAGGCTGTCGATCCCCAGGTAGCCCAGCAGGATGTCACTGCGGCGGTGGGACAGGCTCAGGATGTCCTCCGCCAGGGACTGGGACGAGGTGAAGCGCACCTTGTCGTGATCGAACATGTCCTTCAGGTACTGCACGATTTGTTGCTAGACAGAGAGAAAAATAGGACCATGTGATTGGGTTTATTTTGTCGTTTTAATGGGCTACTAAGGAGAACTGTTGTACGTTTTATAACAGTTATTTTGCCAACTTAAAACAAACACGTTACACGGTTTGTTTTGTTGTTTGCCACCAGGAGCCGTCTGAGCATTGGGGTTACTGTCCATTTAATTAAAATCTCTATCCAGGGCTAGAGATTAATTTCACGTATCAAATCAAGAGAGATTAAATCGTCAAGCTCACAGTGATTCAAACCTCAGGTGAGTTTGGTGGGAAAGAGAGGACAAACAACATTTGAACACCAGTCGGCTGGGTTAAACAGGCAACACCTTTAAATCACCAGGTGGTACCCAGCCCTCCTCACCTTGAAGATGGAGCACACCTCACTGAGGTGCTGTCTGGGTCCGAGGAACCCGAAGGCTAGAACAGGGCTCACGTGTTCTGATATGGCATAGAAGTGAGAGATGAAGCCGTCGGGAACCTACGGAACGAAAAACAGGGGGAACACAACGCAAAATGTCGACAGCACAAGAAGGACAACGGCGTTTGTTTTGCCTTGTTGTTCCAGATGAAGTGCAGAGTCTGTACACGTTTTTTTCCCAATTTATTTCTGTTATCTTGGACTCACCATCAGTAGACGTCGCTTAGCTTTGAGAACGGACCAGCATGCGGTCGCCAGGGCCTGAGACAGAACACCTCATTACAATCCCTCTCTTTTCTGAAGACTCATGCTTTTTGTGAGGGAGTTTCTAAGTGTTTCCGTTGGGATTGATGCACGGTGTGCGAGTACGAGTGGGATTGTGGTGTGTGTGTACACGTGTGCCCGTCTGTAGCCGTGGCTTAGGCGCGTCTGCTCACCGTCTCTTTAAAGCTGTCGGAGAGCCAGCGGTTGCGGAGCACAGCCACCACAGACGAGGGCGGGCTCTCCAGGTCCTCGAAGGCGTCCATGAGGATAAAGTCCAGAACGATGTCAAAGAAGCTCATGTACACCACCTGCACGCGGGTCAAAGGTCAAAAACACAGGAGTTCACCAGAAAGGACGGCTACATCTGAACAAGCAACTCGGGTACCACCGAGAGAGCAACTTTGCAAATCGGCCACCATTGCGCAATTTGCCAGATGTCCCTCTCGGCTTCCCCCTCTCTGTCACAAAACGAGGCATGCCAGGGGAACAATCAAAAAAGGTAGAGGCAGGTGTCGACATGGAAAAGAAAGCGAGGGAGGAGAAAGGGGTCTTCCTCACCCCTCGTCCCTCCAGCTCCATCTTGGTGACGGGCCAGGTCTCTTCTCTCTGGGTGTACAGGAGCATCTCCTCATAGCTCTCCAGGAAGGCTTTGGGGCTCTGCGCACAACCAACACAAGGCTCTGCTTAGACACGACACAGGTACACGTACGCAACCATCGCCACTCGGTTCCCTCAGGTGGGTCACAAGACAATGGAGAATGCAAACAGAGCCAACTCTGCTCACGTGATATTAGTTATAAGGGGAATATGACTACTTCACTGAGACCACACCCACAGGGAGATATAAAGGAATGTTGATACTCCCTCTGGTTGTGGGAATCATGGCAGAGAATCTAAGGGTGAGGATGAATGATGTGACATGGTACAGGGCGGTCACCTTGTTGGCTTTGACCATGAGTCCGGAGATCATCTGCTTTCCCGTCTCCATGAAGAACGTTCTGTGCCGCTCGTCCAGCAAGAGAACCTGGAGAAGATCTACGACTTAGAACTGCTGACTGAGGGTAAACCAGCCGGCATCGGCCTGACTTACATTCGAAACTCATCGCAAGCGTCTCGAAATTTCAGCACCACCACACTCCTCAGTACTCACCTGGAAGGCTTGTCTCACGCAGTGGAGCTTGGCCAGGAAGTCGTGATCGCCATAGCATTCGAGCAACTCGGTCCTGGGACGGAAAGAAATCAACGAGAGCTCCGGTTCAGAAACCCTAAAGGAAGCGGGCGCTCGGTCGACTCGGGTAAACATTGGCGTACGATGACTGTCGGAAGGGGGTTTACCTGGGGGAGCGACAGACCACCCGTCCCTCTCGAACCAAGCCCAGCGCGTCCTCGTAGAGCGCGGCAGACTTCGCCGGCTGGTAGACCTCCTCTAGGGACTCAAACAGCTGCAGGAGGGAGGAGGCGCAGGGGGGTTGGAAAGGAAGTTTTCCGACGGCACTGTACGTCTAGATTGATACGACTGCCGGATTGACACAAATTCTTTACTCGAATATTACAGCAGGAAACAGAGCACTCCGTGACCCGTGGTACCGGAGTGTTGCTACAAGCCGTTCGATGGGAGTGGTCCTGAATTGAATACACACCCAGTCTTGTATAGTACGTCAAATATGGTCATTTCGATTCAACAATCAATCCATATAAAGTCAGTCCCATTCTCCACACACAGCCGCAGGACCTGATGTCCAAACCTCCTCTCTCTCAGGTGAGAAGACCTCATGTTGGATTTCTCTCCACGTCAGGAAGTCATAAAGCTCCAGGAGTTGTCCTTTGTGAGTTGACTGTCCTTTGTGGCGTCACATATCTTAAGTCCCCCAGACTCCAGTTGACCCCTGGTCAAATTAATCTCCATTCAGTATTGAGAATCTTAGATAGAAGGCCGTATAAGATGCTACACCCATCCTCCAGGGTAAACCACGGTACTTAGGAATGACCTGCTGGACCTGATGTTAGTTTCCCTCCAGGAAAACAATAACTCTTATTGAAAGACTTGTTGCTCTTGTTGGTTTAGTTGTAACTGATTTAACTTATTGTACTCACTTTTAATTATATTATTGTTGCTTGCTTTCCTACAGGTACACTCTTTCCCTTTTGAGGTTCATGTTGTTTAATTGTAACTTGTTTAACTACATGCTCTTGTGTTTCTTCCCATTGGCACTTATTTGCTTTTCACAATGTTTGCCTCATGGTTTGGCTACCCACAATGTTTTTGGGGCTATCTCGTTGTTTATGATCATTGACCTATGCACTCTTGTAAAGCTCTCTCTTGGAAGTCGCTTTGGATAAAAGCGTCTGCTAAATGAATACATGTAAATCTAATGTAAACCGTCCCAGTCAGCAACTTGCATTCATGCACCCCCTCTTGACCTCACTTAAACAAGTCACTGGCTGTCCTTATCAATGAACAAAGGATCTTTACAGTTTACCATGTCCATAACAGGGCGAGGATAAGGGGCAAGAGAGAGAGAGAGAGCGAGAGGGAGAGAGACACTGACCTCTGCTGCTGAGAAGAAGGAGTCGTCGGAGGTGATGGTGGTGGCGTCGTCGTCCCTCTGTCTGTGGGTGCTCCCTATGTTTGGCAAGATGAGAGTCCCCTCGCTCTCTGGAAGAAGGAGCGAGCAGAGCCAGTCACAGCACGACTACACTCGTCCCACATCCAAGCAACAACACAAATGCTAGCCTGCTATGAAAATGCTAGCATGCTACGAGGGAAAAGCTCATGTCATTTGCAGACTAACTACCAAACTTGTCAAAAGTGAGACATCATCACCCAAGAAGAAGCTATAGAGCTGACACACTCCACTGCTGCAAGATGCTAATGCTAACATAGGCAAAAAAGATTAAACTCTGAGCTACATTCTGACCCTACCCACAGTGCTCTGGTACGGAGAGGCAGCCATAGATGCTAGTTACCAAAGTCTGCAAGCAGGCTGTCGGGTGGAATAGTGGAGCCGAAGTCCTCCTGGAGGTGGTACGCACGGTGAAGGAGCGTCTCCAACTTGTCGGCAAACACCTTGTTGCGAACCTCCACCTGAAACAATGGTGGCAAAAAAAACGCAAACAGCGTCAGCTAGGGACGTGTGCCGTGTGGCCTCGTCTATCCATCAAACACCATGGCGACGCATCTCATTTATCGCCCGCGGTCATCTTTCCTAGGCGAGACACATTTGAATCTGGGAGTCTGCTCGTAAAAAGGTGCGAGACGCGGCAGGTACCGTCGGTGGCTTGGCGCAGGCCGCCCCCTGCAGGGCGAGGCTGGTATTGTTTGAGTCGCTGGAGTGGGAGCTATGGCGGACGTTCAGGGCCTGCTCCCACTTCTGCAGGGCCTCCTCAAACAACTCCATCCCTAGGGGGCAGAGATGAAGAAGAGGAGGGCAGAGGCCATGAGAACAGGGAGCAGACAAGTGGAGGTGAAGTTGGAGGGAACCTAAGCTTGATGGCAGTTGGAACTGTGGGCACATTTTTGGAACCACCCACTAAGACCAGATAAAGAACAGTTTAACAGGAGCATGTTTGCCCAACCTTATCATGGTACTGTGGTTCAATGCATGGCTTCCCTGATAAAGGATTTGGCTCCAGAGAGAAGATAAATATGAGATAAGAAAGGCTTAGGGACCGTCGAGGTCTGTGTTCATACCCAGGATGTAGAGGTTCTCCGCGTTTGCATCTTCCATCGATCCGGGCTCCTCCTCCACCGGCTCCGCGTCCCGGGGTGTTGAGGGATTGGCTGACTGATTGGGAGAGGACGGAACCCTCACCTGTGGCATCCAATTAAAAAAAACAAGGCGACGTCACAAACACTGGGAGGCGGCCACTGACTCTCTCTCGCCACGGAGAGGTTTCAGAAGAAGAGGACGAGAAGCATAAGTAAGGTAAGGAAGGAGCGGAAGGGGGCGAAGGGAGGAAAGGAGGGAGTGAGGAGGAGGGCCAAAAGGGAGGGAGGGAGGGGGGGAAAGCCCTACCGAGGCCAGGCTGTGTGAGGAGCTGGAGCGTTTGCTGTGGGCCAGAGAGGAGACGCCGCTCATGGTGTCGTTGCTCCGGGTGCTGGGGCTCATCATCTGTCGCCCCGATAGAGGAACTGCGGACGGACGACAGAGAAAAAAAGCCCGCTCGAAATGTTGTCGCTCAGATCTCGCTCGCACGCAGTCCTACTTTAACGGTAGATGGTCAACTGTGACAGCCAAAATACGCCATCAACACTTCGCACTGATTGAGGGGGAAGCAGTGTGTCACTTGGGAGGTGTGTGTGAGTGTGTGAGAGAGAGAGAGAGAGAGAGAGGGAGAGAGAGAAAGAGAGAGACTCACTTCTCTTTAAGGACAAAGGCCTTCCCGTCCTCAGCAGCCCCTCTGGTATCCCCACCGTCTTCTGGCCCTCTTTCCCGGCCGTCACCTGTTTCCTCTTTCTGCCCCGCCTCTTCATATGGTGCGCCGTGAGCGCCAACGCTACGCTGCCCAGCGCCGTGGCGAACAGCACCTTCTTCAGGCTCGGAGTCAGGCGCAGCTGGGAGAAGATCGACTGGCAGGAGGACGGCGAGAGGGAGGGGAAGTGACATCAAAAACAGGCCTGAGGACGACTGGCCACACGATTACATTGAGAGAACGTTTTAAATGACAGAACTGCGTATTAACCGACACGTCAACCTACATTCGAATTGGGCGAGTGCCGTGACGGAGTGTTGTTTACCTGGCCAAAGGTGGAGTACAGAAACACGGGTATCTCCGCCACCGTCATGGCCAAGGCCTGTGCGATGGACATCCCGTCCCCTTGTCTCATAGACATCTTAGTGAGAGAGCGTCCGAGGCTCCGCGTCCGAGCCCTCCCCACTCACATCCACCTCGTCACAGGGTGTAGGGCCAGCCAGCTAAGGGCCTCTGGTGCCTGACAGCGGGGGACATCCACCTCTGAGCCTGGCTCTGGTTCAGCTTCCAACTGGAGACTCATCCAATGACTGGACAGCAGCTTGACTTCTGTTTCAGGGGTAAGGAGGTCATGTGGGTGGGGGGGGGCTTCACTTCAACTTGTCCATGATGATCAGGCAGTCAGACTCTGGAAATAGAGGAAAGTTCATCCTGTTTCTGCAATTGGTGCATTATGAAAAACCATTGTTGTTGGGTTTTTTCATACCGCCTCACTTTCCATTGGTGAACTCAGTAGCACACACAAAAAAGGTCAGACCTCAACAAACAGAATTGGTGACCTTGACAGATCAATTATATTGCAACGATGAAGTGAAAATTGAGAGAACAAGAGTGTACCAGATAACGAATCAAACGGATTCAACGACCAGAGCTAACCCGGCAAAACATTTGACCGGAGCAGATCAAGTGACAGATGAAGATGTCTTGACATAAACCCTTGATGGAAAGAACAGCTGGAAGAGACTCCACAAAACGAAAATTTAGCAGTCGCTAGCAAGACCATAGAGTAGAGGTAGACACGCGTAAGGCTAAATCCCTTTGAAAGTAGCTAGACAGGTTATTAAACACCATCCTCTAGCTAGCATATACTAGCCGATAAACTAGTTTGTCTTGCAATCTGTGGCTCCACTTCTATCTTAATAACAAATGCAATTCCATTGAATTGTGCAAGATAGCTAGAACCCTGTCTTTCCAGTTAGCCCCATGGCCATGCAACTAGCTAACAATCTGTCACACAACCGAAAGTAATACAGTACTACATATTGTATCTAGCACAAACACATGACAAGCCTATCCTGCCCTTGCTACTAATCGAACCGAGATAGCTACAAGCAAGCTATCTGCCAGACAGACTTTGAAATGCTAGCTTGATATCAGTAGCTAGCTAGCGAGCACCATGGATTTGCCATTTCCATTGGTCTTCTCAGGAAAGCCTGCTTGAGCTAAATTACCTGACAGCATCTCTCAATGCTAGTACTGATGCACTCGTAAAATCACTGGGATCATTTAACCATTTTGTCATTTAAATAAATGCCTTATCAAGTGTAAATGAGTTTAACAGACAGTACATAAGAGAAACCCCACTCACAGAAATGTGTTAGCTAGATAGTTACCAAGTGTGGTGAGGGAAGGACATCGCACTATTTCGAAGCCGCATTTCACATACTAGCGTGAACTACGATTTGGGGCGGTACATTTGATTATTGACGTGACAGTTTGCCAATGGGTGCTGAGAATTGTAGACGTTTTTTTCCCCCTGACCAATCGTTTATGAAAAGAGGGATGACAAATGTTTGTTATCCAATGAGATCAAAGATCAGGACATTACTTGAAAGTTAGGGTAATAAATCAAATCCCTTGTACTTGAGAAATTAAATTAATCTTCCACCCTAGTCCTCAGGAATGCCCAGCATGTTTTGTTTCCCTGCTCCCATACACCTGCGTCAAATGAATGGGTCGTCATCAAACTCAGCAGATACCTGATAACGACCCATTCAGGTTTCTATCACACCTTATTCATTTGAATAATGTGTTATAGGCAGAGGGAAACACACCTAAAATGTAGTACCTGGTAATCAGGTTTAAAGACCACCGCCCCTAACCAACCCAAATGTCACAACAAACTAAATGACAATAAGCAGGGATGTAATTGAGTGTCCCATGACCTTCTGTAATTGTCTGGACTTGCAGCTTAACACTGGGTAGCTAGGTCTGTTTCAAGAGAACCCATTGCACTTTTTATTGCATTTTTTATGGCGCCCTTGGTTCGGATATTTATGACATGTGATGGGTTTGTTATGGTTGAGTCCAGCAATTCAAGCTGACAAACTGGGCTGTTCCACAAACTTCCACACGAGGGAGACAGAGAGCTACTGACATTCCTGGCGAGCTATAAAGCATCACTCCACTTGGTGTGTGAGGCAGTTAGTTGACCCACTATTGGTGTGCCATTAACTACATGCAACCGCCCCCGTTGCCTTGCGAAGGGAAGCAGATTGGAAGACAGCCACACCGGCATTTTAACCCTCGCTCTCTGACTATATTCTTCTCATATTCCACGATGCCTTCGAACCAAAATCTTCAAGGTATTTACAAACAAGCCAGTGTAGCTAGCCCATTTTCCTGTCTTATCTTTTGGAACGCTGGCTAGCTAGCTCACCGCTCTTGTTTCAATAGAGCCGACATGGAGGATAGCGTGGCACAGATGATGGAATTAGGCTAACAGGCTATTTTCTATTTGCAGGAGGGAAAACCTTTGGACTATTTAAAGCCCAACAAATGGAGAGGCTGGATGAAATAAACAAGGTTGGTCATTTCTTCAATTTTTTGCTCTTTTAAAATCAATACATTTGTACTTAATGTGCTACGTGATTTATTTCCTAATATTCGTTGAGAATGCACTTGGCCTTGACCCTCATTCAAAGCAAGCTCTTTGAATGAGACAGTCTCGTAAGCCTCAACGCTGACTGCTTAACTGCAAAACGCATAGCTGTTACCTACACTTCTCCTGATCAGATTTGACATCTATTATTTCACGAGCATTGACCCAATTAGGCTATGCTTACGCATGCCCGGTGTTGAGATGGCCACACTTGTTGCGTGCTGCCCAGCATTAGCGCAAAGCTCTGCGTCTTTCATGGTCGTGAGTGTAGGTATCTTCTAATACATGAAGTCATTATCAAATCGTGGAAACAATATGTTGTCTCTGACCATTTGAAATCTCAAAACATTGTGTACAAGCAGATCAACAGGGCTGTTCGGCAATACCCATCTATCCTTCGGGAACCCTCATCCCGTATAGACGGGAAACAGGTGTTGGGGCTGAGGGCTGAATGAGCTCTTTGTTTCGGTGTAGGGATAGCGGGCTGAACAGGCGCGCAGCGTAGTCCGGGGCTGTTCCCACACTCCTTCTGTATGGTATCTCTCTCTCCCTACGTCCCCCCTTTCTGCTGGATGACAGCCTGTCTGTAGCGTTTGGCTTAGCCTCTTAAGGAAACCTCGAAGCGCTCAAAATCAGGTCGCGAAGGCGATCGGGAGAGTCACTGCCTGTTGGAGATTGGATGTGGAAAATGCGCGGTATCGTGTTCGAAAAGAAACAGGTGCTGGCTATATGAACACAATTTAATAATGATTATTTTAGGTTTTAAGTTATAATTCCAAAGTAACCAGTCACCAGACTGAAAGTGTCATTGTATTTACTATAGGCTTCAAGTCATGCCCGAGACTTTGATAGTTATTTTTAGCTTGATAAAGAATTTCTTCATCACTACCTCTATGGTCCTGAGCATGGTGCTGAGTGTGGATGAACACAACCGTAATCCCGGTTCCATTTCAAAATCCCTTATTTTGATCTCCGTTTGATGAGACCTACATTTACAGGCGCTTATTATCCCAGATTGCCCACTAGTACCTTGTATAAGCGTGTGTGAGAGAGAGAGGAGAGAGAGGGTGTATCGCAGTGATGACTCAGACTTGCTGAGTCGTGCCGTCCTTGACAAATGTCCTATTCTCTTGTTCATTCTAATTCAAGAGGCTGACAGAGCCTTCAGGCATCTGTATCCTCCTCTCAACAACACCTGAGTCATGAGGTCACACGGTGAAGATGGGCTGGATCAGACCCAGGTCCATGGCGGCTCACGTGCCTAATGAACCCTGTCACAGGTTCAGATCTCTCTATCATCTCTTTGAACTAGACTCACAGGAGTAACCCAGTCCTTCCTCCTTTTTAAAGCCCATGCATTGGATTGAGTCTGCTTTGAGTTCTAGGACAGGTTCAGGTTTGAATCCCCCTGAAATCAGTTTGCTTTGTAGTCAGACTAAATCAATCGATCTCAGATAAGTGGTTGAACATGCTAATACATGGCCTCATGACAGCCTGAAACGAGTAACGTTCGCTCCAGGGACTGAAGGAACTGGTCTCCGGTGGCAGACCGCTCCATCATATTTTCATGAGGCTCCCAGGGCGTTCTGGCTTCCTCCTCAGTCTCTAGCGGGCTGCTCTAGTTTACAACCAGACCAAGTGGGGCATCTTCCTCCTCTATCCTCTTCCTCCGGGGCGGTCAGGTGACGGACGGCCTCGGGGTGACACCGACTCCAAAAGTTGGGAGTTGGAGTTTTTTTGTTGCCACTTTGAAGCCTGCTCGCGAGGCGAGATGTTGACATTCTTCTCTGTGGTGAAACCAAAGCCGCGGAAAGTAGCCAGAAATAACCGACCGTATCGGGTTGTTTCACAAGCACTGTCTTCTTTAGGAAGAAGTAGTGTCAGGGTGAATTGTTTTGAACTACTTTTCTCCCCTCATGGACTGTTTGTTTTGCCCCCCTGCTGCTCCCCTGTAGGAGTATATGGAAGATCAGAAGTACCGGGATGAGGAAGACCTGCCCGAAAAACTAGATTCCTTCAAAAGTAAGCAATTGTCTTGGAATCCCAGATGGATGGTGTGGGTGTTTTTGTTTTGGTGTGTGTTATGTTACTGAGAGTGGGGCAATGCCGCAGGCTGTGTTAGACCATATGTCCATGAGTGTGTGTGTGTGTGTGTTGTATTTCCCAGCTGTGTGTGAGAGATGGGGAGGGAGGGAGAGAGGGAGAGCGAGCATGTTAAAGTGGACATGGCCTGGTTTCTAAGTGGGTTGGGAGGCCTGGTCCCCCGTGGCCAGACAGGAATGTGCTGGTCTCTCCTTTTCGGTTGTTGTTGCACCGTCGAGGAGTCCTGGGAGAGAGAGCGGCCTGCAGTCCGAGTCCGGGGAGTGACCGCTGCCTGCAATAACAGTGCAGCTTCCAGCCGGAGAGATGCACACGCAAACCACACGCCCAGAGGCAGCCTCGGGAAGATTCCTCTCCAAATTCCTCTAAGATTAATGTCCACAATTCTGTGTGGGTGTGTGGATGTGTGTGTGTGTGTTGAGGTCATATTGTTATGGAGAGAGGCAGAGAGAGAAGGATGGACCGGGGATTGGTGGTGACTCCTCCTACTGGTGACCTCAGGGTAAAGCTGTCCTCTCCTCTTGGCTCAGTGGGTACTGGTGCTGTGTTGGTGCGGACGAGATAAGCAGATAGAGGGGAAGGAGAATAGGAGAGATAGAGAGAAAGAGACATGCAGAGGACAGGAGAGGAGAGAGCAGAGGACTGACACTATTTGTCAGTGAGGATCTTGGTGTCAACACTGAGAACATAATCGGGAAAAGGGAGAGGAGGAGGGGGAGGAGAAGAATAGAGAGAGGCCTCCAAATCTGGAAAGTGAGAACATGAAGGAATGCAGAAAGTGACAGGCAGGAAGAGGACATCACTTGTTTAGATGAGATTGTCTTCCAGACTGGATGATTGACAGGCTGTGCCACGACAAGAGGCCCACTCAGAGACTGCGTGTGTCACTGCGTGCGTGCGTGTGTGTGTGTGCGTGTGTGTGTGTCGAGTTCATGAACAAGGTCAGCCTTGTCTCCTCCCACAGCCCCTGGGGTCACTCAGTGACACAGTTCCAGAGCTCAAGGCCTCTCTCTCTCTTTCTCTCTCTCACACACACACACAAACACACACACAGAGGCACCATTGTAATAGGGGAAGCAGCCAGGCCTAATCCAACGATCTAAGATCTATACAGAAAGAGAAGAGGGATAAGGAGAGAGAGAGAGAGAGAGAGAGACAAAGGAAGAGAGGTATAAGGAAGATGAAAGATGGACAGTACATGTCAGTAGTTTCTTTGTTTGTTCTTTCTCACTGTGTTTTTAAATAGGATGCAGACATCCATCCACACAGCCTACCTCTTCTCCATAGTCCAGTGGGATCTCTCAATCCGTGATCACTGGTTGCCATGGCTGCAGACTTAGTCTCTCATGTGGAGGCGCTCTTCACTCTGTCTTTAAACCGGATGCTCTCCACATCCTCCTTTCCTCCCTCTCTCCTTTCTTCTCCTCCTTCCCCCTGTCTCTCTCACCCCCCACCCACCCTTTCAGCTTGCCCTGTGTCTGACCCTTAGCTAGCCGACACACACCTGTCATCATCAGCTGTTGGTTTGTGTGTGTCTCAGTCTTCTGTGAGTGTGTCTGTGTCTACAGTACACGTGTGTGTGTGTGTGTGTGTGTGCTTGCTGACACAGTCCCAGAAGTGTTTGTTCCTCCGTCAGGAGGGAGGGGGATGTTAGAGAGCGCAGTGAAGCTGGTCTCCAGTGTCTTATCAACCCCTGCCTACATTAACTGTGTTGTGCTGACCTGTGTTTGCTTTGCAGACAAGTATGCTGAGTTTGACCTGAATGACCAGGGAGACATAGGTGAGTGACGTCGTCAGCCCACACACGGGTCATTAAACCTTGGCGTGTGTGTGTTTTTGTTTGTTCGTCTCTGCGGTGCCTGCGCGCGTGTGTTTATGTTTCTGAGATTTTATGCTGTACCGAAGGCTCCTCTTGCCTGTGCCTTATGCGATAGCTGTAATTAGGGATGCGTGTGTGTGGGTTTGCTTGTCTTTGGATGCCCTGCTGTAGTTAAGTCTCAGATGTCTGTGCTGTGCCATATGTGAAGCTGCAGTGTTGCAAATCCTGCTGCCTGTGACTGTGAGGTGGCCGGAGCTCTCGAATGGTCCCATGTCACGGCTGTGAAAGTCGATACCGTGTCACCCACACCTGGCCTTAGTCACTGACCTCATGGCCTCTAACTGCCCAGCATTCAGCTAAATCACCTCCACAAACGACTTTTTAGGGGATTATAGGACTGCTCCACCATCTCCAGAGCCTAGCTTTAGTGGCCAAACGTGTCTTAGAATAGCTGTGGGTCTAACACCTAACCTTCACTCAGAGGCTGGGATTTGACAATCAGCCAGGAGTTGAATAATGTCCTCGATGTGGGGAGGTAGTGTGTGTGTCTTTGCATACATGTTGATGTGTGTGTGTGTGTGTGCCATCAGACATGATGGGCCTAAAGAGGATGATGGAGAAGCTGGGCGTCCCCAAGACCCACCTGGAGATGAAGAAGATGATCTCGGAGGTGACGGGAGGCAGCAGCGACACCATCAACTACCGGGACTTTGTCAAGATGATGCTGGGCAAACGCTCTGCCGTCCTCAAGCTGTAAGTCGGCCGTGTGTCTGTGTGTGTGTGTGGGCCTGTGTGGCCCCTGTTGCAACTGCCACGCACTTACTGCTTTATATTGCTTCTGTTGTGCTGTCATCTGGGCAGGCGTGGTTCACCCTGTAGCGTGTGCGTGTGTGTGTGTGTGTGTGTGTGTGTGTGTGTGTGTGTGTGTGTGTGTGTGTGTGTGTGTGGTATCATTTGGGTTTTGCATGCTTTGTTGCTGTCTGCTGTTCTTGTCTGTCAGTTAGAGAGGGGCTGTTTGTTTGGCCCACATGGTTCCTGTTCACATTCTGCTGCGTCGGCAAAGTCTTAAGGAGGCAGGTGATGTCATCACTAATCGCATTGGCTTGGGCCCAAACAAGCCGTCTCCATGGTAGCAGACTCCATGATATAGTAGCTAGCAGCTAGCGAACAGCTAGTGTCTCCTGGGATGCCGGTACCTATCGGGCGTTTCCCAGCGCTGATCCAGGATCAGGGCCCTGGAGTCCCTGCCTGTCTGGAGCACCCCCATCTAATCCAACAGACAAGTCTGTGTCAGCACTTTCTAACCAGCAGACTTTCTAACCAGCCCAGAGAGACGCTGCAGAGGAACCGGATAACATGGTTGTGGTTATAAGAGGGGGGTTGGATGGGTGGGGGGGGTGTTCCGCTGTGGCTGGTTAGCTTCGGTAGTGGGCCAGACCAAGGGGGAGGTAGCCTGGCTCAAACCAGGACCCTTAGTCTGACAAATCTCTCAATGATCCCAAACACACCAACTGGCCTTCAGAAACCACCAGGTGTGTTTCTTTGGCACAGTCAGTCACAGTGAATTGAATGATGCTCTATTTACACTACTGGGGGCAGAGAGAGAGAGAAAGTGAGTTGGGGGGGAATTTTTGCCTCATCTCTCTGAGTGAATTGAGACCCCCCACCCCTAACACACACACAAACTCCCACTCTTTTCAGACCTTTCTCCCCTCCAGTGTTTAATGTATGCATCTGATCATGGGAGACCCTCCAGTCTGGTATTGGAGAGCTACAGAGGCACCTTTGTCTTGGGATGTTTTTCTTCTGGGAGGGGGTTGGGTGGGGGAACGAGAGACTGATGAGGGAGAGAGACTGGTGGGAGAGAGACTGATGAGGGAGAGAGACTGGTGGGAGAGAGACTGATGAGGGAGAGAGACTGATGAGGGAGAGAGACTGGTGGGAGAGAGACTGATGAGCGAGAGAGACTGGTGGTGGGAGAGATTCAGACTAGCCCAAGTGTGCTATTCAAAGAGTTTGGCAGAGGGACAATAGATTTTTGCCGTAATTGCAGGAAAACAATTTGGGTCACACACTCTGCAAACAGACCATGTGGAAGCCCAAGTTCATCCTCTTTATTTCCTGGGTTTACCATTTGAGTGCCAGCACCGACTAAACGACACACACACACACATTCTTGCTCAAACGCACAACATTTGAAAGTGTTTTGCATCATGCACCTTGTATAAACTCCTGTGACATCTTGGTGTTCACTCTCCAACCTGTGTTTGGGGATGTAGACCTTTAACCTGCACCTTTATTAGAACTAGAACACAGCACAAGACTGTAATGTGTCAGATGGCTATCTGACAATTAAATGGTTCATCTTAGATTGCACCTGTTACCATATACCAGATTGAACCAGTACTGTATTTCTATTTTTTGATTGTGCAGCTTTTGTATTTATCTGTGTTGGGGCCATACCATGGTCCTGTATTTTGTGTAGTTTGTACTATATTTCTCAGTTTTTGGTCATACAGATTATTCCAGAATACCATATTTCTGTCTCTGCTGGCGGTGAGCCAACATGCATGTATGCATTGCAGCAGCCAGCACCAGGGAAACACGACAGCATCTTGGTCAGCAAAGCTAGAACTCTGGGTAATGTAGTCTGGAAAACTGCACACTGGCCGAGGGAGGCGGCGTGGTCGCTATGGGATCAGGGCTCGTTAAGGGCTTACGGGAGCTTTGAGGAGGTTAACCAGGAAAGGAAAGTAAAGACGTCCCACAAGGCCTCTGAATAGACCTGTGGGCTCCATTCCCTCATTCCCACTGCCTGGCTGGCCTTTGTCTGTTACTCCTCTAGTCTGCAGCCTCCGTCCTCTCATTCTCTGTTTGGTCTCTGCCCTTTTCCTCTCTGCCTTTTCTCTCTCTCTTTTTCGTTTTGTTTTTGTTCATTTCCTGAGCCTTTTTTTATTTGTATTTCTCTGCTGGGTGGCTGGAACCAGATTCCCCCTCAGGATCTCGGTCTACCCCTCCATCCCACCCCTCCCTCCCCGTCCTTCCCCCTCAGGATCTCGTTCTACCCCTCCATCCCACCCCTCCCTCCCCCTCAGGATCTCGTTCTACCCCTCCCTCCCCCTCAGGATCTCGTACTACCCCTCCATCCCACCCCTCCCTCCCCTTCAGGATCTCGTTCTACCCCTCCATCCCACCCCTCCCTCCCCCTCAGGATCTCGTTCTACCCCTCCATCCCACCCCTCCTTCCCCGTCCTTCCCCCTCAGGATCTCGTTCTACCCCTCCATCCCACCCCTCCCTCTCTGTCAGTGTGGATCAGTGTCCTGTTTAGGGACATAAGCCCCTTGTTGATCCCAGCGGGGTGTCTCTCTGTCCTGCGCTGACCGGTTTGGCCGGCCACTGAGTGGACACGGCAGCCATCTTTAATCTACCCTGGCACTGCAGCAGTAACGGCTCTGGGACCGCGCTCCGTCAGTCTGTCACTGCTGTCACACACACTCACACTCCGTCCATCGTTCTGTAGCCGCTGTGACTTCAACAAGCCATTTCCCACCTCTCTCTCTCTCTCTCTCTCTCTCTCTCTCTCTCTGTGTCTCTCTCTCTCTCTGTGTCTGTTTCTCTCTCATATGTCCCTCCTCTTCTGCCCCCTCTCCCCAGGGTGATGATCTTCGAGGACAAGGCTAACGGGGCCAGTAGTAAACCTGGCGGCCCTCCTCCCAAGCGGGACATAACCAGCCTTCCGTAAGCCCCCACGTCCTCCGTCCCCACGGGCTGGGCAGCACTGACCTCCACACCTCCAGGGGGCACA
This sequence comes from Mallotus villosus, assembly GCA_903064625.1. Classification (NCBI taxonomy): domain Eukaryota; kingdom Metazoa; phylum Chordata; class Actinopteri; order Osmeriformes; family Salangidae; genus Mallotus; species Mallotus villosus. Next base: position 94,167 of record CAEFZP010000301.1, read on the forward strand.
GGAGAGCCTGAAGAACAACAGCAGCTGCAGCTCTTATTGGGGAGCGGGGGAGGGAGCGAGAGACATGTATATAGCCTTACCCAGTCTCACCCCGGGACCCCCAGGAAGACCTCAGTCGAGGGGGAGGATGTCCTTCCTGTGGAAGACAAAAGTGGAGGAGGGAGGAGGGGGGGTGGAGACTCTGTCTGTTCTATATTTGCTGTGAAGACGTAATGACAGATTTGTTTGCTTTTTTTAATGACCCCGTACATACATGTATATATTTATATTGGTGGTGATATTGATGAGATGAGGTATGTGTAACTGTGGCGTTTGTAAGCCTGTAACCATGACGATGCGTACGCGCCCCTCCCGTGGCGTCATCAGGTCGTCCTGTGAATCAGAGCGGTTGTCATGACGATTGTTTTGTGGTATCCCGAGTGATCGTGTAAGTGTAGTCCATAATAGGATGCATCGAGCCCCACGGCTCACCTGTTACGAAGTGGTACGTGATTGTTGTGAATGAGTATATCCACTGTTATTTTAGTCATTCAAATGTAGCATTAACCGTCTAAGCAGCGTGAGGTGAGTTTGTGGACGCGTTTTAAGGGAACAGGTGTTGGTTTTGCTTTGACCTGCTTTTAGGGATAACCCAACAACCCGGTGTCCCAGTTACCGTTTGAAACTAGTTAGGGTGTGAAAGTAGCATGCTAAACGATGAGACAAGCACAAACGAACAAAAAAAAAGAACACGTTACATGTGAGTTTTTTTCCAGCCGTGGTCAGTGACGTCACACCGTTTAGTTTTCCCACGTTCTTTTTAGTGATGTCACCGTGTTGCACAGTTATCCAGTGGTTGATGATGAATATGATGTCACATGTCGTACTGCCAGTACTCCTCCTGGCCCGCTGGCTGTCTTTAGGTCAGGTGTCAGATCAGCGGGCCGCTCCACAGACCTCCAGAGTCAGGTGGGTTTCAGCAGGGACAACCCTAACCCCCCTAACCTGAACCATCTGAAAACACACAAACGGTACTTGCAGGGTTTTTGAGGGTCAGCGCACATGTTGATTTCTGGAGAGATCTGGTTCAAGGCACAGCTGTACGCAGCGAAGACAGTCCGCAGAGTTGTCTGTAGTCTCACGCTTTCCAAGTGCCTGAATACGGGGCCAGAACTGACCCGCGGGAGAGCACAGCGGAGAAGGGAACTGAGTTTCACTGGGAGAGACTCCCTCCCGCAGCAATTAGACCATGTGATCAAGTTCTTTTGTCATGTGGGAAGAATAGTTTTTAAGGTGTTTGTTCACTCGTGTTTATTATCGTTGATTAGAGGTCCACTTCTTTTGAAGATTATACCGGCGACTAACCTGAGTAGATGATACTCATACTCTAGCTAGCACATGGTAGGGTGTTGGAAGGTTAGAAAGTGGAGATGCACCAGCACTGAAAAGTGTCTCTTTTAGTTGTTAAAACCTATCCACTGTTTTATTTTCTTCTCAGTTTTAAAAGCAGCACGGCGTTTTAGCAGCTTAAGGCACCAAAGGCCTTTTAGGAGAGTCGGAGAAACCTTTTTTTTTAATAAGAAGTAGTTTATGGTAGTGTTCGCTTTCTCTATTGAAGTTGTCGTCTGTTAACTAACACTAACATTCTAATCAGTTGTGCCGTTTCAGCCCGTTATAGCTGTCTCGTTACTCCATCATATTGTTTTGTTTCCTTTTTGTCTCTTCTTTTCATTCCCCTCCCGTCCTTGTCCCGTCTTCACTCCTAGTGAGTTCTGTCAGCCCGGAATCCAGGCTCTGTGGATTCTAACGTCTGTGCCTCAGTCTTTGTCTCCTTTCATTTTTTTCCTTTGACTCACTCTGAACATGGAATATGAAATGGTTGCTTCTGAATTTTACTTTCATATTTTATCGGATATTTAGTATTTAAAATGTCAATCATGTGGTTTTATCTGTTTGTCAACGAGTCGAGGTGCTGGTTTTGTTTTGTTGGCCACCTGAGAGATACTTTTTTTGTGCACCAAACACCAAAGGAATTAAACTTCTTTACAGTTACACTGGCATGATTGTTTTTGGTGTCATTTTTAAGTCAAGGAATGTAATGAAACAGTTGGTATGCTTCCCATTATGGGTATGTGTATCTCCCACAAACGACACATGCCTGCACTGGATTCTGTAAATCCCATTTAAAAATGTAAACCGTAAAGCATATTTAATTGAGTTTCACAGTGCATCTCTGGACAAAGGCTTGAATGATAATCCCTTTTGATGGAACAAAAACATTAGTTGAATCTTCTGGTCCAATGTAGTGTGTGTGTGTGTGTTTTAATGTTTGGCCGGGAGGAATGAGCAACAACGTCACAGTGGTTTAGATAGATAAAAGACAATTTAGCAGCCAATTCCTTGGGCAGGAGAGAGAGAGAGGATCATTCTTTTAAATGACAAAAGCAGACGTCCTTCAGACTAGACCAGCAGCTACTGTCGAATGGAAGCACAAAGAGGAGCCGTAATCTTGTTAAACACACACTTAACTGAACTCTGGCAAGCACATTTTCTGGCAGGGCCTACACAATGAATCATTCATAACTTTAATATTACAATCATGTTTGTGTATATAGCTCCACTATGACTACTTAGGTGAGCTTAATGTACACACCGATATGGAGATGAAGCACACTAGCCTCCAGCTCAGTCCTCCACATGGGGGGGGTCTCTCCACTCACCTCCCCAGCCTGCCTCCGCTCCTCTCAGCCCCAGGACAGAGGAGCGTTCAGCCTGGGCGTGGACCCGGAGCAGGTGGGCTGGATCTGCAGGGAAACCAGCTAATGAGCTAGAGCATCCTAATGAGCCACAACATCAGGATGTTAACAATCAGCTGTTTATAATTAGATGGATTGTCAGTGTTCTCTAAGGAGACCTGCCAGGGGATTGTCCTCAGTCCCAGACTCAGTGGAGAGAAAAACCTGGCAAAATGTAAATAGTGTAGTACTAAATGTAGTTTAGGAGTGTGTGTGTGTGTGTGTCAGGGTGGAGACAGGCCTGGTAGGGTCTGATTTCCTGAGGCAGGTGTCCCCTTAGAGGGGTGGGCGTGCAACATCTGGGCTCTCTGACCTCTCTTCTTCCACCTCTCCAATCCTCTCCTCTCGGATTATCTCTATCCTTCCTGCTTTTTCAGAGCAGATGAGCTCCAAAGAACAACCATAATTAGTGGCAGCGAGACCAGGGGGCAGTGAGAGAGGGTGAAAGCAATGGGATTAGTATGCTTCGTTGTGCTATTCAGTCAAACATAACGCTTCTTTCTGCCTTGTCTTCTACGTAGGGAAATCCAAATGTGAAATACTGAATCAACCATCGTTTCATCTTGAAAGAACTATACATGGACTTCCATCCGAAAGGAAAGGAAGTGTCAAGTCCCAGGTTGTTTTACAGATTTCTTGTTACCTGGCTCACCGTTGGTCCCTTGTGGATACGACCTCACAGTCCCGAGCGGTTCCTATTGGCTACGACAGCCAGGAGACAGGGAGGGAAACGGCCTGAGCTGTCTGTGTGGCGGTGACCTTTCTGTTCATGAACACTCCCCCTCCCCTCCCACTCTGCCTCTCTCCATCCCACAGTCCCTCTCTCGTACTTGTCTTCCCCTCCTGTCCCTCCCACTCCATCCCATCTCTTCTCTGCGAGTCCACTGCCATCTACTGGACACAAAACTGAACAGAGTCTGTCTGTGTACATGTTCACTCAATAACTGTCTGTGCCAATGTTTTATATGACGCCCTAACCACGAACTCAAGCAGATAATACACACAACAACCTGTGTTGTCGCTAATTTATGAGCTGAGGTTGCAGGTGAGTGTCTTCCTGCCTTTATACGCAATCAGTCAAAGACCAGGTATGTTCCTCATTTCACCACAGCCTTTGGATTCATACAATGTTCTAACTACTTCCTGTGAATGATACACAGGAAGTAGTTACAACATTCCCCCTCCTTCCTACACACACACCTGCACACATCTGTGCCACCTCATACAACCCCTGAGATGAGGCAACAGGAACATTCTACAGCCCCCTCATACTGATTATCAAGATCCTTATCAACACCCAAGGCCAGAGTGAGTCACCGCTGTTTTGACAAGGACTCCCGATGATTTAAACGCACCTACGTTTTGCAACGGATCTCTGCATCTAACAGGCCTTCCTCCCCATCTCTCTCCTGCTTCGATCCCGGTTTGAGAACCAGAACCAGAATAATAAGTAGTGGGAGAATCTGGAGGCTGTGTAACTGAGGAGGGACAACAATCTGCTGAAAGAGCCTTGTCATCGTAGTCTGTTTGGCTGTATGATTATCTGATTTATTGTTACTTGAATATAGGCGTCTATTTAAATCCTGAATCCTATTTTCTTGTCTCTGCCATTTCTACAAAGAGGTAGAGAGACTATCTCTGCTATCTTGGTTGTATTTTTGCAATCTAATCCCAAGAATCTAATCCCTCCATGTCCAGAGAGTGGCAGTGTGGAGCTGTGGAACAGGCAAGGCTTCACAGGGTTACATTTGTCCCTCATGTGTGTGTTTGAGAGTTTTTTGTGTGGTTCCTTTCAGCACGCATTAAAAGTGCAATGTCATGAGACTGATGTGGATGATGTGCGTCCCCGCTGCTGCCAGAGACTCCCACAGCGAGTCGGCTGCTGGAGTGCAGCTGGAAACGACGCGACCCAGTCCGTCTCGACCTCACTGAGGACGGGTTTAGAGAGCTCCGACACATTCACTGGTGCACCTGAAGAGATGCAACAACACAATGAGAAATACAGTACGCTATTATACACCTATGTATAGGTGTCACTAAACAAAACTTGACGGCCTCCAAGATAAATGACCCGTTAGGGTAGCGGCTTATCAGGCATGTTGTGCAGTTTTGACTCTTTTCTATTAAAATAATAGAGCAGAAACTTGTTTTTATCCACGTTAGTCATCGTGAACTTCTTGATTCTCCAAGCTCACCTCTATGAATTTGGATCTCAACCAAGAAAATCCAATGAGTGATCGTTTTTTTGCTGTCATAATTCATAAAAGAAGCTTCTACAATGATTATAAAGAAACAACGGCAGCATTTGTCTTTGAAATTCAATAGATGCTTTTAGCAAAGTGCCATCACAGAAAATCCTTGCTGCTTTCATTACAATCAGAAGAGACCAGTGAAAATGATTGTTTATTGAACAATCCAGCCAGGCTGGAATGATTATGTGGAAGAGATACATGCTGAGGCAAGAAGGGCCTTCAAAGCATGGGCCGAGTCAGGCAGACATAAACATGGTCCCTTATTTGAATGTAAAAAAGATGCAAATGCAAAATTTAAATATGCTCTATGTCTCATTAAGAGGAATGAAAATACTATGAGGTCTGACTCACTTGCAAGGATGCTGTAATGCAATATCCCTGTTTGATTTCTGGAAAGAAATCAAGAGAAAGAATAACTGTGAAACATCGTTACCAACGAACTTGAGGGTGTCAGTGGCTCAGAGAGAATTACTCAGTTGTGGCAGAAACATTATTATGAGCTGTTTAACTGGGTTAAAAGTAACTCATTTACAGTTGGTCACGTTGATAGTAATGAAGATGTGACTGTTTTCCCTCAAGAAATATATGATGCAATTATGATGCGAAAAGATAACAAGGCATGTGGTACTGAAATATATCTACGGAGCATTTCAAACTTGTGAGTAGAAAACTCAATCCCCGAATTGCTATTTGTTTTACTTGGGTTGTTAGTCCATGGTATTCTACCGGACTATCTGTTACATTAGTGCCTATCATCAAAGACAAAGCTGGCTAAATGAATAACTTGGATAATTACCGGCCTATAGCTCTGGTCAGTGTTTTGTCCAAGGTCTTGGAGAGGATTATACTGAAACAGTTTGTCCTGACCTCAACACAACCAGTTTGGCTTCAAACCTAAACATGGAACGGATATGTGTATACACCCTCAAGCGGTCCTAGATTTGTATAACAGGCATAATTCCACAGTTTTGATGTGTTTTATTGATGCCTCTAAAGCCTTTGATCGTGTAAATCATGAGAAGCTATTCTACGAGTTGCACAACAGAGGGTTTCCCAAATATCTAGTGAGAATCTGGGCTTTGTGGTGTGCTCATCAGTCATGTATGTGAAATGGGGTAACTCTATGTCTGCCCCATTCAATGTAAGTAATGGAGTCGGCTGGGAAGCATTTTGATCTCCCGTTCTTTTTAATATTTCTATGGTTGATCTATCGAAGCTGCTAAACAACTGTAGAGCAGGCTGTATGGTTGGGAACACCATTATCAACCACCTGATGTACGCTGATGATCTGGTGATTATTTGTCCATATAGTGCTGGCCTTCAACAGTGACTAAAGGTCTGCTCCCAATATGGCTCAGACTTTGAAGTTAAGTACAATTCAAAGAAGAGTAATATTATGATTGCTGGAAGCACGGCGGAAAGATAAACGGTCATTTCCTGCTCTCTTTCTGCCTGGTATTGTCCTTAAAGTGTGTGATGAGGTCAAATACTTAAGGGCACTATGTAACTGATGACCTGTCTGACAATAGGGACATTCACAGACAGTACTGTATGGTGTATGCACAAGCTATGTGCTGAATCGCAAATTCAGTATGTGTTCACTGTCTGTGAAGACCACACTTTCAGTATGTGTTCACTGTCTGTGAAGACTACACTTTGAAAAGCTTTTTGCACCCTAATGTAATGTATACTGCCCACTTGTGGCGGCGCTATAAAAAGAAGCAGTACGTAGAAGCTCATTATAATGATGGCATGAGCCTGCTGCTTCAAATGCCACGATGGAGCAGGGCGAGACAATTGTTTGTAAGTGTTGATGTGTCTACGTACCTGTCCTGCTGTACTCAGGAATCTCATGTACAGATGTACGTGTATAGATTCACTGAGTCAACCCTGTGAACCCTGCAATGAGGGCGGTTAGGTTCACTTCGAGACTGTCGAACCACTGGCGTTTTAGTCTATAGTATACGCTAATATCCGAACATTCTTTCTGTGTATTGTGGAACTCATATTGTATATGTTTTCTCTTGTATTTGTCTGTATTTTGCTATGTTTTGATGTGATGGACCATTTTTTGTGTGTCAGGAATAAAGACATAATAATAACAGTCCCAAAAAATGACATGATGATTAGTCTTGACATAATGTCTTTGGCTCTTAGACTCTATGTGGAGATTTGGGAGTTGAGGGTCTGCAGAGAGAAGCAGGAAGAGAGATCCTCCCATGGAGTCCAGACAGTGGTGGCGGATGACTCAGATTTTGATTTAGTCGGCTGAGGGGAAGATGAAGGATGAATGTGACTGAGCATTCATGAATACATAGCAGGATAGTTTGGGAAATATACAGACCCAAGCATGCAAAACGTTTGGTCTCCCTTTGGCAGGAGCTTCATATCGTTCGACATGCCCTCGGCCACAAAACCTCCTACAGGGAAGAAAATAATGTCTCGGCGATGAGGTAATTTCACTTCAACGTTTTGTCGTATCACGTCTAAATGTGTCTTTCAGACTCGAAAGGAAACACGTTGAATTCTGATGGTCTAATAAACCAGAACTGATTTCACGGAAGATGGTCATTCATCTCCATGGGGTGTTGCGCTGCACACATTGGGGGATAGTGACTAAGCTTCAGGTCTCTGCGGGTGGGCGGGGGGGCGTTCCTTCACAAGGCCTGTCCAAACAGTCCATCTCGCCTGACGTCTTATCTGACTGCAGTGATCAGGATGTGGGAACGTGCTGGCCAGGAGCAGAGGGGCTCTGTCTTTCTGGCTCAGCAGAGAACGCTCACTTCCTTGTTCCCTCCTCAGTAGCTCCTTGTTCCCGTTCCTGTCAGAAAAAAAAAGCCTCAATCGCACCTTATCTACGCCGGCTTATCTTCCCAGAGACTGACTGGTCTGTTTCCAAAAGTCTTTCTCAACTGGCCAGCAACTCGCACACAGATACACACACACACACCAACACTCGTATACAAACACATACCCGCACACATATACGGACAATACACACACATGCACCACACACAAAAGCATTAACAAACTACACACTATTTTCTGGAAACAATCAAAAAGATAAGTGGGTTTGGATTAATGGTAGGGCGCTTACTGAAATGATTTGTCAAATATTTGATTTTGACATCCTTCTCATTTCACTAGTTCTATAGGCAAGTCATGACTCACATCAGATCGCTTTGTGAGATTAAATAGCTTTGAAACATTTGTCCTGTGTGGTGAACGTTCCTATATTTTGCCTTGAGCATGCTGTATCTGGGTTCAAATCCCACTGAGCCCAGGCAGTCCATCCTGCAATGCTGCACACACATCATGGGTTTACCTTCCAAACTCTCTGCAGGTTCTATGCACAGAGCACATACAAGCCTCTGCTTAAATAACTCCATGTAAACACCTTCCCACCTTCACTGGGTTCCCCAGGCCAACATACAATTGTTGACATGCCCTGAGCTCATGTAAGGTTTCCAGAGCTAACATCCTTCAAATGCCCCCTGAGTTAAATGGAACACTGTGCAAAACCAACCTGTATTAAGTCTTCATGAGGGAGATTAAACAGACAGGGTTTCAACACGACTCTAAATGAACTGATCCAGCCCACGTGAAGCGATGTTTATGTAGTGACATGACTGTGGTGGTATATGGCCCGTGTCCTGTTCTGATCTCTCATAGCGACGCTGTGTTATTGAGCATGGAGGAGAAACTCTGGGGGGGGGGAGCCTAGCACGGCTTACAGGAAGTCTCCCTGATGATGAGAAAATCATTTCCACACGCACGCACACACACACACACACACGCACACGCACACACACACACACACACACACACACACACACACACACGCACACACACACACACACACGCACACACACACACACACACACACACACACACAGGTTTGACGTGCAGCACTCACATGGGGAATTATATGTACACAATCTCTCTCTCTCTCACACAGTCACACAGTCACACACACTTATACACACTTCTTTTCTCTTTCTCATTTGTACTCTCTGCCACTCACTCTCTCTCTCTCTCTCTCTCTCTGGCTTTCTCTCGCCAGTCAGCTAAGCAAACATTATGTTCAGCACCTCAACCTTAAAAGGTATGTTTCAAATAGACCATGCTATATGCTGAGGAACGTGCCTCAAAAAACTGGTACGGGTTCCAGTGAAAGTTACAAGACGAAACAAGACGGTGCCTGGGACTGCAGCGTCGTGTTTCTCGATCCCTCACTCCAAGGGACCATTAAGGAGGTTTAACTATCAAATCAGGTTTAACAGTCAAATCAACTGCAGGTCATTTACGCATTTCAAATTCGATGAAGTTAACAGCAGGCATGGGCCTTCCAGCCTGTGAGAGCTTGTGGGCTCGTGGAGATGTTACGATGACCAAAACACCCTAGTCGTGCCTCGGCGTCATTCATTCGTTCTTCTCCACCGCACCTGTCAACAAGAAAACCGACAATCAATTAGTCAGTCAATCACACTTATTTATTAACCACATCAAAAAAAACGTTATTAACCAAAGTTAATTTTGTGAAGATGAAGCCCCATACACGTGATCAAAAAACTGATTGCTACTGTACTGCATTCCTGCAGATTCGTACACCACAGAAAGGAGATAGTATTTCAATGTATTACTACAAGGTGCAGGAGAATGTATTTCCCTCTAAGGTTCTTCATTTGGTCAAACACAAGGATTGTAAGGTGCTCACGGTGCAGATTTATGTCTATAACTACTTATACAGTACATTCACTCTATGACAGCATGCTACAGTTCACTTCCTAGCGAGCACCAGTAAATGCCTGGGAAACAGCTGATGGGACGGATTTAAGTCGAACCCTCCTGCTTGTTCTGTTGACACTATCGCCATCGCAGCAGTGTAGGAGCTTTCCAAATACACCGTTAGCCGCCTCCTGTCTTACTCAAACATACCATGACTCAAAAAAACGATATATTCATCAGCATGACTCGACAGACACACAGATGGGCTAGGTTACACTTTAGGATTCGGGTGCTCGTAATAAGTGTTGGTTGGTGAGTCTTGTTAGAATAACTTATGTTGATAAGCATCTTATAAGGGGCCTTATTACCTATTAAATAACACTTACTACAAGACCAGGGGGACGAACCACGCTACTGAGCATGCCCAGAAGAACCAGCAGTTCCAAATCTTCTCTCGGTTCTCGCTTTTGCTTGCCTCACTGCCACACTGAGCACTAACCCCATAACACAAGAGCACATAAAACGAAACTGCGTTTAGCAGTGTGTGGACAGTGCACTGTGAAAGTCTACAGCGTGTGTGCCGATTGTGAGTAGTGTGCGTGTGTGTGAGTGCGAGAGAAAGAGAGCTAGAGAGCAAGCGAGAGAGAGAGAGGTAGCAAGCACGTTTTTCTCAATACTCGATAATAATCCTGGACCAGGACAGTGTGTCAGTGGAGTTAAGACCAGGTCAGGGGTCAGTGTTAGGGCCGGGATGAAACCTCTAGGTGGCTTCTCCCAGAAAGCTCTTTGCAGCGTGACACAAAAAAGCAATGGTCAGGTCTGGCCAGTGTTACCGTCTGTGCCAAAAGGGGATGCCAGCTTGTCGCTGATGTGCACTCCGAAGCCACAGCATTTTTCAGAGAGTCTGTTTATGAAGTAAAGACGAGCCTGGCGCAGCTACGGGGGCAGATATCCTTGGGAATGTTTGTCAAGACTTCAGTGAACGATGAAAAAGTGATTCACCCTAGCCTGGGAGCCAACGAAGTTCCAGGGAAAGTTGATCCGGCTGATCTCCAAAACAGGCCGTTTCTAATCTTGTTGCTCTTGAGCAGAAATTTGACCAGAATCAGCCACCCGAGCACCCAGCCCTCAGTGTCAGTACTGTGAACTCCCAGCTCATCCCCTGCACAGCACTCCACTCCAGTCCTGATCGATCGTGTGATTAGAAACAACTAGCTTCTTCACACAGTAAAGCACAGCACTGCTTACGAAACACACAACATGTGGTTCACATATGTGGACTGCAATTACCAACTGCAAAATGTTGGCCAGGGGAGGCTTTCAGCCTGGGTATCGCATGATGGGGAACACATTTCGCTCGGTGCCGCCGTGCTTCTGTTGTGGATGCGCGATGTTGCCTTGACAAAGCACAGGGGTGCGTTCAAGGTCCAGATGGCAAGTGGAAGCATGTGACGCTGGCAGAGATGGAAAAGCTGAAAGGTCTGGAGCTGGATGGGGAACCAGCCTCCTCCCGTGACGTCTGGAAGCCCGTGTGTCACATGATCAGGCTTCATACTCATGGGGCCTTCCTTTAGTATTCCTATCTAGTATCTATCGACATGTCTGTTTTTAATCACACCTGTGATTGAAGTTGAATTTAGTTACAGGGTCAGTCTGCGAGCGAAACAAATCCTAATTAAGTCTTAACCCGATGACACGCTTACCCAAACACACTCCCACACCCATAAAACACCTCCTCCCACTATTGTCTGACAATTGCTTTGCTTATCTTCCCTGAATGTGCAACTTCAAGGGGTGTAAAGCGCGGTGAGCCTCTGGTATGCGGTAAGGAGGGATTCCCAATAAAGTGTGTAGGAGCCTGGCCATGCACCTACAGTATATGAAAAACTCTCTCTTGGTAAAACTCTCTCTTGCAAGTCGCTCTGGATAAAAGGGTTTCTGCCAAATGCATACATGTAAATATGAGCTTATTGGACATTCTATTTCAAAACCATGGGCATTGATATGCTGCCCCTGGCTGTAACAGCTGCCACTCTTTTGGGAAGGCGGCCCGCAAGATTCTGGAGTGTGTTTATGGGAATTTGTGCCCATTCAGCCCCAAGAGCATTAGAAAGGTCGGGCACGGGCAGATGGGGCTGGTGATGTTGGCCGATGAGACCTGGTTTGCAGATGGCAGATCAAATTGATCCCAAATGTGTTTGATGGTGTTACGGTCGGGGATCTGTGCAGGCCAGTCGAGTCGTTCTACACAAACTCTACAAAACATGTCTGTGGCTCCAACTTTGTGGTAACAATTTGGGCAAAATGCCCCCACGCACAAAGCGACGCCCATACAGAAATGTGTCAATCTGTCTGCCTGTATATCTATCTGTGTTAGGGTTTGCATCAGCCTTGTGGAGGAAGGCTGTGACATACTGGAATCGGCTGGGCGGCATGTTCAGAGTGACGTCTGAACATGTGACACTAGAGTTCATTTAAGTGCTGAGGGGTTCTCACTACATTGCCACATAAACCAGGAACTAGGGCCCAGAAACAGGAAGCAAGATAGATAGATACTTTATTAATCCCGTGGGGGAAATTCAGGGAAAGTGGGGAGTCCCCGAATTTCCATAGTAACAGGATAGCAAGAGCACCGAAACACTATGACTGGTTTGTCACCCAACACTCACCTTGACTTCAGAATTACTTCAAATATTTGTCTGTGCTTGATTGATCATGCCTGACTGTACTGGCTGATACCGGCTGTTCCCTGAAAATAAATCTGTAGGCAAGTTCATTCAATTACTCAAAACGTTTGAAAATATGCTTAAATTCTATTTGGTTTAGGGTTGTAGTGGCACTTACAAACCTGGCTGAACCCATCAACAACTCTGGAATTCTCATCATCATATACAGAGCCATCGTTACACTGCGCAGTCACAGACACAATGGCACCAAGGAACAGAAACTGTTTTTGGTGACAAAGGACAAAAGAAGTTCTGCGTCTTAGCTCAACCCTGACCCCATGTCTTTGATCCATGATCCATCGAGCAGATGTCTATGGATGTCCTGAAGACTCAAGCCCCCACACTCCAACCTTCAGCCCCCAGCCTCCAGCCCCAGCCTCCAGCCCCCCAACCTAAGGCTTTGCCCCAAAGGGGTCGTCCCCAGCCTCCAATCTAATGTTAAAATAGAGGTTCAGGATTAAGTCAGATTTCACAGTTTAGCAAACAGTTGAAGATTGCTCCTAAGACTAGCGATAGACCAGGTGGATTACATGCATCTTCAAACGAAATAGAGACAGTGTGTATGTGTGTGTAGGAGGTACTTGGAAAAATAACTTGTACATGAGAAAATGTTTAATATAACATTCTCTGACAAATCTTGTGTGCTCACACAAAGATACCAGGGAGATCGATGCTTCAAAAAAAAGATTCCTTCATGGAATGAAAATGTCTGTAACCAAGTCCTGGACCTTCTTGTGTGAGAGTTGTCCTATTTTTCCTGATAACAATGTGTGTATATGTAAAAAGATATCAGGCACCAAGATATGCTTCCTTCATATTCCCGTCACCCAGAGAACCACACTCACAATATCTGTGGGCCATAAAAATAAAATAACACTGCAACACATCCGTGTTGTTCCCGTGTGGGAGTTGCTTCAAGATGCAACCTCCGTGGAAGATACATTCAATTGTTCATCTGTGTGTCCACCCAAAAAAGTTGCTTCAAATGCTGTTGTCTTGCAAGTTCATTTCTGACACACGCAATGTCCACCTCCCCTGTACTGTAGCCTTCGAAGACATGATTCACACACCCCCACACAAACCCCTTCCCCTCACACCCATGCTGTTCATCATCGAACAAATTAAACATGTACGTATGTACACTACATACGTACATGTTTGACTCACCGCCATGGTGAAGCATTCTCATCATCTCTCCACAAATGGAGCAATACCGAAAAACAATGTTCTGAGGAACTCTGCAGTGTCAAACCGGTGGGTTTGTGTGTGAATGTGTGTGTGTGTGTGTGCACATGAATGCTAAAAAGTTACAATAAGTTATAAGAGTCTTGAACCGGGTAATTGGAAAAATATAATAGAAAAATATTGTCCATATTATGCTGTGGCACGTATCAAATCAGGACACGGTTTTATTTATTTATTTTCCAAAGAGAAGCTTTCACTCCCCAATTTGCCAGTCAGTAAATCCTGCTCTAACAACACAAGCATTAGTTTGGCTTTTTTCATACCTCCCACTTTTAATGCGCAGGAGCAGAGACAGGCTGCTAGACTAAAGAGCATGAAACCACGGAATATAGAAAAGGCAGCAATCGAGCACAGACACATGACGACACAGGCTAGCATCATGACACACTCTCAATTTCATGCAGAAGTCTATCTTTAGCTCGTGATTCATCCATCCAGCAGCAACAAAAAGGCCTGGAGTTAAGGTGTTCTGAGAAGGTCTGCAAAAAGACGGGGCGGGAAAGCTAACACCCTTCGCCATCTCTTCTCTTTACCTGGAAGAAATCCCAAATCTCTGAGGACAACTGTGACACCAAACCGTGGGGAAGATACTTCCTATGGTCGCTCTATTCATTGACTTGTTTGTTGTTCGAAAAGCCAGGCTAATCTATTGATCCCAGAGGCATTTTACGAGGTGAAGTCTTTCCACAGACGATAAACAGGGAGATTCTTCGAGCAGACGCACGGACGCACACAAAGGGACAATGGGCTCTGTCCCTGGGTGGCCAATCACTGGGGCCACAGGAGTGACACTAGTTTATGGGTTTCATGCTGGCCGGAGATAGGAGTCCCAGAGAGCAAAGGCATTTTTCAAGGGAAACCGGACTTTCCACTGAGTCACCTTCAACCTTTTGCAAGGCTGCAAATCCTGGAAAGCTAACCCGCGACCTCTGACCCCTGGCCTGGGGATCCCAGTGAAGTTCCCTTCCCATCCACAGTCTACATCGACGCTCCCAAAAAGCAAACTCACCCAAACACACAGGCTGCATTGCTGTGGTCACTGCTGTACAAACGACATAACACAATCACAGATTGGGAATCATCTGCTTGCTAAAGTCGTAGGCCACATAGCGACCCATTTGTGTTATTCAGATATTTACATTTAGTCATTTAGCAGACGCTCTTATCCAGAGCGACTAACAGTAACTACAGGAACATTCTCCCCGAGGGAAGTAGGGTGAAGTGCCTTGCCCAAGGACACAACGTAATTTGGCACGGCCAGGAATCGAACCGACAACCTTCTGATTAATAGCCCGACTCCCTTAACCACTCAGCCATCTGACCCCCAGCCATCCACAGATATCATAGCAGCTTTAAATGAATGGGTGGGAGCGGGGGCGGGGGTGGAGGGGGTGCACCGAGTGAACTGAAAGAGGTGGAGGCATTTGGATCAGTGCAAGTCAAGCCTAGGGTTCGGGGGAAAGAGGGATAGGGCCAGGAGTTGAAGTTGGGTATACACATTTTTCCTGAGGGTTTCACATTCTGTTCCAAACAGTTGTGAGCGGCTGTTGGTCGTTATCTTTCACTCTCAACGGTCCTCCAGTGACACTCCTGGTGCTTTCTGTCTCATCATGTCGGGAAATCGACCGTTCGTCGAGTAGCCTGGAAAGTAACTGTTGAGATGGAGAGCCTGATAAAAGTCCCTGTCGGATACACCCCAAATATTTACGGTGAACTGATGGCAGAGCGTGACGCGTTGGCGTGGCGGAGCATGAGATCTGGCTGTTCTCTCTGCAGCTGGTCCTGGACACACATGACTGCCCGCAAAGAGAGCGAGAGAGAGAGAGAGAGAGAGAGAGAGAGTGAGTGAGTGAGAGAGTGAGAGAGAGAGAGAGAGAGAGAGAGAGAGAGAGTGAGTGAGAGAGTGAGAGAGAGAGATAGAGAGAGAGAGAGCGAGAGCGATGAGAGAGAGAGAGATGAGAGCGAGAGAGAGAAAGTGGAGAGAAGGTATGATATTTAGACAGAGAGAGTGGAGAGTATATTGTATATTTATAATATGTTTGCTTAACATAGGTGTAATCTATGTTCTGAGTACTTATATGTTATGTTATGCCAGGTTACTTTGCGTTGTCTTGTCTTAAGAATTTCAGTGCCCAGTCTGACCATGTGTTGTTCTGTGCATCTGACAATAAAAAACTTGAACTTGAACTTGAGAAAGAGACAGCAAGAGAGAATAAGAGAGAGAGACAAAGAGAGAGAAAGACAGTGTCAAGGGAGAGAGAGAAAGGCAGAGCGCACAGAGTTAAAGTAGAAAAGTCACAAAGCACAAAACAAGAATATTCTTCTGTTTTTGTTAATCAATGGCTTATCTTTGTGATTGCTCATAACCAGGATGGACAATGCGCTCCACGACCCCTGACCCCAGTGCCCCCGCTCTAGGGGACCCTCCGCTAGCTTGACGTGTCAGTCAGCCCAGAGTCCTGATCCCTCCAAGCTGCTCTGACACACCGGAAGCTCACAGTGCATGCAGCTCTATTTAAACAGGAAGAGCTTTGTTTCTCTCCGCAAATATGTCATCATTCTGCAGGCCCTAACAGGCTCTGAGATGGCGTGAAAAACGCTAAATACACAAACACACGCACTCACGAGCATGTTTATGATAACATACAAGTCTACTAGTTGCAATTGTTTGGGCAGTCTTGCACAAGGCTGAAACAAACAAGTTGTATAACTTGTGCAACAAGCTCTGCAGTTTCAGACCGAACCAGACGCCAGAGGAGCCGCTAAATCGTGTCTGTTACCTTCCTTCTCCTCCACCCTGCAACCCACCTGCAGTCCAGGTGGTTATGTACACAGAGACAGATGACCGATAAGTACTTAACTGTCATTTACGACACTGCTAATACACTAAATCAATTTGCTTTAGAATATATTGGACTGGAGAGTACTAGGCGGGATAGGGCTAGTCTGGATACAACCAATAAGGACTAGGTGGGACTGTGTAGGACTAGGTGGGACTAGGGTGGGCCTACGTAGGACTAGGTGGGACTAGGGGGGGACTACGTAGAACTAGGTAGAACTAGGGGGGGACTACGTAGGACTAGGTGGGACTAGATGGGACTATGTAGGATGAGGTAGAACTAGGGTGAGGGACTAGGTAGGACTAGGTAGGACTAGGTGGAAGTAGATGGGACTATACAGGACTGCGTGGGAAAAGGTGAGGCTATTTTGAATAAGGTAGGACTAGGTAGGAATGGGGGTGACTGACTAGGACTGGGTCAGTTTAAGTGACACTTACATCGAAAGGCAGCTGTTGTTGTCGCTGGCTCTTTAAGAGGAACCTACAAGGCGTGTTGAGGACTGACACTCCGCCGCTTGAGCAATGTTTCTCTTCGCTCCAAAGTCAATTCCTTCGACTCGCTCTTTTCTCACAGAGCTCAATAAAAGTCTGGGAGACGTGAGTAGGCGAGCCGTTCGTCTCCCGCTCCTTCGCTCCACTTCACGTCTCTGTCTCTGACTCCAAACGTACACCGTCTATATCTCTCAATCTCGCTCTGTTAATCTGTGTATCTCTTCCTCCATCTGTCTCGGCTTATTTGAACATCTCTCCCAGTCAGGCAGAACTATACCACTGCAGAGATGGACAGTACCCGTGTCATTAATCCGTTTCCTTACCTCTTATCTCACTGAAAAGCAGCAGCGATATTTTACCTTTTAATGGTACTTTTCCTTCCTTTATGCGGCTGTAAAATATGGACGTGTGGAGAGGCATTCACATAGGAACTCAGACGTGGCATTAGCTGGCAAGACAGGAAGCTCACCTGTGTCTACAGGAAATGAGGTCAGTGTGTGATGGAGGGTGTGAGGCAGGACATTCTCTGCTGGTCGGAGCAAACAAGGCTTTGAAAATCTGTTGGGAGGCCAGGACAGGCAGATGTTCTTCCTGGCAAATACAAGCAGCACACACCAGTCTGGGCAGAACACACACATACACACACATACACACATACACACACACATACACACACATACCTAGACACACAGTTTTTTTTTGATTGAGTTGGCTATCATATGACTTGGTAAGTATGTAAAGGACTGTGTGTGTAGGAGTCATTAAAAACCAATTCACATGGCAAATGTTTCAAATTAGAATTGACTTCCCGCCCTGTATGTAAATGGATAGTCACAAGTAATGAAAAGGCTCAATCTGTTGCGGAATGGCTTTTTAATTGGGTACATGTGATGAAAAATGGTCTACATCGAGACAATGTATCAAATCTGAAAACAAATTGCCTTCATGTTAAATTAGCCTCACAAACCTACGCCCACACATTTTGAACAACCCAGCTACCTTTAGCTACAACAGCACGTAAAGCATTTACCACACTTGTCTGTTTTTAATTTCAATTCTGCAATCATCATCTCAACTAACTGTATGGTCAGCTGTGTAATAGACACACCTACATACACACACACACATTGTTTCTCTCCACTCCAAAGTCTATTCCTTCGACTCTCTCCTTGGCAGCCTACATTCCTATGTGGAGTGGTCTACCTCCCTACACATCATCCCTGTGATATCACACTTCCACACCACGTATGTGATATGACAACCAGCTCTCATTCTCTCCGTCTCCTCTGCACTCTGTCTCTGCGCCCTCCCGGAATGCACCGAGCCCTTTCAGCAAACACCAGCCTCAAACACCAACTGAAACTCCCTTCGATGGCGGGAAGGGACGCCAAGCGTGACGCTTCATTTGTTGTGATGAGATCCGGAGATCGGAACGTGGACTACTCGCGCACTCTGGTCACTTTGTTTTCAGAGTGACACCAATTTATCTAAAACAGGGGACTCTCTCTCCCTCTGTCTCTCTCTCTCTCTCTCCCTCTCTCTCTATCTCTCTCTCTCTCTCTCTCTCTCTCTCTCTCTCCTTCCCTCCATTTCTCTCTCTGTCATCGTGGTGGAGATGGATAGCACTCTGTCTCTTTAGGATCTCCACATCACGATCATGGCGATGTAGTAGATATGACTCTCTCCGTCCTGGTCCTCCTCTCAGTCAGTACAGCCGTTGGCTTTACATGGAGGCTGACGAGAAGGAGACAGCAGGGATACGCTTCCAGCAGACTCAGCGAAATGTTGTGCATTTCAGGATAATGAAGGTGTGTAGGAGATACAAGCCCGAAGCAAACAGTGCTAAAAGCTGAAATTGCAACAATTACGTTGGATGATACAGTTGGCACACCGATAAGCCTTCACTTGTTATTTGGACAACAGAGTACCTCCTGTATCCTTGTATGCCTGCTGTTGGTTTGTTTTCATTCTTGATTCAGCCCCAAGGGTCTACCTGACTGGTACAACTTAAAAGACACAGAGAGAGACATAGATACAGAGAGAGAGAAAGATATAGAGAGAGAGATACAGAGAGAGGGAGAGAGAGGGAGAGAGAGAGAGAGAGAGAGAGAGAGACGAGAGAGAGAGAGAGAGAGAGAGATACGAGAGAGAGTAGAGACGAGAGAGAGAGAGAGAGAGAGAGATGAGAGAGAGAGAGAGAGAGAGAGAGAGGGAGGGAGGGAAAGGCAGAGAGAGAAAGAGAGAGATGGAGGAAAATAGAGGGGGTATAATAAAGTAGAGCAAGAGAGCAAGTGAGAGAATGTACAAGTGGTGACTGGGTGTGGGTAATGTCCTGTACCTGTAGATTCAGTGTTCAAGGATGGCGAATCATGCAGGCAACTGTTTTTGCATTTCTTTACTCTCTCTGTCCCTCTGTTTCACCCACACACATACAAACACACACACACACACACACACACATACATACAAACACACACACACACAAACGCACACACACACATTGAGAAAGCAGAAGGATATGTTGAACACATTATTTGTTCTCTTGGCAGCCTGGGGGGAATATTTGGCCACTGTTAAGACTTGTTCCTCTAAAGCTTATGTTAAAACCGCATCTGAGAACATAAAGATGATGAGCATAATTTTAGTTGTGTCTCCTGGTTTTTATGATGGGTGTAGGAGATGGCCTAGTTCAGGATGAACAGTTTGTCCCAAAACAAAAACACATTCACCAAAATACACAATTATGCATATAAGCTGTGTATTTTCACACATACAGACTAAAAACACACTCACACACACACCCGCAAAAGGCACTCTCACGGGTTTTGAAACATACCAAACACTATGAAAGAGGTAGTGGTATCTGGATGTCAAAGGTCAGTGTTAGAATTCATAGTTTGACGTGGTTATTGTAGAACTCAAGTAAACCATAGGTTTTGTTTTGACAGAGTTCTTTATTGTTAGTTGTAGCTGGTAAGGAGCAGAAGAGTTCAATGTAATTTGTATAGTAAACTGTTGGTCATCAATACAGCCTTGTTTGGCAAACTATCCCATCTATCACCAAAAATTAATGACACTTTGTCACAGTAGTGTAGTGTAGGTTTCAGGAATGATATCTGTGTTTGTTCCTAGAACCTTGATCGACATTATTAACGGCCAAAGGAGAAATCCCCAAATGATTAAACTGACCTATTACAGGACCGATTGTAACATTATTCTTTTCCAGACAGTTCTATGGTGATTGACAAACAAGAGAAATTCCTGAGACGTGATCAAACATTCAGTTACATGCTTTATGACACAGCTCCCTCTTTTATTGAGAGTGAGGATTTGAAACTTGGACAAGCAGAACATTAAACCGTTTACTTGTTTTTTGGTTATTTGGGATGAATTCAGCCTGTATCTCTAATAACATAATTATCTAATGACCTCACAGCACTTCTGAGGAATTTTTATGAGGCAAAAAATAGTCATCTCCAAACCCAGAGTTACACCTCAGAGAGTTCTGGAACTCAGACTCACACACACACACACACACACACACACACACACCACAGACAACCCCACCGCACTCCTTCCACCCCCTCTTCCCTCCCAAATCTGGTTACATGGGAAGCATGTGTAGGAGGCCTAGGATGGCTCTTCTCATGCACACACACACACACATACACACACACACACACACAACACACACACACACACAACTGCAAACTCAGACACACACACACACACTGTAAATGCACACAGGCGTTGGATGATTTACTTATGAACAGTCAAGGTATCTTAGATCTCATGTCTGTGACTGACTGTGTAAGACCCCTCCCTCCTTTAGGGATCTCTTTCAGCCATGAGTAGTGGAGGTTGACCGAGCTGGTTTATGGATTAATTCGTTTGGGAGATTGAAGGAATGCTTGGATTGAAAAAGTGAGCTGGTACAAATCTGGGCTTGTCTGAACCCTGTCTTACAATAAGAACTCTTTGTGGTTTACCTGCTGTGTCAAAGAGTTGGCACCAAAAGCACGCTCACAACTATCACAATAAAACATGCACACTCACAGACTTGATCACTAAAGTACAAACTCAGATCTGCTCTCCTGCACACACACACACATTTATTATAACTTAATTCCACAAACGCACACACATACATAAATATGCACGTACAGTTTACACACAAACACACACAAACTACTGCACGCAGCTGAACTCTCCATCTTGTGTTTGCAGCTACTGTTGGCAGTGCTGTAATCCCAAAGACCCCATTCTGATCCAGTCCCCTGAGAACAAGAAGAAAAGAAAACATTCTAGGGTCGTCACATGAAAGGAAGGTGCGACCTCCCCACCGTCCAATCACGTTCCCTCGTTAGTCCTTAAAATGTTTTCATTGGGTTCCCTCAGGGGCCTTATCAGACCAGCACTGAGAACCGAAGAAACAGAGGGGTCGTCGCCCGTATCGCATGACCCCCGCTCACACCGACTGGACCTGTGCGGGGGGACGAGCGCAGAAGGGGGGGGGATTACCAGGCACAGTTCTCTCAGGAGACAGAAACTATTTCTCAGCCTTTCCCAGGCTGGGTTAGGACTTTCTCGTGAGCACATTCTGCTTTTACAGTCTGCGTCTCTCTCCCTTCAACACTTCCAACTTCTGTCCCCCTTGTTTGTTTTGGCTCGGCAGAAGCTGATGGTCATCATTTCAGACCCTCATAAAGGAGACTTGACTTTGACCCATCAGTGTTTTACACAGTCGGCAGCTGACTGATATCCCTTCCGGTGCATTTCCAAGGAACACAGAGTGATAGTCCCTCCTTGAAATAGAACCAGCGACCCAGCTGGGATTTGAACCAATAACCTCCCTTGGATATCGAGCAGTAGCCTTTATGTGAGGTTAACAGCTCTTATCCATCACATTGTTGGATTGAATATATTTTTTAGATAAATATGTGTTTTTTTTTAACACTTTACCACCAACAGAAAGCACTCTTTACATTATAAGAAACTGTTAGTATAGGATACCTCAATAAAAATACAATATATTCAGAATTGTGCTGTGTGGTGCTGTTGTGTGTAATTTTATAGTCTCAAATCTGTTGGACATAAAATAAATGTGTTTTGGAATATTAGACCAGTCCTCTGGACACGTGCCATGGTAATGCCTTCCACGTTGACCACCCCAGGAGCACGCGGGGGGTGCCTCCCAGGGAAGGACACCAGCAGCAGGGGGTGTCCTGCTGTGTCCTGCTGTGTCCTGCTGTGGTCCTGCTGTGGTCCTGGTGAGAACGTGCTGCTCAGTGGGCTCCAGTCCCACTGCCGTGAGGTATTGAGCAACATGTTATAAACGATGACTCATTTGCACCGTTGTGGACCATTCCGTCCCGGTTCGTTCTCTCTGTCTCTTCTTTTTCTTGCCAGTCACTTCGGAGGTAAGGCTCAACGAGGGTCTGTGCAATGTCTGTTCCAGGGTCCTGCTCCTCTGTTTGTTCACTTGGGGTGAGGACTCTTGCTTACATGACCAGGATTATTTCAGTTCATTCTATCAAACCAATTGCAGAGTTATTTAGTTATAAACTGATTTCTTATTAGATGTCAAGATACAGCCCTATACCCTCTTTTTCAGAGCATAGGGCTGTATCTTGACATCTAATAATAAATCAGTTTGTAACTGATTATTGTTATTTTTCGTAAGATATTTTGTTTGTTTCCGTTATTTATTGTTTTTGCGTTTAATTTCTACAGAACTGACAGGCAGAGCAAATATGCTGCTGCTAGCAATTAAAACAGTGTTCTACTGAGCACTGAATGATCCATGCCATTTGTTATTAACGCAGAACAAACACATTTAGGCATCAGTTGAATGTCTAGCCCATCTGTAAACAGTAAATTCACAGTTTTTGTTCATCACATGGGTCAACAGGATGCGGTAGAAAACCAAACTGTGAGCTTTCGTGGACCTCCATGTCACTCCGAACATAAATGGAACCCAGTAGAGGATGTTTATGACTGTGAACTTCCTCTCCGAGGCATGGGCTGTGCTCATCTAGTTTCATACCACACTCTTTTTTTTCTTTGCAGAATGGCTACACTTCTGTATATTTCCCAAGAGGCTCGACTGTCTGTTTTTCATTGGCTATCAGAATCATCCCCTTGATCGTGTATCCAATAGTTTTCCTCAGTTCTCCGGTAGGTGTACACCATATGCAGTACCAATCAAAAGTTTGGACACATTTTCCCATTGTGTCCAAACTGTTGACTGGTACTGTAGGTGGAGGTGGTTAGTGTCGTCTCTAATGAGGTGATTTATCTACACGGTTTGACTGTGTACTTTCCCGGTGCGTAAGATGTACGTCATTACTCTCACCACATGTATGTGCTAAATAAAGCCAATGCAGTTGTTACAAGCATAGTTCCTTATCTGTTCACCATCTAGCAGCTACTGAAAACTTCAACGTTTATTTCCATGCATCTTGAGTCATTTCTATATAGCCCACAGGTCTCACATGCCTGTGAGACTTTTTTTGGGACTGAATGACGTAGAAAATATTATTAATTTTAATTTCCACATTCATTATAGGTGGGCTAAGGATGAATACATGGATTATGTTATATGGAATATCTATTATATATGTGTGTGTGTGGTTGTTTGACGTGTGCACATATTTGCACATATTTGCACCCAAAGATCAATGATATTAAAAGGAAATATTCCTCATAAAGTCATAATTAGATTCTGTAGAGCAGGAAATAGTCTTGCATTACATTCGAATGATATTGCATTTCTTAAACCCTTTCTAATTAAACACACATTCTCAAGATGTGGCCCAACTGCTCAAAAAATAGTTTTTGTCGCAAATGCACAAATTGTCATTTCTCTGGAATTGCCTCCACACGGCGTAGCGCCTTTAGACCAACGCGGACTAGTCATCTTGGTCTAACGCAGGTGGAATATCTCATTACCAAGAATTGAAATTCTTGTTGAAGTGTCATGGTAAATAATTAATGCAGTAAATAATTGGTTAAATCCAAAACAGATGTCCGGAGCATGCGCTCCACAGCGTTACGCACGGGCAAGGGTGGGCCTGCGCACTCAGTGCGCATTCGATGTCTGTAACAGTGGTTACAGGTTAAGCCACAATGCTATTACCTTGCGCTTTCCAGTGCAATACTTGGAGCAATCCATCACAAAAAAATAGTTCCCTCCATGTTATTGGCGCCTGTGTATTCTGAAATCCAATACAATGTTTGACTTCACAATGTGAATCTCTTGAATTTTTGACCTCATACATTTTATGTTAATATTTTAGAATGACTGTTACAACTTACAACCTAATTACACGTCACTGTACTTCTTCTCTGAACTTCTCTGAACCGAACCATATGATAACATATATAAGAATTTATCAAACGATAACCTAGGCTATATCTATACTATGGTCATGGTCATCTATTCTCATGTATTTACTCTTAGGCATGAGAAGAGCCTTTTGTAAGAAAAGTCATTCCAGGGGGTATTATGAAAAACATCGGACCTATGAGATGTTGTGTTTAATGAGGTAGCCTAGGCTACACCTACTGTAGTGGTGTACAATAGTTTGCTTCAAAATCACAGGCTCACAGGAGCGAGGAGGAGGAGTTGATCAGGAGCGCAAAGGAGTAGAATATTCTACAATAGCGAGGAGAGAGCTCGGCGCACAGAGGGGTGAGCAAGCGCACAGGACAACTCACAGTCAAAGCAGTTAAACTGTCACATCGGAGAGAAAACTCCTGTCGGCAGTTGCGTCAAGCCAAAAGAGTTCTCACTGGAGTCTTACTAAAAGAGCGATTAACGTTGTCAACTAAAGAACATGGAAATTGGAGAAGTATGGCTCTGCGCTTCATTGCACAACTTGGAGAAAGCGCGAGGAAGCTAAGAGCAAGCGCGAGCAGGGAAGGAGAGTAAATGACAAGAATTACGCAAAGACTGTGAGAGAATAGCCACACAGACATGAATAACACCACCTCGGTCGATCCAAAGTCCCAGTCCCGGGATCCCACCATCCCAGTCATCATGTTCATATTCGGGGTGGTGGGGAATGTTATCGCCATCGTGGTGCTCCGCAAAACTAGGAAGGAACAGAAGGAGACTACATTCTACACGCTCGTGTGCGGACTCGCAGTGACTGACCTCCTGGGCACTCTCCTGGCCAGTCCCGTCACCATCGCAACCTACATGAAGGGCGAGTGGCCAGGGGGACAGTCACTGTGCCAGTACTCTGGATTTATCCTCCTATTCTTCTTCTTGGTGCAGCTCAGCATCGTCTTCGCCATGTCCATCGAGAGATACCTGGCCATTAACCATGCCTATTTCTACAACCATTACGTTGACCAGAGACTTGCCGCCCTAACACTGGTAACCATTTACGTTTCAAACGTTCTCTTTTGCGCGCTGCCCAGTATGGGTCTTGGAGAGGTCAAACTCCAGTATCCAAAGACGTGGTGTTTTATCGACTGGCGGACAAACGACTCGACTCACGCCACCTTCTCCTACATGTACGCTGGTGTGAATTCGTTTCTGGTCCTGGCCACTGTCATATGCAACGTCATGGTGTGCGGGGCGCTCATCATGATGCACAAGCGGTTCATACGCAGGACCTCGCTGGGCACGGACCAGGGGCGCATCGCAGACCTGCGGCGCAGGCGGAGTTTCAGACGCTTGGCTGGGGCAGAGATACAAATGGTCATACTGCTCATAGCTACTTCAGTGACAGTACTCATCTGCTCAATACCGTTAGTGGTAAGTTGATCATGTACATGGCTTTGTGTGTTAATAAAAGTCAGGAAATTAATCAATAAAAACATGCGGGCTCAAGTAATCCAAAAATATTTGTCATATTTCAGCAGTGAAGAGTTGCTGATATATTAAATTGATATGACTGACATCATGCAAAAAAGGGGAAGCCAGACAGCAACCAAAACATTAAAACCCTCACACTCATATTTCACGATCATTTTTGTAATGTTTCACCATGAGTCTGACAGTTGTTTACATGTTTTGACAAGGTTGTTGATTGGCCTCCAGGGGCAACCAATGGCCAAAAACTTGCTTATGATTGATAACTAATGTGAGACAGAGCTGTGTTTTCATTGGCTCCTTGCCACTGCTTCTGTGTTGGGTACACACAGTACAAGATTAAGGGAGTTGCAGGAGGCTAAATAAAAAAAGGCTGATAAAATATCATCTCTACACACCAGAGACACACTCGTATTTTTACACAGCATAGCGACACTTCACATCACCACAACATTCCTAGCAGAGATCATGAGCTACATATCGAACCATGTCCACAGCACACCTCGTACAGAATGTACAGAATGGACCGCAGCCTCTTTATTTCACCTCTTTATAAAACCTCGATCAGTATTCTACGTTACAGCCGCCACAGAGAAGTGCCTACTAACCTTGCCCCCTCTCACCCCCAGCTGCGGATTTTCGTCAACCAGCTGTCCCGTGCCAAGGTGGACGACGTGCCCATCCACGAGAACCCTGACCTGCAAGCCATCCGGATGGCCTCGGTCAACCCCATCCTGGATCCCTGGATCTACATCCTGCTGAGGAAGACCGTGGTCCTGAAGCTGGTGGAGAAGATCAAGTGTCTGTTCTGCAGGATGGGCAGCCGGGGCCGCCGGCAGGCCAGAGGGCGCTTCAACTGCGCCGACGGCCACTGCTCCTCGTCCATCGTGTCCCGGGACGGCCCCTCGCTGGCGTCCCCCGGGCTGAGGGAGGTCAACAGCACGTCGCAGACCTTTCTCTACCTGCCCGAGGCGTGTGACTCTGGGCCCGGTGGGTTCACTCCCGGGGGCATGGGCAGACCCAGCCCCCCAGCAGTGGAGCGCTCCCTCCTGCAGGAGCTCAACATGGTCAGGGAGCAAGGGGACCCAGTACTGGCCACCTCTGAGGCCAAGACGCCGGGAACGCCGGGTGGGATGAACGGGCTACCGCTGGAGCCCTCGAAGGACCCAGCTCTTTATGTCACCTTCACGGACGAGACCTCGAACTTGCAGGAGAAATGCATCTGACATTGTACTTTGAGAACTCCCATTAATGAACCACCCTTCGCACATGTGGTTGGTCAACTGAACTCGAAAGGAGAAGAGAAATTGCTGCTGGTTGAACTCGAATGGCAGCTGACTGTAACATGAATGCTAATCGCTAATGGAGCTGAAACATAAAGGACTATGGGTAGGCTAGTTTAAGGCCACTCAGTGGGTTGTGTCAAAGACTGCTCTATTCATGTGACTGACGTGTATGTAGGTGATGAGGTAGAAAGGCAAAGCGAACATCAAAAATATACAAATTGAATAATGTTATTCTTAAATACCTAAATGTGTCTCTACATGTCACAGTCCTACTGCAATATGAATTCAACGTACCAGTACACATCAATGCTGTTCAGCCACAAAACCCAAATATTTTCAATTACACACTAAATTGTTAAGGGGAATTTCAGCACACTTTTAGAAACTTAAAACCACTGCAAGGTCAATTAAGCAACCACAGGCTTACTAGGCATTTTGACATAAGCTCAAGAATGACGTTCAAATACTGTATAGTCATGCTACAATGTGAATTGTGTGTTCCATGTTTAAGTTATTTAAGAAATCAAAAAATACCTATCTTCTCTGTGAGAAGGTTTGACAACTCTGAACTTGTTACAAATGATTAAAAGACGGGCTGCAAGCTTTGG
The DNA here is from genome assembly GCA_903064625.1 of Mallotus villosus. Classification (NCBI taxonomy): domain Eukaryota; kingdom Metazoa; phylum Chordata; class Actinopteri; order Osmeriformes; family Salangidae; genus Mallotus; species Mallotus villosus. The sequence goes on from CAEFZP010000301.1 coordinate 121,941, forward strand.
CTACTTCAGAAACATTTGTAAACAATGTATCATTTTAAATCACTTCTACAACCTTGCATGAGGTATGGGGTACCAACAAAACTATTGACTACAATATAATAATCCCATGCTATGTTGTCCCTTGTGTTGACCTATCTTGACATTTTGTGTAGTGAGTAAAGGATGTTAAAAGAACGATTGCTGTTGACTTTCTTTTCCACAAGCCCATCATGCTTTGCTGAGCATGAATCCCAGAAAACACAGGAAATGAAAGACAAATGAGTCATATTGTTTAAAGAAGTTAAGATATTAATATTAAAGTTTCTCAGTGCCAGGTGTGAAAGTGCGTCACCGTTATCACTATCTCCCTGCACAGGCCTACGTCATCGTCTTATCAAGAGGTTGTCGCGGATCTGAATCGAATCACCTCGGCTACACAATCCCGACAGCCCTGAAAAAACAGCCGTGTCTTTTGTACTACACACTGTACAAACAATTGATGGATACAAACTTAGAAATAGTCCTATTAAGTTCTGCACCTGTTCTGCGTGTTCTTCCACTAGCACGCTGCCTAAAATTCATCGTAGGGTTGACAATTACAGCACCTTCATAGCTACCATAGTGATTGACAGCGATGATTAACATTGCATCAAACTGCGACCGCGAGCTGCCCAATCCATCTCAACTGTGCAGTCTGTCTGGACTGGAGAACTAGGTGGTTGTCAATTTGAATGTTTTAGGACTACCAACATAGCCCATTGTCCAGTGTCAGACTTAAATTTGTACAATATTTCACCCAGATCTTGATCCCTTGTTCCTCTGGCCTCTGAGCAAGGATGCTCTAACCTTCTGTTTCAACAGTTATTGGCCAGACCAGACTAGCAAATAAATCATTACTGAATCGTATCAAATGGATGTTACAGATGATTACACATCAATCAAATGTATTGGCTGCAGTCATGTGAGGAAATACTTGATTTTGACAATAGGATTATCAACATTTTTCCATTAATAGTTTGATCAATTTAAAGACTGTGTTTAAAGTATCAACATCTGAGATGGAAATGTCAAGTCGATTAAGAATTAAAAACTAGAAGCAATATTACACACATTTATTTCAGGTCAATAAATATTATTCTCTTACATTTTGGAGGACAAACGGGCGGAGTACTGTACAACCATAGGCCTACTGTATTTATCAGACCATGTGCTAATATCGGCATTCACATTTTAAAAACATAAATGGCTATGCCATATCCTAATCACGCTTACTTTATTTTAACAAAAAAAAATACTATGCCAAAAATACAATTACGTTCTCTTTCTTACAGCAACCTTCCTGCGATGTTCTTAACTTTGTGTGGGGGTAATATTATTGATCGGTTGAGAAATACTCCTGCACTTTCCTACCATTGGCCTTTTTGCACCAGTGCCCTTTATCATCATCATCATCAGCAGCTCTTATGACATGGCAACCGTTGGTGTCATCTGTATTCCTCATCTCTTTATCCGAGAACCTGATCCTCCTCAACGCCGTTAGAATCATACGATAAATCCATCCCAACACCAGGCTGAGGCCCACAAACCATCTGCGGTCGCCTCTTGAGTCCTGGAACCTTCCGTAGGAGGCTTCTAACCCCCCCCTCTGGAGGGCTGGGCTGGTACAGAGGTGTCGTTGTACTGGGCACCAGAGACATGAAAGACAACACGCCGCCTAATATGAATTTAATGAATACATGTATCGCCTTCTTATGAATGTAATGAACACGGTTCCTCCGTCCCCCCGTCCCCCCCATGCACTGCCTGCCCCCATGCCAGTCTCAGCCCTCCCCCGCATGGCCTGTCGCGAGTCACACCGACCCTCTTTAGTATGAGTATGGGGTGAAAAGGATCTGCTATTAGACCACGCCACTCACACGCAACGAGCGTTCAAGCTGTGATCCTTTAAGCATGGCCGTTCAATCAGTGCAAAGCTTTCTGTGGAGTCGCTCCAGACCTGGCTGGAGATTATTGTTTTAGCAGCACCCACCCCGTCTCCCCAAGGGGGTCTCTCATGACACACCACGTTCCGAAGTCGAATTCTGGGAATCATCGTGCAATATTATTTTTCAAATATCCTCCTTTAATCACGTTGTCATGGAGATCAAGATAAGATTGTCTTATTGGCTGCTCATTTTGAAGCTATATTCCCAACAGCAGCCCTATCTTGCATTAAATGGCAATTAAGGTTCCTAAAGGCATGGGACACAAAGTTGGACTGGTGCAAGTGACTATCATGGGGAATCTTCAAGAGGGTTTCCGGTCATTCGCTTTAATACTTGTCAGTTTCAAGCTGTGACAGTTTAAAAGACAACATATGTTCATGACAAGAAAGACAGACATTTTCCAAAGAGAAAAGCAACTCAACTTAAGACAAATCTGATACTGGCCAGTGGTTGTTGACCTCTCAGGGGATAAATGATACCAGAAAATATGTGTTTATGCTCTGCTGCTATGCTCCAGTCTCTGCATAGGGACAATTGACAAAATAAGGGTTTTGTCAAAACGTAAAACTAAAAAACGTAAAACACAAAAAAGCTCATAAACAACACAGTACATATGTCTAATTTGCCTCACACGATCCTATACCACAACAAACAAAACAACGACATGCACAACACAAAGTACACAAAGAAATCTTAACCAAAACAGGTTTCTCAGAAAAGTCTGTACGTCTATAGAGCTTGGCAGTCCACGATCAATGACAGGTGGGTGGGCTCGACGGATCACATCCAACACCAAGGAGTCTATGGATCAGCCCCTTAAGGGCAAACCGTGAGAGGAATTGAACAAGACCTTAAGGACTCGATCGATCGACCGAGATCCTTCTAGACCCCGAGCTCACGGCCCCCGTGCCTTGACAAACTGCTCCTTGGACGGGGAAGACGTGGCGGCGTCCCCCTCCGCCTCCTCCGCGGGGACCTCCCGGGCGTTCCCCTCCGCGTCCACCACCACCGCCGTCTCCCTCAGCTCCTCGTAGCGCCTCTGTCTCTCCGCCACGGCCGTGCACGCCGCCAGCACCTCGTCCGACTCAAAGTCGTAGTCCTCCTGCAGCTCGGGGGCGTGGAGCACCTCCTGACGCGCCTCCTCCTCCCGGTGCTTCCTCTCCTGGGCCGCCTGCCGTCGCTGCTGCAGCTGGCGAGCCCAGGCCAGGTCATCCGACCACAGGGGGCGCTCTGACGGACACAGGTGCACCGCCATCTGGAAGGACCTCACGGCCTGAGGGTGGGGCGTGCAGGGATGGTGTGGAGGAGGAAACAAGGGTCAGAAACATTCCAGTTAGACATTCTAGCGTCTGGGATTTTTGATGCCGTTTCTCATTTGTTTCCATGTTGCTCAAGGACACATCAAAGCGTGTCTGAGGAATTGCGATACGTGCCTGGTGGTGACTGGGTGAACAGGAATGTTTTAATGTTGTATCATCATGGGCATGATGACACTAATGCCATTACGGTTGTTAATGACTCTGAGCTGTTCTGGTTGCGTCACTCACTCAACGCAGGTTGCTAGGCGTTATGAACCTCTGGGATGACCACAATCTAATTGTGCTCTGTGTAGGTCAGGGAGTTTGAGGATAGAAAAGGTTCGAGGGCCATGCTTCAGAGAGCCAAGGACCTATTTATTGAAACTCTTAAATCAGGTGGTTTAAGATGTTTGTCAGAGCAAACCGAAGGCTCTGCGCCATCGATCGCTGTGGTGATAAATCACAGCCAGTGGCAGAAGAAACCCAATGCCATAGTCCTCTCAAATCACTTGACTGTTTAAATGTTAAAAGTGACAGGAAATTATTATTAGTCACTCATCACTAGTACGTGTTTCAGACTGTGTAATAGGCGGCTGCATATATGAAAAAACAAACACCTAACCCTAAAAAGATTCTAACAAAAGGTTTCTCCGCTGTTTTTTGTAGTATTAGGTGTCCTTAGTCCCTATGTCATGTAACTCCTGCTCAGTACGTGTTTTTGGACACATACCCTTTTTATGCTTAAACACAGACTTGAAATTCAATGTAAAAGTTAACTCTGAATTAGCCCGAACAGAGGCCTGTGTGTGAACCCTCTAAATTGGTCACTCATTTCAATTTGAATAAGGTAACACATATGTAATTCACTCTCTATAGATGTTTTTGAGTATAAAGGTGGCATTGTACTAAACCCAACACAACTCAATTCACAATTTTCAGCAATTCAGAAGACACTCTGATCTAGAAAAGCTTAGCATTTGCACACCATTCTCTCCAGACCCATCTCTGAGAAACATTGTAACTGGTATTGTTGCCAAAGCGGAGGTGAATTTGCAAGAGTTTGAGACTGTTGGCAATGAGATCATAAGATGATTGGAAAACCTGTTTTTGGAATATCCTTCAATCGGAACGACCGGGCAAAAAACCTTGATGATGACTCCACTATCAAAGTTTCCCAAGACCGAACCTTTAATCCTGCTTTGCTGTCCCAACGGTTCCTGATCATGTTGAGAACTGAACAGTTTTCACTGAAAGATGTAACAAGCTATGAGCTCATTCCCTGCAGCCCTTCCATATAACTAAAAACGTGTACAACATCAGTGAGATGAAACACTACTCCTGGGTAGTGACTTGTGTTCCCAGTTGCCGTTTATCCACGCCTTCACAGGATGTGATACAACTTCCCGCATTGTTAGTGTTGCCAAACAGATAGCATTCCAGAAACTTGGGAATGGTAAATAAACCACCCGGCCCAAGCTTGACCACCAGAAAGGTGTGATTTTCAAGATGGCATCGAAGATGGGTAGGAAGCCCTTAAAACATCCGAACTCCTACATTATTTGACCTAGCCAAGTCATCTTGTTGTCTAACCCCATGATTACATACTTATGGAGTACATGATTTTGTGAGATTACTGTAAGAGAGTACATGCAGACTTGCATGTACAAATCACCAGCAATAAATATCGCGCTAGTACTAGTATTGAACTACAAGATTTACACGGCTAACCGACATTATTCTCTTGAATTCTATGACAAAGAAAAGTATAATGTGAGACATCTGTCTCCCCTCCGTTTGGTTGCGATATCAAGACGAAATCCTTCACTTTTTGCTTCAGAGTGGTTCGCCCGCCCGCCAGGGGCGCCTCTCAAGGCAGCCGTGCATCTGATGACACAACACCGGCGCTGATTCGAGGGTAGGCCTACAGTGACGTTAAACAAGTCATACTTCAGACTAGCCTGGCTAGCTACAGTAACGTCCACCCGGGGCGTTACTCAATATGGTTGTGCGTATATATGGGTGTCAGTAAATGACGCCTTTAAAGATTCAAAACTGGTCACAAATTCTCCTCTTGGCTAATAAGTCAAGCAGAGGCACTGGCCATGACAATCGCCGAATCATACGCCCCCCTTGTTCTATGTTCGTTGGTGATTGATGAATTTCCAAATGACGACTGATAGTAATTGAATCGATCGGCTGCTTTCACCGACAGCGTCTCGCCGCAGCATACCTAATGAGATGCCCACTCTAATGAGATGCCCACTCTAATGAGATGCCCACTCTAATGAGATGCCCACTCTAATGAGATGCCCACGTCCCATAACTGTCAGGGAATGATTTTCGGTGGTGGTGGTGGGTGGCAGTTACGAAGATTCATTCCAAATGAAAAGAGCGAGAGAGGGATGCTTGAAAATGCGATTGGGATGTTTCATCATGAAGCATAGGCACCCACTTGCGGAGTGTCTGAAAGTGAACTGTCTGAAAGAGTCAAATCGTGTGACAACTTCAAAGTGTCTTGGATCACGATCATACGGGAGGAGGAGGAGTAGCCTGGGTCGAAGTCCTAGGATTACCATGTCACGTTTTCACCGAGGCGTAGCCCCCGTCGCTTCTAAGAAAAGGACGCTCTCAGCAGTGCATTCTAAAGCATAGTCCATTATCTCAGAGGAAAACAACACCTTGTGCTGGGGGGGTGGGTGGCGCTGTTGGGTTATCAATCATTAAGGACAAAGAGTAGGCTACTATTCTGTGAGAGATCCATGTTTAACTAGGTAACAGCCCGTATGTGTGGACCCAGTGTGTCATTGTGAAAGTGGCCAAAAGAGTTGCTCTCTTCATCATCGTCTCTGGACAGGAGTCACACAACCGTCTTGCAGATACACTACACACACCCCCCCCCCACTCCTCTAAAGCCACATTAACAATGGAGACAGTCTTTTGTGGTTTCGGGAACTTTAGTTCTACTGATGGATTTATTCATGCCGAAGCATAAAACGTTACTGTTAAAAAGACATTTCTGTGCTTCAAACTTGGCGGCAACACTTTGGCAAAGGCCCTTTCCTGTTTCGGCTTGATCATGCTCCTATTCCCCGAGCAAAGTCCATACAGGAACATTTAGTCGTGTTAGGTGTGAATAAAAATGTAGTGGCCTGCACAGATCCCTGACCTAACATTGACAAGAGTGTACCACTACTCTAATCAGAGCCTGGCTTGGAAAAAGGACCCCGGCTTTGCTACTAGCCTGTGGAGAAAGCACCTGGAACAACCAGGCGTGGAGACAAAGAGCCAGCCCAGCCAAGGACACACACCAGCCCAGCCAACGACACACAACCAGCCCAGCCAAGGACACACAGGTCAGCCCAGCCAAGGACACACAGGTCATCCCTTCCATATGTCTGGATTAAAAGTCCAGGGGAAAACATGGATACTGATTGCTTCTCCTCTGCCTGTCCTCCAGATTCCAGTGTTCAGCCACCCCCGTGCTCTTCAGAGCCAGGAGGTTCAGCAGTCTACCACACCCAAGACAGAGTGGATCAACCAGGCCTTTCCCTGTTCTGTGCCAGTCTATAATCTCTTGTCATACCAGTCCTAATGGATGCCTTTCATGGGAAGCATTCCCGGAGCGTGTGCTTTCTGGGACTCGCTCTGTTATGCAATTGTAAAACGGGAATTGCTATTTCAAATGTAACTCTCAAAGTGAGGATTTTGATCAATTAACTGACAACTGGTCTGGACTTGTCTTATGATGAACGGTTAGTGTTTATGAAGATGAGCACACGAAAAAAACAGTTTCTTCTAAAGCAAATGCAAGCCCTCATATCCCATCCCTGCCCAAAGTGTCTCTCTCTCTCTCTCTCTCTCTCTCTCTCTCTCCCCCCCATCCATCCATCCCTGCCTACCTCCACCATCATCATTCAGCAAAGATTCCCAGATGACAGACTTGTCCCTACGGCCTGATGCCCTGTTTTCTTTATCAACCTCAATCTAAATGAGGAATTCTAATGATGAGAGCTGCATTTTTTTTTGACAGGCTGTTCATTGACTGTACTGCCACTGTTCGACCTGAACCTAAAGCAACGGTGAGCGATGGACCAAGAGCGAGATGGGTCAAACGAAAGGCTGACAGAGACTAGCGTATTTCTGTGTGTGTGAATGAGCCGAATCTCTGCTCTCCTCTGTACGAAACCGGTACTACTCGATGATCCTGCGACTTGACTCGACAAGTCCTTCTATAAATAGACGAGGCCCTTTTTTGGGTCCACCTCATACCTTCTTTCTATATTGATTCGTACGCGTACGTTTGTGTTGTCAGTGATTAATCCCTCCATTCTGTGTGTGTGTGTGTGTTTGGCCAACATCATCACAGCTTGGGTTACTTTCAACACTTCCCATTGTCATCGCGGGTGTCTCCCCTGACAGCCATGTGACCTGGGGGGGGGAGACACGCACAAACAGTGCCACTGGCCGCCAGGGTTTTAGGAGTTCTGTTTTCCCTCCTCGAAGCAGTTGAGTGCCCCGGTAGAGGCGGGGCAGGTTTCACACCAGGGGCACGTCTGGGCATGTGTTCTGGGGCACCGCGGTAATCTTCCATGCCCAGGGCTCAAGGGTGTGCTTTGACAGAAGCACTTTATCTGAGGGGCAGGGATCTGGGCTGGAGGTAGAAGTACGACCTGGCAGGACTCCCTGACACACGTCAGGACGGTGGGGTTGTTACATGGAGATAAGACACAGTCAAAATAGTCGTTGTCTTTTGCGATAAGAAAAAGCAGAAGTCTTCCCTGATAGAAAAGCAGAACCATTTGGGATATGAATGGGATAGGCCTCTTAAACTGACACCCCAGGTGTCAGGGTGGAATTGCCAACCGACTATAAATATGTCGGATCCGGACGCAGGACGGATATGGGGGGGTAAGCTAGTGGTTCATTTGGGACCTGCAGTGTTGCTTCCTGGACGGCGTTCCTCACCAGGTCGAGCTCTCCCAGGCTGAGCTGGGCGCGGCCCAGCGTCTGCCAGCCCTCCCACCACAGGGGGCGGAGCTTCACCACCATCTCCGCAGCCTGCACCGCCGGGAACACCTCCTGGAGCATCGTCAGCACCTGTGGGGCACACACAGGGGTCAGGGGTCAGAGTTGTGAGCGATGGCGTGGACGAGAGCTAACGCTAGATGTAGGAAATGGACCACGATGGGCGGCTGCTTGTCTAAGTGTGTCTAAGTGCAATTTTTTACGTCATAAAATAAATATGTAAGATATAAATATACACAGCCTTGAGATAAGTAACAGTAAACAGTAAGAAAAGGGCACATACATCATTGTTAACTGACAAGAAGGGTTCGCTTTAGGTTAGCAGGGAAATCATTCCCCCTACCAGAGTCAGATATGCTCTTTCTGTCACACAGCACCTATGACATCAACCGCTGAGGAATGTGAACCATTTCAGTCGTCTGAAAATCTAATCAGACAGAATTGCACCACTGATCGCAGTGTGTTACTCAATATGGTTGTGCCATATATCTGTGTGTGTGGGTCTGGGATAGAGGAGCTGTCTTCTGATGGATAGTCCTTCCCCAGTGGGTGGTGTGATAAGGGGGTACGTGACGTCACAATGCATCCTAAATGTCTAGTTCCAGGATTCATAAAAGCCTTAACAAGCCAGCTACCGTCAAGACTTTATTTTATTACGAACCGGCAAAAAACGGGGGGAGCGAAAGGAGGAGGAGGGAGAGACGGAGAGGAGTTGGGGATGGAGGGGGAGCGAGGAGGAAGAGAGGGACACAACATGGGAAAGACGGCATACCCAGGCTGTGATCATGTCCCCCCCATCCGTCCATGTCTTTGGACCAGCGCCCACCGTGAGAGCACAAGGCCAGCTGAGCTCCGGGGCCAGAGGCCTGCTAACCTTCCCCTCAAGTGACCTCACCGGGGGCCACCATTGGGTCTTAGGACGGATATGTGAGGAATTAGCTCGCCGTGGAGACTGTAGTCCTGCCGACCAGACACACACGCGCACTCCTTACATTAGGTTAAAGCGCTCGCTCTCATTAGGGGAGCGGAGAACGTCGGTCGAAGATACTGTTCCGTCCGCGGGGGAATGTTAAAAGCCCCCTATTCTGGAACGTGACGTCATGCTCGGGGGGGAAAAAACTGGGGCATCCTCACAGGGGAGAGAAGCGGAAGAATTGGAGCGGGGGGCTGCGGAGGAAGCGAGGGGGGTGGCCTGGCTGGTCACGGCAGGCAAGAAGGAGGCAGACCGGTCTGGCGTGGACTGGGATGGGCGTCGACAGTTCTGTGGTCAGGGGGCCAGGAGGGCAGGATGCAGGCCCTCGGTCACGCTGACAAGGGGATGACAGAAGGGAAGTCACGGTGACGCACAGGTGGACAAACAGAGAGATGGATGGACAGGCAGAGTGAACAGGCAAGACGACAGGACTGCGTCATGAGGGATGAGTTGGTGGAGATCTCCGATTTCTTCCACGGTAGAGAGACATCCAAGAATCTGTCTCTGAGTAAATCTCATTTGCTGATGGGTCTTGGTTGATTAGATGAGACCGAGAGGCAGATGGACGTGTAGAGAGACAGCGAGCGAGTGTCATGCCGTCTGGAGGAAGCTGAAGAGAGGAAGGGGATGACAGAGTCGTGGACACGTCTCTCCACGCATCTCCACGCTCCAGCTGGTTTCTCTGACGTGTCTCTGCTGACCTCTCCTGCATGTCCATCACATTTGAACTTCCTCATTTCGGAACGGTCGAATTGTGTAAGGCAAGACTAATGGGGCCCAGATCTGTATTTTGCAATGATCTCCAATGGGGTTTCCACCTAGGTCTGTTGGCGTGGGCCCTTCCCTTGCCCTCAGCATGTCTTCAGTCCCCAGGCCCCTGGCAGTCTCTGGATGCCTACTGCACTCGCACCAAACCAGTCAAATAAAAATATATTTGTATTTCAGCAGACCGTGTTAAGGCGAGGCTATTCGTACGCAACGAATCGAATCCAAATCCTTCATTTACGAGCAGAGAAAACTCCCATCCAGCCAAGTAGCTGAGTCAGGTGTGTGTGTGTGTGTTTATTTACATGTTTATGGGTCCGTCTGTACAAGTGCACCAAGGTGGCAGGTAATAGGAAAGAAAGTGAGTCATTAAAATTGCAACGCTTGCCAGGAAGGAACCAAACTTAGGGACATCATGACACTAAACCTTTTGTAAAGCTCTCTCTTGTAAGTCGCTTTGGAGAAAAGCGTCTGCTAAACGAATCCATGTCAATGTAAACCTCCTGACTCCTAACCTCGGAGCCATCTTTCCGTTGTTACGTTTTAGGGTGGAAATAATGAGGTTTTGATTCGACAGAATGTCACTTCGGAGCAGTCGACGAGACCGGGCTGAGAAAACGTAAGACAGGCCGAAAAGGTTAAAGCCGCCAGAATAAAGGTAGTTATCGCACCGATCCTGCACGAAGGTGTGAAAACAGAACAAACAGGGAGAGAGGGGTGTGAAGCAGAAAGAAGGACGGAGATGAAACAGACCAGGGACAAAGAGACAGGCTGCACGGTTTGTGTCATCGCCAGCCATGCCGACAACTTCCTCCAAAGTCCTCAAAAGCATACCGCTGTGGCCGCTGAAAAAAAGTGGCGAATGACAGGAACGTGGCAGTGGCGCGTGCACTTATGCACACACACACACACGGTAGAAAACTTTGAAACTCCAGCTGCAAAGCGCCTCATCTAAGAGCAACTGGACTACAAGTAGCGAGTTCCTCTCTCTCTCTCTCACACACACACACACACACACACCAATCTCCCCAGAACCAGGCCAGATCATTCCATACTAATCTGTAATAGGTACGCTTCAAAGTGAAGCCCTTCTTTCAGCTCAGATCCTGAGTGGGGGAACACACCTGATACACGATGTCTGTACTGTCCCAGCACAAACACAGAGTGAGAGAGGACAAGACATTCTGAAAGAAGCAGGCAGATTGAAAGGTCGTTTTATCTGGTTATATCTGGCCTTATCTGGCTATGTATCGCGGGCGGGGTACTGAGAGAGAAGGAGGAGAGGTATTGAGGGGTAAAGTGCCAGTGGGGGTATGGGGAAAAGGGACGAGAGAATGGAGAGGGAGTGAGTTAGTGAAAGGGAGGGGGAGAGAGAAGGTGAGACGGACAGAAAGCATGGCACTGCAGTGTGAGGAAGCAAGGGAGATTGCCAGGTATGATGAGGGGGTGGTAAATATGGAGGTGCAATAGGAGAGAGAGAGGGGTAAGAGAGAGAGAGAGAGAGAGAGAAAGAGAGAGAGAGAGAGAGAGACAGAGAGAGACAGAGAGAGAGAGGTGTAAGTAGTGTACCTGTGACTTCATCTCATACAGCAGGGGGTTCTCTGGAGTCAGCTGAATGGCCTCGTCCCATTTCTTAATGGCCTCCCAGTGCCTGTTGAGACACACACACACACACACACACACATACACACACACACACACACACATAATGACAGACACACACAGTAACACAGAAAGACAGACACACAGCATCAATTTCCTGAATCAGGGTTTCACGCTGTGGAAAGTGAGTTGGCTCCTGGTGTGTGCGTGCAAAGGACAGTGCCTAGTGTAGCTGTTCTTTCCCTGGTCCAAACCTGGCTGTGAACTGACACCTCCACAATGGTGACAGAACACAGAACATTCCCACCAGTTCTGATTCTTTCTCTATCGTTGGCCTCCCCTCTTTGTGACTGTACCACCTGTGTTTAAAGGGCCTTGTTTTTTTTGAGGGGTGTCAAATAGCGATAGAACACACTTGTTCCTGGGTGAGAGTGTGTCCGTTCTATTAGGTGGCAACGTTGTGGCAATGTTAAGCTCTTTAGTCACCTCCAGATGCAAGAATGGAATCATTACACTCTGTTCATTTCCAATTCAGTCAGTCCGGTGAACATTTTTGAAATCACGTTAAATATCACCCCAGTTATTTGTGTGTTCGAGTCTAGATTTCGCTGATCTCCTTGCACCCTCCCCACCTCCGCTGACAGAGACTAGATGCATGTGTGGCGGTCCAGGAGGACTACACCCCGTATGCCCGCCTGGAGTTGGACTCCAGCTTGCAACACAACACCACCGCCCACAGATAGCCTTCTGGTTTCACCTATTCTTTTTTTCCTTTTATCACGGCCTTGTTATGAAAAGCAAACAGGAGCGTGTATGAACAGCTTAGGGTTGGTAATGAAAGCAGGTCAGATGAGTGGAGGACACTCCTCGTTATGTCCCTGTACCTTGACCGCCAGGAATACGCCGTTTATGATGCAGTCAAGAGCTGCTGCATTCGTGTTATTCCGCCGTCAGTTCATTATTAAGTTAACCAGCCAGTCAGCCGGTAAACCAGCCAGTCTGCAAGTAAGACAGTCAGTCTGCAAGCCAGTCAGTCAGTCTGGATCAAGTAAGCAAGTCAGTCTATACATTTGAGTCACACAGTTGGGTGTTATGGAAACACGTTTTTATAACACGTCATAATCTAATCCGTTCATCAATACATCTACCAAATGTGTCATGTTGGAATGTGAAGGACATGGGGTGGTTGTCCACCAATGACAAACTAAAGGTCTTTAAGTGGGAGGTCAGAGTGATCAGTTACATGTAAAAGGTCCTCTTGTCTAAAACACTGTGCCGTCGGTCAATATTGGCCGAGATAGTTTAGCTTGACGTCTCTCGACCAACGCACCAGACAATCGCCTCATCTGGTCCGTATCGCCCTCCTGTGTGTGCCTTGGGTCGGTCACGTGATGAAGACAGACATCCTCCAGCCGCATGGTCATAAATAAATACGTCCCAAGTGGAGGAACAGGCATCACAAACCTGCTCTGTCATCAAACTGGGCCAAAACAACAGCTTGGTTCCCCTTTGTGAGATTGAGGCTTCTGATTGTGCAGACTCTGAAGTGCTCGGGTCTGAGAGAACATGTCAACCACAGGTGAGGGGGGAAAGAAATGAAAACTGTGGTCACACAAAGACCTCACGGGAACAAGGCCAAACCACTCGCACGTCAACTTAGACCTTGGGTCAATAAGTTTCGAAAGATTTTACTGTTCAAATCCTGTTCTTCGAAAGCTTGACGACTCTTGGTCACCATGAGCAATAAGCATGCTGTGTTAGGTAATGTTGGTGTGTCAGAAATCAGGCTGACAAGAGTATCAAAAAATAACCAAACTGAGATGCGTTTGATTTGTTTCATCTCTGACTCGCAAGGGACCAATTTCTAGATGTAACTGCATTGGGATCAATTATATGAAGCACTCAAGTGGCTGAGTGGTTAAGGAGTCAGGGCTGTGAATCGGAAGGTTGTTGGTTCGATAACCGGCCGTGCTAAATGACGTAGTGTCCTTGGGCAAGGCACTTCACCCTACTTGCCTCGGGGAGAATGTCCCTGTACTTACTGTAAGTCTCTCTGGATAAATGCGTCTGCTAAATGTAATGTTATGTATTTGTTAGTATTTATTAGTCCAATGGACGGTTGGAGTAGAGGACATTTCTGGATATCTCTCTCACACACGCGCACGCTCAGTGTTGACCACACTAGGCCAGAAGAACATCATTTCCTCTGCAGAATCCCGAATCCAGTTAACTCCTAACAAAGCCAATTAAACGTAGCCACTGCGGGCACCATGCACACTGCATTGGCTGCAGTAGGAGGAAACAGGAGACTGAAAGGAAATTCACAATAGGCAGAATGTCACTTTTTATTATCCCCTTCAATTCTGATGTGTGCATTTGCATGTGTGTGTGTGCGTATGTGCATGGGGTAGACACAAAAAAAACGATGACAATTTCATTCATCTCACAGTTAGTTTAGTCACAGGCACCACAGCGGTGGACGAGACATCAGGATTATACATTAAAACCCTGCTGCCCTGTGTCCCAGAATGCTCACGTCATCGTATACTGAGAGCCGGGAAGCCAAGTACTGACGTGGGCCTGAGGATTGGGTTTCAGTCATGCCTGATTGACTCCTACAACTTCAGTTGATTGTTGGGGTCTTGTCCCTGTTCAGATGTGCTGAGTCTGACTACTAAAGGTGAACTCATGCATGTCTGTGCTCAAGAAACTCCTGGTGGCACAGACCAGGGTTGGGGTGGCACAGGCCAGGGTTGGAGTGGCACAGGCCAGGGTTGGGTTGGCACAGGCCAGGGTTGGGGTGGCACAGACCAGGGTTGGGGTGGCACAGACCAGGGTTGGCACAGGCCAGGGTTGGCACAGGCCAGGGTTGGCACAGGCCAGGGTTGGAGTGGCACAGACCAGGGTTGGAGTGACACAGGCCAGGGTTGGAGTGGCACAGGCCAGGGTTGGAGTGGCACAGGCCAGGGTTGGAGATCTCTGGAAAGCTCACACTTGGCTTGGTTCCACTCCATCATGTGCTTGTCTATGGCAAAATGTTTGCAAACAGTCCTCATAGCTTCTGAGAAAAGTGTGCCTGTGAGCGTGGGAAAATGTGCAAGAACTCAGCACTTCACACCCATGCCTCGGGTTAGTTGGTCAAACTGTGAATAAGGACATTGCGATGTAGCCAATCCAAACCGGCGAGTGGAACAAGCTAATGAAGAAGAATATAGAGCTCTAAGGCTACCGGTATGTATGATAAGAAGATGATTAGCCTAGCTCCACAAAAACAAGTGGAAACAATTGTGGCTTTATTGTAAAAATTATTGGTCAAATATTTGTCTTTATCTTGACCATGGTCAAACTGCATATGTTTAATAGTGACCCAACGGGTATCGGGAAATAGGTATGTAGGGGGGTAAAATATGGTCGAAAGAACCAAAACGAATTCCCCTATGGTTTAAAGGAAGATGGGAAACTGAAGTGTATTAGCATGAACCAAATAATGCCAATACAAATATAAAGTATAGTTATTTGACTCTATGGGTTAAATCAGAACAAGAATGGTCAAAGTACGGTCAAAAGGAGTACGCATTTAATAACATTGCAAATGAATGAAATCAATTACAAGGCAAACATGTTACAAATGAAGGCTTTAAATCTTACCTACTCTACCGTGATCATTGTAAAATCAGAGAGAAAGCAAGAGTGAGCGAGGAGTAGGACAGACAAGGCAGAACTGAGGAGAAGGTCTCAGGAGATCAAGAATCCAACGGACAATGCATTACAATTCCCTTTATACACAAGAACAACCAATCAGACCAGATCTTGAATGGGGTGTCAGGGCCATCAAGTTGAGACCGTCCAGAAACTCCAGAATTTAGCATATGAGAGGTGGGGGCAGGTTTGACACCCAGCCTTACAGGTAAATGCCATATGAATCCCTCCTGTTAACACAGCTCATCTAATAGGTGCACCTGTTTTAAAGGCCAGGTGGATCAGAAGATTACCGACACAAAACTAGCCTGGAAGGGACCTCATATTCAGGTAAACAAATTGAAATATGAGATGTCCCATTTATGACGATGACGTTCAATGGAGACCGGACAACCGATAAATGAGATCGCTCTTGACTGGAAATGTGCCCAAGGTCATGCCAATCCCTCATTAGTTATGTGCTTTTAATCCCCAGAAATGAATGTGTTTGCGGTAATGCACTACTCTGGCCAACAGCTCTCTCTGGTGGTGTACTACGGTCGGCTTCACTGTGGATGTTCACTTCACTTCAATGTTTTCTGCAGGCAGCTAGTCTTGACAGACAGTTTGCGAGGCTGCATTTGAATTGACAGACTCCAGCTGGCTTTTTCCGCCAGTTGCCACTGAGAGATGCCATACAGAACAGATTCTGCAGAACTAAACATCTGAAAAGAGGGGGGAACCAAACTGTCACTTGCAGGTCCTTCTACAGCAGGTTTGGCCACCCCTGTTCTACAGTAACAAAGGCTCCAGTGCAGTGGTTCTTAACCCTGTCCTAAGGGAACCCCTGTCCTGCATGTTTTAGATGTTTCCCTGCTCCAACACACCTGATTCAAATGCATGTTCGTTACCAGGCTTCTACAGACCTATATAACGACCCATTTATTGGAATCAGGTGTGTTGGAGCAGGGAAACATCTAAAACATGTAGGACAGGAGTTCCCTGAGGACAGGATTAAGAAACACTGCTCCAGCGGCGCCAGCTGTGATAACATCTCAGAGCTGTAGAGAGTAAGAAGGCGGGTTCTGGCATGCAGAAAGCATATACACTCACTCACTGTTAACAAAGTGAACGTCGTTAAATGAGAAGAATTAAAGGCCATTACATTGCCTTATCAAGAGACCTGGTCTGCCTACACTACCTACTCACAGTATCCTAAAATGCATACTGTAGCGGTCCTGCTCACCTGGATCGCTCTCATATGACCCACCCCTACTGACCTGCCTACCTACCTACGTAATCTGCCCTGCGTCGCCCAGGTCTACCTATCACCTCCCCCTTCCTACCTGCCTCGCTTGCTGCACAGACCTTTAACACCTGACCTTGCAAAGCAAAGTACCCTGCAAAATATTGTCCCCGCTCACCTGCCCTGCTCCGCCAGTATCGCGCCCTCATCCTTTAGCCTCTTGCTCTTGGCGGCGCAATCTTCCAGAAGCACCTCGCGCCTCTTCTTGATCGCGTGCAGCCAGTCCACATCGTCATCCTTGTCCGCTCCGTCGTCCACCTTCTCAGCCTCGGCCTCGAACTGCTGGGCCGCCGCCTTCGACACCCGCTCACCTACTTTCCTTTTCCAGCCAAACGAAGCCATGCTCAAGACAACTGCAGAAAGTCATATGTATTAACACGATAACAATATATAATACGTCTGTATCTAGCAGAAAGAAAAAGGATAGGATATTTTTTTGTGTGGAGTATTAAATATGTAAACTATTCTTATTTGACTGGCATAACATTAGCTAGATATGTGTAGAGCTAGCACTAGTAGCCTACAGTACGTAGCTATGTGACCAACTTGACGAGCTAGCGCTTCCAGCGGAGTGCAACCACACAGACTAGCTATTTGAGCTTACCTATATTCTCCTCCTAGCCTAACCAATTTACAGCGACAGCAAACTTGTCCCCTGACAAAGTGAAGATGTTTACTACCCTATTCCGACTCAGTCGTAATGAAGGCATGAAGTGGTAATGCTGTTGATTTCGTCTAGATCTAATGTTTCCAGAGGACAGCAACTGCGCTCGCCTTCATTAACCGATTAATTTGTCACATATGACAGTCAATGAAACTATTAGACCACTTAACCATAATTCCTGCCAATTATATAGATTTTGGTACTGAACAAAAATATCTATTTTTTTATAGATCACCATCCTCTATATCTATTGGATTTATAACACGACCACAACTCTATCTAACCCGGAAGCTTTTTAAAATGTAAACACTGACATTTAAAGTAACAGTTCTACGTTTTAATCTTCGAGCCAAACGAGACCATCACTAGCGTTAACTAGTAGGCTATGTGACAAATATGGTCCTATAGAAAATGTAAATGTGTTACAGCTCTTTTTTATGGTTTAAACATTTGATTAATTGCAATTCTCTTCAAGATCATCTGAGCCTTACTGTCTGCTCCTAATTTCAAATTAAATTATTTAGGTGCCAGGGCTTTTAGTTGTGCAGCGCCTACATTCGGGAAGTCTTTACCATTGTATAGCCTATCCGCTAGTTCGATTTTATTTCCCAGTTTTAAACTCAAATCAAAATGTATTTGTTTAGCATAGCTTTTATTGATCTTATTCCTTGATCTGTATGTTTGATTTGTATTGTATTTTTGTATTGTTTTGTATTTTATTCATGTTTTGATGCTTTAAGCAAGGTGTCCTTGAGTGCCTTGAAAGGCATCTATAAATAAAAGGTATCATTATATTGTCAGTAATTCATTGTACTAACACAACCCATAAAGAATGTCTTAAGGGATAGCAAAGCCAATTTGCTGAATCTGAAAGTCTACATCAAGGGACCCACTAATATCAAAGCACCAAGTGCTGGCATCAAAACATTCTCTGCTTTCCCAAAACCTGAAAACTAGACTCAATATATCAGAACAAGACAGAGCAACATGAACATTTGTGCAATTTAGCGGTTTATTAGGCAGTTGTGTGTATAAATGATTTATTTCAAACACTGTCCATTGAAAGTTACATTGGTCATTCTAGAAGGGTCCCTTAACAAAAGAAATAAAAATAAAACATTTCTTTAAAGCAGTTAAGACAATATACAATTACATAATTCTCCTGAAAAGTCCCCACTCTGCACACTCCCACTCATATGGAAAAATGATTCACAAAATAAGCCATTAAAAGAGGGTACACGTTTCACACAAACACACACACTTTTTCCAAACAATTCTTGCGTGGTCATAAGGTCAATTTGGAATCATGTCGTGCACCTATCCTTTCAAAACACAAAAACGGTTGATGGTCCAAACAAAGAAACCAGGGCAAAAACCAAAGCCTACTGAGGGCAGACAATGATGTCATTTCTCCAATATAAAACTGATCGACAGTACTGTTCATGATAAGGCAGCCAACCAAATGACAAGAGACATTAAGACTCAAAAAGACAGATTTGTCCCGATGGGTTTATTGACATTAAAGCAAAACAAAACCCATCCTTTCATCAATAGAAAAATACACTTCCTTCACGGGCCCACAGGCCTTTACTTTAAGGTTTAAGCAAATATCAAAGTCAGGGGATATGGTCAAACAGAAGTGAAGGTAACCGGAAACGTAATCATATTAATACTAATCTTTTAATATATCCAAACACATCCACTGCATGTCCCTGCTACATGTCCTAACCCCGGCTTCAGATGGATTGTTCACTAATACCAAGCAGTACATAGAAGAGGAGTCAGAGATGTCATCATGTTACCCCTTGGATTACAGCTTTTAACCGACTGGGAGCCAAAGTTGGGCTGGATTTCAGTATAAGGAGCTTCCATTCTGCTGTCATGGGCCAATGTGTATGAGATTTGATCAGGGACTTCCCTCATGATATACCTTGTTTGAATATAGGACAAAGGCCTGCCACTTCAGTCTTCAAAACGGCCAAGAAACATCCAAACAAAAACATTGTCAACCTTTTATAGCTTGGTACATGGTGCTGGGAATGTGCCAACTGTTTGTTGATCTCACTCCTGTTGTTTTGAATTGCATTGGGGGTTTGAAGACAGGCATTGAAGAGTACCTAAATAACAGTGATTAAAATGAAAAATAAAAAAGCTGTGATATTGATTCTTAGAAAGCGAAATGAATAAAATGCCACCGAGCAACATACTGATCCAAGACAAACGCATCTTTCAGTCAAAAATCCTATTTCAATATAATTATGCTCCCCACTTAAAGCACTGATAAATATATCCAAATGCATTTTTTTATTCTTTATATATAAAATGTAGGGGACAGACAAATCCAAACAGACATTTTTTTACAACAATGACAAAATCATGAAAATCTAGACTTTCCAAACTCAATGAAATTCACAAAATAACCAACAGCAAAACATAATTCTGATGAAGTACTCCTTTTTTTCGCCTGACAAAAGAGAAAGACACTGGGTCATTGCACTTCCTCAGAGTCCAGAGGGCACAGCTGGCATGGCAGCCCTCGTTCCAGCCGGCGCAGTTCCCCCGGTGAGCTCTGCACAGGTTCCTCCGTCTCAGAGAGAACAACAGAGCAGCGGAAAAAATAAAAGAAAAACGGTGCAAAAGTGCTTCCTGCTTCCGGCCCTCATAAACCCACCTAGCCTATCTCGGTGGCCCCCTTCCTCTCCCCCTGGCCCCCTTCCTCTCCCCCTGGCCCCCTTCCACTCCCCCTGGCCCCCTTCCACTCCTTGCAGGTGAAAGCTTGCTTTACTGTACTGGACAAAAATACAGCAATGTGCACTGACTACAGTACAGCTACTTCAGTGTATCACTCAAGACATACTATATATTGATGGGTCCTGACCAGCTGGGGTGGGAGGAGTATGGTGATTTCTAATAATGTTGATCATTGAACTTAACCATCTCTTAGAATGATATCCTGTTATGGCAATAAAGTGGCTTGGTAATAGTTGCTCACCTGGGTTCATACCTAACCCTCACCTCAGACTTCCCCATCCTGTTTGCCCCTCATCTATTGGGGAGGAGGGGGGGGATTGAGAGGGGGGGGGATGCAAACTTGCATCAGTGCCATGGAACCACCAGCACATCCTCACCTAGAGAAGGATGACTTGAGCCATGAATTGGTTGCATGCTTATTGCTTATAAAGACACTCAGACAGGAGGGGAAAAAAACATAGAAGAAGAAAAAAAACAAAGAAGAAGAAGAAAAGAAGGCCAGCGGATTGATTGCTGCGGCTAGTAGCTATCGTGCAAGTAGCTTGATGAGATTGGCGCACATCTCAAAGAACTCTATGGTGTGGCTGCCCGGCCGGGGGTACGGGGTGACGTCGCCCCCGCCGGAGTCCACGGACGAGGTGAGCGAGGACGCTAGCGAGCCCTCGGAGGGTTTGGCCGGGATGGCGACGGGCACGGGGGCCGAGGCGCCGTCTCCCTTGGCCTCGGACACCTCGGCATCGTTCTTAAGGGTGGTGCGGTAGTTCCCCACGGAGCCCGAGCGGTGGGGGGTGGCCGTGCCCGATTTAGTCTCTAACATGTCATCTGGAGGACAAAGGAGGGAAGAGTGTTGACATCAGTTAGTGACGGAGCGAACGGCCGAGAGAGAGTGAGGGTGAAGGGCAGAGAGAGTGAGACAGAATGACAGAGTGAATGACAACAAGAGAGAGAGAGACTGAACATTCAGTTGGATGACATATTTAAGATATAAATGGAAGTCAAGAATAAGACAAATGCCTTGCGTATAAACCCTGTAAGGAGGAATTTGGTGTTGCAGTGCCACGTGCTGGTTGCAATGAAGCTAGCTAGCTACCCACCGTCGATGCTACGGAAGTCGAGCAGGTATGTCCTGCTGTCCACCTGGTAGAGCTGCAGGCTCATCTTGGTTTGCATCCCCGTCACTGGGTTCTTCCTCCGCACGCGCAGGTAATATGGGTTTGCCACCTGCCAAGCGTCACAGAACATTTAGGGCACGTTCTCTTACAACATCGGTCGACTGCCCTGATTTGGGAAGGAAAGGGTTTGCTCGACAGTGTTGTCTCTCTAGTTAAGTATCCAAATGGCTTCCTGGCGTTCAGTATTAAGGGCTGGTGGCCTCGTCATGCAAGGGAGGATACACATGCTGAGCTAATTACTCTGCAAATGATATGAATATACTCAATTCAATTTCTCATCAAAATCTCATTTTCAATCAATCTTGTTTTAAACTGAATTGATTCATCTATCAATTATGTTGTCATGGCCATAAGAGAATCCTATTCTATAGCCCAGTGCCTGCCTATGAGCATGTACATCAAGCTGCCTCCCTTAATGTAAACAGAAGTTGGCCTCTTGCCCCGTGAGCCACGCTGTGTTGATCAGCGCTTCATTAGCTACTCGTCAAACACAAAGGTGGAGCTGGAACGGTGTGGTGGGTCATCATAACAAATGGTGAGAAGGCATTTTTCCAGCTGTTTACTATTTAGCACACACAACAGACTGTCAAGTTTAGGTCAAAAAGTCATTTTAGAGGACCGAGGCTCTATTTGAGAACGTAATCTGAACTGAGGCACGGTATCAGCTGTACTAACCGGTGTCCATTGTGAGATAGAACCACCGACAGTCGCCATTTATCAGCAAACGTCTAAACAGGAACTGCTTTATCACTCTCACACGAGTTCAATGCCACTGCAGCTGATAAGAGGCTGGATACTTACAGTACTCAAAATAGCTCCTGAGTAAA
This sequence comes from Mallotus villosus, assembly GCA_903064625.1. Lineage (NCBI taxonomy): Eukaryota > Metazoa > Chordata > Actinopteri > Osmeriformes > Salangidae > Mallotus > Mallotus villosus. The sequence goes on from CAEFZP010000301.1 coordinate 143,966, forward strand.
GAAACAACATTCCTTAAGACGCGGTCGAGTGAAAACACAACGGAGAAAAGAAAGAACGAAAGAAAATCCACCCTGCGGGCATCGCTGAGGGGTTAAGTCGGGGGTAGGCAACCCTGGTCCTAGAGAGCCGCTGTCCTGCATGTTTTAGATGTTTCCCTGCTCCAGCACACCTGGTTCAAATGAATGGGTTGTTATCAAGCTCTGTGGAAGCCAGGTAACGACCATTCATTTGAATCAGGTGTGCTGGAGCAGGGAAACATCTAAAACATGCAGGACAGCGGCTTTCTAGGACCAGGGTTGCCTACCCCTGGGTTAAGTCATATAATTCAGTGGGGAAAAAGTGCTTAGTCGGGAGGGTCTCTTGGGTGTTAATCACGAGACCCAGGTTCTGATAGCTGGAAGGGAGGGGCAGGGTGAAGGGGCACGGGCCCCTCCAACACATGAACTCTGTCTCGTGACTCATCCACTGTCAGAAGATAAGGCTTCGGAGCCTGAAAACCCCCCCCTTTAAAAGCTTTATCTTTATCAGTTTCTTTTCCTCTACTCACTTGCCCCCAGCCCTCTCCTTTTCTACGTACCCGGCCACCCCTCCCCGTCACCCTCACCCCCTCACCTTCCACTCGTAGTCCAGCTGCTTCATGGCGCGGCACACCTCCGACATGATGTCATTGGGCCGGCTCTGGCTCCGGATCCCCAGGTGCCACTTGGCCCTCCTGACCCCCTGGTGCTTCGACTTCTGGGGGTTCAGCTCGTCCAGCGTGTGCCGGGGCCTGGGCAGGGTCTCCGCCACCAAGAAGGGCTGCACCCGCTCGGGGTGGGGCTTGATGCCTGCGGCGGAGGCCGAGTCGTCGTCCAGGAAGGAGTCCGGCGGGCTGGAGGCCAGGTAGAAGTCCTTGGCTTCGCTCATGATGCGGCGGTTGTCGATGATGAGGTGGTAGGCCACCGCCAGAGGGTCCTGGTGGTTGCGGCTGTAGAGGCACGTCAGCACCTCCTCCTCGGTGCACTCGAACTTCTCGCACACCTCCTTCAGGGCCTCGTCGTCGATCATGTTGTTGCTGTAGGAGGGGTCCTCTGGGAACAGGTACTTGGGGAGGTCCTCTTTGAACCACTGGTCCTCCCTGAGGGGGGTGGGTATGAAGACAGGACAGTCAGCTGATCAGTCAGTCAGGTGTCAACAATCGTTTGCGTGCCGTCTTATTTGCTCGGACCCCTGTGAGTTGTCCCACAGCGAGGCACATTCAGACACAAGACAAACCCATCAACGAAAGACGGCACACGTCGGGTTTCAAAGGGGAACTTGCCGGATCTCTTTGATGGTGGCTCTCTTCATGGGGTCCACCTGCAGCATGTGCTTGAGCAGGCTGACGACGGCGGGGGTTCAGGTACTGCGGCGTGAAGAAGATCCCGTCGCAGATCTTCTTGAAGAGCGTGGGCACGTGGTCGTCGTCGAAGGGCAGCGTGCCGCACAGCAGGGCGTACAGGATCACCCCGCTGCTCCAGATGTCCACCTCGGGGCCGGCGTAGAGCCTTGGGGACGGGACACACACACACACACTCTCTTTGGATGTGTACATAGCTCACATAGCACCGACTCCAGCGCATAACAGGTGTAGGATTCGACTGCAGATTAAGGAGGTCAAATGGTTCAAATCCCGCCGCGTACGTCACTTTGAGATGAGAGCGTCTGCCAAATGACAGGAACGCGGGATGACTTTATTTAATGGTGCTTTCTAGGACAGCGGATAAGCCACGTAATGGACGGAAATACACACTCGTGTGAACCACATCAGCCGCCCCGAATGTTCTAGTTCCAATGTGGACGTGGTTACTCAGTACCTTCCGGAGATGACCTCGGGGGCGGCGTAGTTTGGCGAGCCGCAACTCGTCCGCAAAAACTCTCCGTCTGACATCATGTTGGACAGCCCTAGAGCCAGGAGCGCAGACGGTTAGACTGGAGCCGTGGGCTGAGGGCTTGTTAGTGCGGTAAGTGAATTAGATATGGAGATTTCCCTTCTCAGCTGACTGGACTGACTCCCTGTATGCTAGAAGCCTGTGCTCTGGTTTGCTGCCCCCCCCTCTCTCTCTCAGTTCTCTCTCTCTCTCTCTCTCAGTTCTCTCTCTCTCTCTCACCCTAGACCTCTCTCTCCCTGGTTCTCTCTCTCTATCTCCCTGGTTCTCTCTCTCTATCCCAGTTCTCAGAGTCTCTCTCACCCTAGACCCCCTCTCTCTCTGGTTCTCTCCCCCCTCCCCCCTCAGTGCCTCTGCTCCTTGACACACTGACCTCTTGCTCTCCCCTATGGTGGTGTCCAGCTGCGTGACATCGGGGTGAGCACGGCTGGGTCAAGCCAAGCGGGGGATTCTGTGTGCCTGATCGGGGGCTCGAGCGTGTTTCCGGCTGAGCCTGGTAGGAATGCGTGTGTGTGGGACTCACCGAAGTCTGCGATTTTGGCGTTCATCTGAGCGTCCAGCAGCACGTTCTCAGGCTTGAGGTCTCTGTGGACCACCATGTGTCTGTGGCAGTAGTCCACCGCCGAGATGATCTGCTGGAACAGACGGCGGCTCTCCTTCTCGTCCAGCTGTCCCCCCCGAAAACACACACACACAGCAGCGTTCACAAACACACACACACAGCAGCGTTCACAAACACACACACACAGCAGCGTTCACAAACACAACACACCGATACGGAACGTGTGAGTGTCTGTAGCGACACTGGAGGCGTCAGGAGATCTAGTTGGGGGTTACCTTTCCGTTCTTGCAGATGTAGTCGAAGAGCTCTCCTCCGGAGACATACTCCATCACCATGAAGATGTCTGTGGGGGTGCTTATCACCTGGTACCTGGGGCAACACACACACATTACTGAGTCAGTCAGTCACTGACACATTAGTTCCTATGGAAAACACAGGTGTGTGTGTGTTAGGACCAGACTAGAATGGTCAAAGTCCGGAGGCTCGTTTCCATTGCTAACCAGTCAGTGTTGAGTGAGCGACGGCTTTGGAAATGATCAACAGTTCAACCTACAGCCGCATTGACACAGTCGACACTAACTGAGCTGTTAACGAACGGCACTGAACACTTTGCAAAGGGGCCAAAAGGGCCGGACACGTTAGCAACAACACGACTGCGACACAAACCGCCTCAAAAACAACAGCGGCAGCAGCACACTGACATTGCATGACTTGTTTGAACATGCTGTGTATATGTCAACAGATGAACGAGTATAGCGTGTGGACACATAGGATCCCAGAGAGCACAACCACTTGGCAGAGTTGCAGTAGTGAAACTATTTTTATTGGCCACAGGGAACAGGACTTCACACACAGGGAAGGATGCCATTGGGTTAGGGTTTCTCGTAGCTTGAGAGGATGAGTGCTTAACAGGGAACATCAAATGGAAACATTCTGGTTAGGTCCCAGGAGACCACACCCGAGGAAGTGCAAAGACCTCACAACCAATCAGGGACATTTTGGGTAACCGCAGCAGCCAATCAAGGAAGGCTTTCCTACATGCGGGAAGTTATCTGACGATAAAAGATTCTTTCAGAGTTCCCATCATATCATGTACTGTGACAACAAAATAACAACAGTCTGGCTCTAGCTAAAACGTAAGCCGGATACAAATCACCCGTCTGACCAAGAGATGGGTTGTCAAACAGACAGATGTAAAAGAGAGAAAAAGAGAGAGAGATGGACAGAGACAAAGGGAAACGGGCAACGAGGGAGTGGAGAGATAAAAATACTAATGCACTCTGTGCACTCTAAAACAGCACATGGAAACCTAGAAAAAGATGGGTGGGTGGCACTGGGAGGGGGAGGATTAGTCTACAGTGAGACAGGCGTGTAATCTCTGGGACTTACAGCTTAATGATGTGGGGATGCCTGAAGAGCTTCAGGTTCTGGATCTCCCGGCGGATCTTGCCCACCACGTCCAAACTGCGGATCTTCTGCCTGTTCAGGATCTTCACTGCCACTTGGTGCTTGGTCAGCTCATGCAGGCCCACTACAGAGAGAGAGGGAGAGAGAGGCGAGGGGGTGAGGTACGGATGTTTGTGTGTGTGTGTGTGTCTGAGTCTGTGAGTCTGTCTGTCTGACTGACTGACTGACTGACTGTGCGTGTCTGTCTGTCTGTCTGTCTGTCTGTGCGTGTGGGGGAGGGGGGGTATTTGGAAAACATTGCCTGTGGGGAGGAGGAGTTAGAAATAGCCTTTGGGGGCAGGAATTAGGCAACAGTAGGGTCAAATATTTGAAATGTGTCAGTTCAAAAGAAACCCCACCGAGCTATTTCCAATAGTCTACAACTTTGATCTGTCTGAAGGGCAGACTCTCTGCTACGGCCCTTGAGATACACTCAGCAAAACATGCCTAGCCAAACATGAGGCCCAGCCCACCTCTCAACCCTCCTGACCCTGAGCTGCAACGTAAACAACAACACTGGCCGAATAGACAAGGACAGTGAAAAGCAGGTAGATGAGAAGGACTGACGCAGAAAGGCAAACAGCTCATATTGATCGAGCGGTTGTGCTGACCCGGTGGAGTATTAACCCAGCAACCAGTCAACTAGCACGTAGTGAGTCATTGAGTAAATTGCCCAACCGGCTCTGCATTTTTGAACAACTTGGCCGGAAAGGGGCTTGATGAAATAAGCATTAGGGAGTTATTCATTGGTGGTTTAAGAGAAATCTCTAACACTGAATGGCATGTTAAGTTAAACTGGCCTTGCATTGGTTTGAAGCCAAACTTTATTACTAGCTAGTATAAATAAAGCTTTAAGTACTAGGCAATAAACTAATTAAGTAATAATCACATTGCAAACCAGGGAAACGTTAAACAACCAAGCATAGCTAGCTCTAGGTACCACACTAAGACAGGTTAACATACATTTACAGGCCACACACACACCTGAACTGCGTTGTTTTCTCATACAGAAACATATCTGCCTTCAACGGAAATATGCTGCAACTACTTGAGTTAATATGACTGAGAACTAACTTAGTGGCTAGTGGCAGTGCTAGCTAACAAGCTCATCTCTTCCGTGATGACAGTATGACAACTAGTGGATGTTGCTGACCACCCGTCTTTAGCTTTTAACTATCTAGCCCTTAGCTAGCCTCGACATCAAGCTTCCACGAGCCAGACTATTCACTGGAAGGCAAACTTGGCATGGCACTGAAATACTAGCTTTAGTTTGAGGAATCCCTGGATGGGTCAGTTTATCAACAAGAAAATGTGCACCATAAATGACTGTCGGAGTGTAACGGAGAGAGTGGGAGAGTAAGTTATGTACACATACATTTTCAACATAAATCTACATCATTTCCAGTAAATAGACGGGGCCGTTCTAGCAAACTGGCCAACAAGTGTTGCACGGGTAGGCTAGCTTGCTTATCATTTCCACACACCCTCCATTGCCAGTGAACACGATAGAAGACCATCACACGTACCTTTCACTTTTCCGAACGTCCCCACTCCAAGTGTGTCTCCAAGAATATAATGTCCAATCTTCACTCTACCTTCATGTTTCTGTTTATCCGTCGCCATCTTCCCGCAGTGGCCTTGCTGAGAAGCTAGCTGGCTGCTGCGGGCAGACGGGTCTGACTTGGCTGCGAGAGAAACAGGGAGGGACGCAAAACGAAATAAGCAGTTCCGGGTGGCACAACACTGAAGTCAGAGAATAACTTGTTTTGTTATTACGAATTAAATTACATTGAGTTATTATTCAATTATTTTCTACATTCTATTTTAAGGTAAAAAATACAAGTTAAATATTTGTTGCATGCTTGCAAATTGCATGTATTTATTGTGTGGCGTACATTCAATTAGCTATAGCCTACTAATGCACCACAAACCAAAATGTTAGCTGCATCACTATGGGAATAACATACGGACCCACACATAAAATAGTCTACAGTCATTAATAAAACATACACTTCACACCCTGCTCCAATTCTCAAATTCTTCCATGCCAGCTTGAAAAAGCGTACTGTGAACAGCCCTTTGACAATAAACTTGTCTATACATTTTCCACATGCAGGAAAGGCTAAATAGAAAAACAATTAGGCTAAAACCTGTCTCCGCCAATAGAGTCCAGCTGCAGCCCCGGAGACAAACACCCTGGCGTGACAACAACACCCAGGCGTGACGGTAACCGTGGTGTGACGGAAGTTATGTGACGGAAGTTATCAGAATAAAATAAACTTATAATGTATCAGAATAAAATCAACGTATTTGAATAAAATGAACGTATTTATCGCTGAAATTAACATAATACAAAAATAACAACATATTTCGACATGTCAGTAACCATTTTTACAGCTTAAAAAGTTTTTATTTCGAAATGCCAGGAAATGTCAGTAACCGTAATTGTTTTGTTATGTCTAATAGAATCAAATTGTATTTTTTGTTAAGGATATCATCACAATTCGATATAAATATACATTGACGCAATTTATTTCTAAGTGTATTATACAGTTTACTCATTAAGTAAATGACCATCGGTTCACCTAGGGTTGGGGTTAGGAGAAAGTACCAGGGCTCGGTTCACCTAGGGTTGGGGTTAGGAGAAAGTACCAGGGCTCGGTTCACCTAGGGTTGGGGTTAGGAGAAAGTACCAGGGCTCGGTTCACCTAGGGTTGGGGTTAGGAGAAAGTACCAGGGCTCGGTTCACCTAGGGTTGGGGTTACTTCCATGAACGAAGTGCAGCTGGATACTGGCTAATTTTTTTTAAAAGGGCGCGGTATTATAATAGCCATTAGCCTATTATTAGGCTATATCCGAATTTAGCAAAAAAGTAAATAAACCACGGCACGGCTTTAACATGAATATTACTCAATACATTAAGTACATTGACATTCTCACTTACTTCCATGGTTGATCTTTGGTTTCTGATAGCGATGTGTAAAAAAATCCCTTCCGTCACACCACGGTTACTTCCGTCACGCCTGGGTGTTATGTCCATAGATATATATAGAATATATAGACGTGTTCTATATATATCTATGGTTATGTCACGCCAGGGTGGTTGTTCTCCGGGGCTGCAGCTGGACCCTACTCGAGCATAGTGCCAAACGTGTCTACCTACCACAAGATGGCGCTAGCATCCTGATTATTGGTAAAAACTTTCCATCTCCTCACATTTCTTTTGTCAGCATCAAACTGATCTCAATATCATTTATCAACACGTCCTCCAATCCAAACCTCGCAAAGTTAATTTTGCTCTCATTGATTATTAGAGTTCATTGTGTATCGTGAGAGAGTCATATAAGGTCATGTACAGTAGGATTATCATGCATGAGAAAGCAGTCACAAGCTCAGGGGTTCAGCTCGACCACGTTTAATCAGAGCTGACAACTCCTGGGGTTCTGCCCAAAAAGCCATTATCCCCCCTCCCTCATCTCTCTCTCCCTCATCTCTCTCCATCATCTCGCTCTCTCCCTTTCTCTCTCTTCCTCTGCTGGACATCACTTAAGCAAAGTGAGGGCTGCAGTGCTTCGTAGGTTGTATTGACTGCAAGGAAGCTTTCCAGCAGAGCCTCTGTTCTTCCTAAAGATTGTCGGAAGGGTTCTCGAATACCATGCAGACACCAGAACCAGCCAGTCAACCAGCCAGTCAACCAGCCAGTCAGTCAGTTAGACAACCAGACAACCACCAACCCAGCATACCCAGTCCACTTAAACTGTGTCCCCTCTATAGGCAAAGCCACGAGGCCAGCAGACAAAACAATTGGTTCAGCAGGGGTAGCAACAGTTCTCTCTCTCTCTCCACACACACACACACACACACACACACACCCACACACACACACACACACACACACACCCACACACACACACACACCACACACACACACACACCACACACAGACATAGACACACAAAAGGAAACTACACACACTACACAGCAGGCATTGCTGGGTGTCTGCATGACTCATGGTATGACTGACCCGGCTTGACAGTGTTGGTGAGACTGGATGTAGGTAGTGAAGGTCTCACAGGTGGAGGGACACATATACCCATGTGACTTATTCACCCATGCAAGTCAGGTGATGCATTTGAGGGTTTAAAGAAATGTGTTTGTACATGTCTTTCTTTCAAATAGCTGCTCTGTATTGCCCTCAGTCACTGCTGTGAACTGCACAGTCCTGGAGCCAGCCTCCCCTGTGTCTACACCCACACACACAAACTGTGACTCTACATAGATGGAACACACACACACACACACACACACACACCACACACACCCTCCACCCCCGATGCTGGGATGACACATCAGTGTTGTCAGCTCAGTGGGGCACAGACAGGCCCTGGGAATTGCCAGGGAGGTGCCAGGAAAGGGGGAGAGAGAGGGGGGGGTCAAAGAAGTGAAGCTCCAGTGCTGGTGCCTATGCCTACTCATCCAGCATGAGTCTAGATATTCTGATCCCCTTTGAACACCCAGCTGCCTGAACACGGTCCCCCCTTCACGGGATCATTTTGTAACACCTCAGTGACGTCTCCATGACTACGGAACATTTACATTAGGCTTTTTAAAATAGAAACGGTTTTATACATTGTGCAGAACAGCGGATAAGTTCATTTGAACAGTAACTCAAGCGGTATTAGGGAGTTATTTTGGGATAATTGCCCCCCTCCCTGTTTAACACGCACACATACACACACACACGCACACGCACACATACACACACACATTGCTGCCATGCCTCTTAAAGTAGGTCAGACCACAAGCAATGATCCATTGTGCAGTGTGGATCTTCTGGGAGAAAGTAAGCTGTTGGCATTCAGCACCATGGGAATATCCTCACAACTTACTCATTACAATCAAGTCATGCCATTACCATGGTTTATACAATCATTTGCAAACATTGTTGCAGCCACATTGGCCTCAAAGTAAATGAATACGGATGAGGGTAAGAAACACAAACTCCCTAAGACTTAACAAAACCCTAAGAGCTAACCCAGAGCTAGTTCACTAGAGATGAGATTTGCTACATGAACCAACGATGAATCTAATCTCAATATCGCTATGGATCCATGCAATCTGTATTGTGTCGTTCCACGATATTAGTTTCCTGTTTTAAGGAAGTGTCACTATAAAAAGTGGCTCATCTGTTTGGCTGTCATATGAGCTCTTGAACTGATACAAACACATGGGCTCCTTTCCCCTCTCTCTTTACCACTCCAGAGACTGGTACACAATAGGACTCGCCCCTCTTCACACGTCCATCGCCCACAACCATCATTCACAGCTGGGAGAGGGATCCAGACAGGAAAGACTATTACCCTAAAGCCTTCTCTCCCTGGCGCCATGGCAATGAAGACTTAATCTCCCACCCCATGCCAGGTCAGGACAGATGGCGACCTCCTCACTAAGAAACCATGGAAACGACCCGACTGATGTCAGAAGTCATTCCAGCCCCATTACACACGGTCCTGTCAATCATGGATCCATATTTGAACCTGGAAAAAAAACGAAACGTTAAACCACATTCTAAGATTGTTTTGTATACTGTATACTTCTACTGTGTAATTGCCTAATATTATACAGTATAGACAAACTGTATCCCCAATCAGTATTTTAAAACAACAACAAAAATATCCAGATGGATATTATTACTAATTTACACATGGAACATTTTCAGTCTGTTCAAATATTCCTTGGACATTGCTGACACTTCAGCAGTCCTGCTGAACATCCTGTCCTTTGCCCCGTATCTCTGATAAATGTTTTCGTGTGACTGGGGTGGGTGGCAGGCTGAGGGTGAACCAAGGGTTTCTCCAAAGAAACTGGTCTGGAGGAGGCAGAAACGTTTCCAAAGGAAGCCCCAAGCAATCCGAACTTCAGCATCCTCCTTCTCCCCCAACGTGTTCATGATGTCATGGTTCACGACGAGCAGCGATTCACTTCTAGACCAATTAGGTCGCACTTAATTTATTAGTGTCTGCCCACCCAGTCCCTTCTCCTCAACCTCCCCCAGTCTGTCATTCTGAGTGTGTGAGACTGACTGACAGTGACAGCTGTTGCATATTTTATGTCCTCATACTTTCCCAGCTGTGTTGTGATGAATCTTTGATGCGCTGTATCATCACAGACCTCCAATGGCCTTGGCGACACATGATCAAGTCTCGCACATGGAGCACCCCACCCCCACCCCACACCCCGGAAATATTCACATAAGGGGACCACTGTAGTGGACTAAAAACCGTTTGGTCATATCCATTCCCTTGAAGGAAATGTTGTGGACTATCTGATGGTAGGATCAATGGACCTCTCAATGAAAATGAGAGTAGTCAGAGAAAAGCCACATTTCACATAAACACCCAATATTACCTAAATTAGTGTGTGACGTATATAAAGGTTTTTTCCTGGCTTTTATATGATGGCTACTGTAGCATGTGGAATGTGAGTAACATGGCTTGAGGTCATAGCATAGCAAATATATTTAATATATAATTCATATCTATGTAGATTGTGCTGTACGGTATTGTCACCAGGAGACGACTGCGTGTTTGTTGAAACAAGTATCTCCCATCTAAAGCTACATCAACTTTTTGTTCTGTGATGTTATCTTCTTTCTTCTCAAGTCCCAGTCAACTTTTTTATGTCTCCAACCTTCTGTGCCTTCTTTCGTGTGAAATCGCTTTCTTCTTATTCTGTTACGACTGAAGTGTCGTAACGAGTCTCCTGTTCTCTGTGAAGTGTGCTTGGCTATCCCTGTATTAACACTTCAAACATCATATAACCTGTGGAGGCGGACCCACGACATGCAGCAATAGCCTATAAATCACTAAAACACACGAGCACACAAAATATATAATGTGCTCCGAATTAATTAACTTCCGTGAGTAGTAGTAATGTTTTGTTTAGGCTTAAACGACGTAGTTTCACACTAGCTAAATTATAATTAATCTCCTGTTTTAAAATGCATCCATTTACAAACAGCTTTCAGAGTTTTCTATTCGCTGCGGATGACATCAGCTGTAAGAGCATGGTCCAAGGACCAATTCCTCGTGCGCCTTCGCCTCTTCCCCGGTTACCGACCATGACACAATGTCTGGGGGTATAAAAGGTGGGGCCACTCCTTTCGAGGCGTACTGTACGTCTGGTGACTACCACTCCGTTCAGTTGCAACAGGACAGGGGTGTGTGCTGTGCTGCTATATGAGTGCGAGGGGATGTCGACGCTCATGGAATCCGCAGTTACTGAGAGTATGAAGAGCGCGAGTAGCCACATAATGGCATCCCCAACACCCGCGAGTCTTTCGCAACACTTTGTAGACAACAAATTTTACCTGCTTGTGGTAATCGGGGAAATCGTCACGGAAGATCACTTGAAGTGTGCCATTGCGGAAATCGAAAAAGGTAAGACGATAGATGGGGATGTTTTGGTGTTGGACGTGGTTGTGCTGTCGTGTCAGTCGCAGCCTCACTACCTATGCAGGCCTTCCAAAGCAGATATTATATATATTTCTATGTTGGTTTGAATCGTCTGCCTTTTTTATTGATTTATTGTGTTACTTAAAATCAACTTTACGCATCTATAGGCTATTACATCGCACGCTATGGCCCACCTGAGTTCTCCCTCGGCAAATTGACTCGTTTTAAATATGTAATAATGATAATATATTGACAAGTATTGGTTTATTTAAAGGAGTGGACATACTGTACATGTTATTGCCTTTACGGACCCGCCCCTCCAAATCTGTGGAATATCTCAAATCAAACAGATGACATCCGTCCACACCTCAGTACCACCCTCCCAACTCACCAGGGTCCTCCTCTCCCTGCAATCCATGTAAGCTATTCTTTCGATGAAGGTTTTCTCCTTTTGTTAGGCAATCTACTACTTTTGACCTATCATCATTGCATTGGCAATGTTGTCATACACACGTGGTAGGAGGTCATCTTATTGAACATGACGGGAGTGATTCAGCATGTTAGGCTACAGCTTGCCTTGCTACGTCAATAGCGCATAGGTTATTGTTTTTCTTGGGATGTGGACCCGTATCGAACTCATGCGTCAACGCGTTTCACCGTTGCAACATTTCTTCTCATCCATAGAATAAATACATTTAACACAAGCAAACCAACAAAAACCGTATTGAATTCCCTCGTAAAGGCTTAACTTCCCCCCCCCAAACTCGGAGTAATAGCTGCTGCTTACGCAAAATGTTATCCAAATTCTGGTTGTCAGTTTCGCACATAGAGGACATAAAAATAGTGTCTTGTAAAATTTTGTAGAAAATTGCTTTGCCTATCCGACTATTATTAACCCTGCAGCATCTTAAATCATCCGCCCAGCCCAGCGGGACCATCCCATTCCTGCATCCCGATTTCGCTCATCAGACACCGGCAAGTAGGCGTGGTCAGGTCCGCACTGCGGTCCCTACGGAAAGTCAAAGGGAACGCTATTCAAACAAAAAGGGCGTTTCGTTTCACCATTGGCTGGAAACTGGTATACAGGTGGGAATGACAAGCAGAAAAATGGCGAAAGTAATGCGTGTATGGGTGGACTTTCAGTTGCAACTTGCAAACAAAGGGAACCTGTAAGCATATGCTGATTATGTAGATAGCTGGAGGAGACAGGAAACACCTCAAGCTTTCTCTACATCTTCAGACCTACAGTAGCATCAAACACAGATGTGCAGAAGTCATACAGTCAGCATCTATGAGAAAGGGAATCCTTTGTCTTAAATGGACACAATTTAGAGGTGGTCCAATATGAATCAAATGTACGTATTATACAGACACTATTAATCGTGAGGACTTTAAAGATCCACGCTTAGCTGAGTGACTTTGTTGTCAGTAGGGTTAGATTGGTTAGAGACACGCTATATTGAACTGACCTGCGGAGAGGCCAGCCTTGCCCATGTCATATATTTTCCTGCCACACCCATGACTTCATCTCTGACCCTGGTGGGCCTTCTCTTTTCTCTTGCGATAAACCTGATGCTCGACGACCTGGCCTCTTCTGGTTCCCTCTCTCAAAGCCAAGGCCCGGCGTGCGATCCCACATGGAGATAGACTTTGGACCTTCTGCACTGATACAAAACAATGCAAAGGCCTGTGGTGGGCTGTACAAAGCCTCTCTTGTTATCGGGTTGATGCTAACTCTTAATGCATTTAAATATAGCATAATGTGTATATTGTATATCTTCAGTTTGGCTTTGTATTTTATCTCTCTTCCTGCTACTCCAGTTTGCTTTCATAATCATATTATCAGACTCTGATAACACCGCATCGTGGGGAAGGAAGGGGAGGCCGACAAAACAGAAAGCAATAGACAGGAAGATACAGAGGGGGAGAGTTAGAGAGGCACGGAGAGAAAGAGAAATGGAAAAAGACAGAGAGAGAGAGAAAGAGACATAAGATGGATGACAAAATCATTTAGGTAACTGTGACTCAGACAGACAGACAGACAGACAGACACACAGACAGCTGGACAGCGTGACCGTCCCTTGGCAGAGAGCACTTTATAGATATTTCCTATTATAGATTTCCTCTCTAGCCAAATGGTGAGTGCTTTTTCCAGACAAGCCCAATGAAATTAATGCGTTTTACCAATTGGAAATATATATTGGTGGTACCGAGACTTATGAGTTCCCAGACCTGTTGCAATGCAGCTTGGATCCTGAATCTATGGGGAATATTGACCGTCCACTGTGATTGACGCAGCTGCTGTCCAATCAGGTGTCAGATGAAGTGTCCCAAGCTCGTCTTTCTTTCTTTGATCTCGCTCTGATCCCCTCCATCTCGGTTTTGTGTGTGCTTTGCAGGAATCCGCTCTTGGGACACCAACCTCATCGACTGTAACTTGGACCAGGAGCTGAAGCTATTCGTTTCCAGACACTCAGCACGTTTCTCTGCTGACGTCCGAGGTAAGATTACCGGAGACAAACAGACGACCCACCCAGAGCGCTTTCTGTGAGGGACTTCTTGTCTTCGCATTCTTATAGATTTCTTATAAACACACCATCCTGTTATTAATGGTCAACTATGGTCTTAAATTTCTCAACAAAAACAAAAATCAAACAATGGGTTTTGCAGACCACGGTTAAAGGTTAGTTATAAAAATGACAGTTAAACGTTGACCAATCCACAATACTGACTCTGCTCTACCGTTAGAATACAGTTATAAACCAGCTGTCCTGCTTTAGTGCTCTACAAAGCCAGATCTGTGGGTTTTCATCGTTGGAACTGTACTCAGGTCAACTCCCTGAAGGTTTCAGCGATCGCTGTTATTCGGTAAGCTGTGCCTGACTGTGCTGTGTCAGCGTGTGCTGAAGCTGCAGATCTTCCTGTGTCCTTACAACAGGGACGGGGGACGGGGGGGGGGATGTAGCGACAGTCCAGTGATGATGCCCACTTAATGAAGTAATGACAGTGTCCGGATGTGAGGCGTTGCCCTTGACCATTACCTCACAGGCTTCAGACTGGCTCCCACCCACGCTATGTGATAAACCAGGCCTTCTGCTTGGGGTTTGTTGTTGCTATAGTGCAGGCCACAAGGATGCAGTGTTCATCACAGACAGATGGCTCCTGTCTACGATTGGCTGTCTGTCACTAGAGAGGTACCCTGACTTTGGGATGGAAAGGACTGAGACACACAGGTCCTGGTGTCTCCTCCAGTGTTGATGTAAGGTGCCCTTTGGAGGGGCTGTCTGTGCTGCTGACAGGGACACGCACACGGCTGAGCCATTCAGAGACGATTAGTAATCTCAACTGTGGGCGTGGGCTTCATTTTGTTTGTCCGTCGGTGTCTTTGTGGTGCGTTTGCCTTGATTTATCGGCACATCCACGATTCAATTTAAATTCATGCTGAGTTAGGAACAGTAAGGTCGCCTGCGCAGTATTATGAAAAACAATGTCTTAATAGATCACTTGATTTGTTCCATAAACAGTACATTGACATAGAGACAGTGATTGTCCTCAGATCGAATGTCTACTGACATTGTTGTCCTCTGAGTATTCCTCAGAGCTAAACCTGGCCACAGCAGGGACGGGGAACCATTTTGTTTTACCTGATTCACTCCGAAAGGCTTCGAATTGAAACCGATGGCGGTACACTCTCGACTGAATAATCTGAATGCCACTCTTCGCTCACATCGGTACACTCTCGACTGAATACTCCCTTAGACCATCTGTGTACCTCTCCTCGGTACCCCTCCTTGTTTTCCCCCTCTCTGTCCTTCGCCTCCTCCCTCCTCCCTCCTCCTGCTTGTGGTTGCCTTGCAACGCAGCCCAGATGCAGAGGAGTGTCCTGGGTTATTAGCGAGCTCAAACCCCCCAGTGGCTTCTGAGGACAGAGGAGGGAGGGACCGAAGGGAGGAGAGGAGGCTGTGTCTAAAGAAGAGGTGGTTATATGGCTGAAACGACTGGCCCCAAAAAAAAATGAAAGTGAGAGTCAGCGCTACATAAGATGCTCATCTATTATTTCACCTTCTTCCTCTCCCCTTCCCTCACTGTCTTTCTATCTATGTAAGCTCAAAAGCGGTGTCGTAAGTAGAATTTGACAATATTGACCGCATTCCACGTTGATCAGGGACCGACCAAAAGTCAATGAGATCAAGTTCTTTTCACCTCAGTCTGTATGACTTTACAGTAGGTCTTTGTATCCAGCCTGCATCTTTATGGTTTAACGACACTCATACTGTATTCTGAATGTTGTTATGTTCCTGAAATGCAATATACTGATTATAATGTGAGCTCCAGGCAGTGACTGGTCTATTCCTCACTTGTGTCTGTCTGTGTGTGTGTGTGTGTGTGTGTGTGTGTTTAGTAGTATATGATGCCAGGAGGGTGGAGACAGGGAGCTGATAGGAAGGCAGACATGCTGTTTGTCTCTAGTCGTGGGGCGTGCCCTCCTTCCCTCCCCCGCTGGCTCTTTCTTTATGTCTCTCTCATCGCCTTCCTCTTTTTCTCTTTATCTGTAAATCTAGGTTGCTCTCTGATTCTCTCTTTCCATCCATCCCTCTCTCTCTCTTTCCTCTCCTCCCCAACTCTCTTGCTCTCTCTCTCTCTCTCCTCTCTCTCTCTCTCTCTCTCTCTCTCTCTCTCTGAGTACATTCTGGCCCTCTCTAACCTGTTCATTTGTACATTGGATCCAATATACAATTTCCCCTTAAATTCAGTAATCCTTCTGTCATCCATACATTATGTTGAGGTTAGCTTTGGGTTCTAAATAGGCATTATCACCAGCTTTGAACAGGTAATGTTCACGGCCTCAGTCTGTTTTTACTGTGAAAACCAACTCCCTAGAGAGACGTTCCTGCTTTACTACAGCAAATCAAAGCCACCAGTTGGTGTTTCCTCCAACACACAGATCAGCCTTTTCAGAGCGGGGGGGGAGTCGAGGGAGAGAGGGATGGATGGAGGGAAGGAGGGATGGATGGAGAGAGAGAGGGAGGACGCAATTGCCCGTCTGCTTGATAGATGATATGCTGTTCATCACGTCGCGCCAGGCTTCCTCTGTTGGGCACTGGGAATCACAGAGCCGTTAAAGAGGTGGGTGGGGGGCGGTGAAACACAGAGGAGGGAGGGATGGATGGACGAGGAGACAGCTGGAAGAGCCGGGGAGCAGGAGTGGATGCAGGGATGGACAAAGGAAGAGATGAGGGAGGGAGGGAAGGAGGGAGAGAAAGAGAGAGAGAGAGAGAGAGAGAGAGAGAGAGAGAGAGAGAGAGAGAGGGAGGGACTGGAAGAACAGCGGATGGATGGAGAGAGGAGACCCTCTGTGCCACCCAGGGAGTTAGCAGATGGCTATAGGATACTGTACATACAGGATGGATTTCCCCCTGCTCTGTGTTTGGTGCAGACGGCAGAGGTGGTTAACGAGCAGCTGGAGAGTCCAAGTTGTCCCTCCCTCGACAACCAATCCACTCAGTCTCTTTCCCTTCCTGTCTTTAGAGGGAAAGCACAGCAGATTGAGATCAATAGCAATTAAAACCCAGGGATTGGATTATCATGGATGGGGTGGGGGGGTGGGGGGGGGGTATTTTTGTGAGAGCCAGGCCGGTCGCCAAATAGTGGAGATGATTTTCTGGAGATGTCGAGATAATCTAATGAAGAAACGTGTGATTTATTGCCGGCTGGGTCTCACTGACATGCAATAACGTAGGATGACGATGTTGATTTAGAGATGAGTCATCGAGATGATCTCGTTTCATCTCATTCACTGGTGGTGCCGAGCAGCGCCCGGAACCCCATCAGGGCTGACCGGAGGAGCAGCTGGCTGTTCTGTAAATGACCCGTGATCCTTCATCACTAGAGTCGAGGAGTGTGTGTTTGAGTGAATGTTTTGGTTGGTGTGGTGTGTGTGTCATAGAGAGAACGATAGAGTGTGTGTGTGTGTGTGTTTGAGTGAGCATTTGTGTGTGTCAGAGAGAGAGATACACATATATTTTAGGGAATGTCATTGTCGGTGCGTGGTCATGCGTCAGACAAAGGCAGTGGGTGTGTGTGGTTGGGTGAATGTTGGTGCGTGTGCTATAGTTGGCGAGGGAGAGATGTTGTGTATGGGTGTGTGTGTGTGTGTGTGTGTGTGTGCATCAGAGAGGGGAGACAAGGTGACTCTGGTGACATTGTAAAGGTTGCCCAAGGCCAGCTCACAGGATGTGAACGTCCAGGGCGGGGAGAGCCACAGAACAAGAACATGGTACGAGGGAATGACCAAATGAAAAGATGACAAGACGGCAGGAAGCCAGGAGACAAATGCAGATGAAAGGAGAATGGAAGGATCGCAAATTGAGAGGCGAATTAACACACATTCAGGTTTATTTTTAGCAACAAAGAGTCTGGGTTTCCCGTCTCTGGTTTGATATCTTTTCAGTCGTTAATAAAACGGAGGTCTCCCTGGTTCACTGGTTTATTAGTGGTGGAAAAACCCAACCCCAAAAAGGAAAAATGATGGTAGCTCTCTGCTCAATCATAAGCAGCCATGCATGCCACACCATGTGTAGAGGGAGGTGTGCTGTGCTTGAGGTCCTTCTGCCCACCGAGGTAATTGTCGTAAGGTCAGCCGAGCTCCAGTGCACACGCACTCGCACACACACCACACCACACGCGCTCTCCCTCTCACATACGCCCATGCACACATGCATGCACACACACCCCACACCCCCTTTTGTCGTTCCTTCTGTCCGTCTCGGAGGAACGTCTGTCTGCCACCACCACCAAAGTCCATGATTTGGGTTCACAATCATCGTAGGCTGTGCTTGGGAGGGAGGGTGCGCCACTGGTGCTGGATTGACACTGTTTCGCAGGGAAACTTTCCTGGGACTGCGTTGTACTTGTGGACGCCTGCATGATGACAAACAGAGGTCTCTCTGTCCTATAAAGATAAGTAAAGTAGGCCAGAAACAAAAGAGGATGATCTACATAGAGAGCAACATCCGCCTTCCCTCCCCCCGAGTGTGTTCTTCTCCCGAGCCAGACAGTGGGAACAGGTGGAGGAACGCGCTGTGAGTACTTTATCTGTGAGTCTGTGTCTCACAGAGGCAGTTAAAGCTGCCTCAGCCCACGGTGGTGTCTCTGAGTGCCGGGTCTGCAGATCGATCCTCCCGCACGGCATAGAGGAGGCTCTCCCGGTGGGGGGGGGGTGTTCTCAGTCATCTATCTGATGATGTGCTCTCTTACGCGAGGCTTTCATCCGTACCGAGTGCCCCGTGGAAAAATTGGGGCTCGGGAGTTGGAACTGAACATGGCTGAACCTCTTGGTGTGTTCCTCCCCCTCTATGGTGCCCCCCCCAACCCAACCCAACCCACCCACCCCCCCAACCCTTCCCCTCCCCCACCCCACCCTTAATCCTTGTTCAGAACGTTGTGTCGTTAACGTGAGTTGAGCTGCAGGCCTGAAGGCCACATCTGGGAGGTTAGGGAGAATATTCTGGTTATACAACGTACCTGCTCGTAAAAAATATTGTTTTATTTACAATTACCAGTTGAAATACAATAGTGAGTGGATGGATGGAGGGATGGAGGGATGGAGGGATGGAGGGATGGAGGGATGGAGGGATGGAGGGATGGAGGGATGGAGGGATGGAGGGATGGATGGTTGGGTGGGTGGGTGGGTCGATGGATCATTCCAGCAAAGTGCTCATTCTCAGTTAGGAGACAGCAGGGTTAATGACTACAGGGATTTGTGCCACGAATCTGCAGTATGAAATATGTATGGAGGAATCAGCCCCTACAGCCAGATAGCTACTGCAGTACCATGTCTCCAGTGACCAGACACGCTCTCTCCCCCTTTTCCCCCTTGCTCTCTCTCTCTCTCTCTCTCTCTCTCTTTCTCTGCATGTCTCTCTCTCTCTTTTCACACTCATTTCTTTCTCTTTTCATCTTTCTCTTTTCTGTTGTTCTGTCTGTCTGCTCTCTCCTCCCCTCTCTGCACAACTCCGAACTCTCTCAGTACCCTTTTATACACTTGGTTGACTGTGCTTTTCAATGCTGTGTTTGTTAGTGATGGTTGCTGTCAATACAGTGTTTGTTCTTTTACTTTTTTGTTGTTACTGTCACATGATATCACATGATCATCACACAGCATGAAGTGTTTCATTCCAAAAGGCTGCATCTGCTGCTATCAAAAATCAAATAATTACAATTCATCAGGCAAAAATACCTACTGTCTATTTTTCTAGCATATGCATATTGCTACAATAATAATATGAATGGCATAAGCTGTATCATTCTTTTGAACATTTTCTCTCCTCTTGTTTACTACGGGGTCTGCGGATGAATAATGATGCTGTAGTTACCCTCCCAGTGTGGGGCCACCACCTGGACCATCTCATCCACACTGGAGAGCTCAACCACACACACACACACACACACACACACACACTCACCCATGTTTGCACACCCCACACACACACACACACACACAGTCTACACTGTCTTTATTGTTTTTGATCAATATCTCCTTTTGTTACTTCACAGTTAGCATCTGAATGAGCCACACACTGGGACTAAATCTGATTGGTACTTTAGCAACTGAACTGGAGAATAGGACCAATTTGACTTAGAGTTGTCAAATGTATCGGACCCCCATGTTTCGGATACACTACTCTCTTCAGCCCTTGTGAGTTTTGTAGTGGAGTTATATTGTTGATGGATCGCCTCATCCCTGACTTGACAGTTTGATTGGATGGAGACAAAGGTATTGCGTTGACAGTCAATATAACCCTCTCACTCACTTTATGAAAATGAGGACTGAACCAGAGAAATATGGTCTCGTAAACAAATTGATTTGTACGAATCTCGCCGGCTATTCTCGCTCTCTCTCCCCCAGTCCGCTCCTAGTTATTTGATGACAGTGATTAAGGCCAGCGTTCTCGTAACATTTACAAAGTCACTTTAGCACTGTCAGAACATCCGCCTCTAAGCAGTCTGATTCATTAGTCTGCACCCCGCTTGAGAGAGAGAGAGAGAGAGAGAGAGAGAGAGAGAGAGAGAGAGAGAGAGAGAGGAAGGAAGGAAAAGATAGAGAGAGGTGAAGATAAAGGGAGACAAATACAGATTAGAGAAGAAATGATAAAAGACTGCACAGCCTATATTTAATGCATGATATCGATATCATAACAGGTTACTTCTGTGTTCCCTGTCGTGGACCCGTGTGAGGGGTCAGGGTTGGGGGGGTGGTGACAGGGTCTGATGAAGGGAACTTGTTGACAAAATAAACATGTTCATCCACAAAGATGTGAGCTTGGTGCCCAGAGACCAGGAACATAACTCAGTGTCTTTGGCTGCCGGACATGCTAAGCGGACTTGACAGGACAACATCTATCATCTTCTAGATCTCTGTATGTCCAGAAAATATGGCTTCCAAGCTGTTTCACTATTGTTATGAAGGACTTTTTTGTAGTCTCTTTTGATTATTGTCAAAAATGATTTGATAATTTTTCCGTTTTATGTATCGGGTTTCAGGACAAAGAATTCTTCACCACAAAAGCAATGTCCTGGAGACGGTTGTGCTTATAAACCCTTCTGATGACGCCGTCTGCACTGAGGTAAGAGAACCAGAGAGACCCACAAACACAGCTACTCAGCATAACTACTGAGTTATCACTGTTACGCACTCCTATTACCATTCTATTGCTGAGTCCCCTCCCCCAAACAGAAACATAGACACCAACGACCCATTAGAAGTCTTGACGGACACTTAAATTCACACACATTTCACTGCTCAACCAACTGCATCTCGAAAGGACTGTTCAACACACTTAATTGGACAATTATCCTGCCAGGTTATGCAAAATAGCCTTTGTTCTCTCTCTCTCTCCCTCTCTCTCTCTCTCTCTCTCTCTCTCCCTCCTCTCTCTCTCTCTCTCTCTCTTTCTCTTCCTCTCTCTCTCTCTCTCTCTCTCTCTCGTGTGTATTAGAACATACAGAGTCATAGCAATGAGATGTTCTACTGAGGAGGCCTCTGCCCTAGTTGCAGCCAGAGGTCTAACAACAAAAGACAACTTACACAAACCTCTGTTTCTTGTACCTTTTGAACATTATAGTACAGCTTTTAAAAGCATTCTGTAAAAATCAATAGCTGACATACAGAGAGCAAGAGAGGACGTCTGTCTGTTAGAAAAGGGGCACTGCTCTCGTTTTCACTTTTGGCCACACCACGCCCATCCCCCGCAGTTGAGCAGTGTCTGCATCCAACGGCGTCTGTATCAAACTGTGCATTAATACCATCTCACAATACCGCAGGTTTGACCCTGGCCAGGGGCCCGGAACAGTCTATTCTGCTGAAGTGGAGAAAGCACTTTTACTTTGAACACGAGGGACAAAGAGCCAAGAGAGAGAGAGAGAGAGATGGGTAGAGAAATAGAGAGGGGGTGAGGTAGGGTTGGCGACGGGTAGGGGTGGGGGGGAGGGGGGTGGAAGGCGGGGCGGGGTGCAGCTAATTATCTAATGGTTTCGCCTGAAGTGAATTTGGTGACATTTCTATTCGGCAACAGCACTGAAAGCTAATTAATCAGTGGCATACTGCACTATAGACAGTGTTCATCAAGTCTGCTTTGTTAGATAGCTATGATTTAATCAGTCTCATATCTGTCTCATTTGAAATGAGTGTATTGGATGATAACCGTCATGTATCTCTTTGTGTCGTGCATAGGCTCGTCTCATGATCTCAGACACGGCCCGGCAGAAACTTCTGGTCCTCTCAGGGCAATGCTTCGAAAACACAGGGGAGCTCATTCTACAGTCTGGCTCATTCTCTTTCTTTAACTTCATAGACATATTTACTGACCAAGAGGTGAGTGGATTAGTCTTTGTGAGTCTTTTTGTTTGAGAGCTTAATACACAATTACATATCTAAAACAAATAATTATACCGTCTACAATATGAAGTATGTTCAAGTTATCTCTCTTTTCCTCTTTCTCTCTCTTGCTCTCTCTCTCTTATCTAGCTTGGGGAATTGCTCAGCACCATACATCCAGCCAACAAAGCGAGTCTGACTGTGTACTGCCCCGAGCAAGGCGACTGGAAAAACTCAAACTTGGACAAACACAACCTACAAGACTTCATCGACATTAAACTGAATTCCCCTCGGATCCTCCCCGAGATGGAGGGTCTGTCTGAGTTCACAGAGTACCTGTCTGAGTCCGTGGAGATCCCGTCTCCTTTCGACATGCTGGAGCCGCCCACCTCTGGGGGGTTCCTCAAGCTCTCCAAGCCCTGCTGCTACATCTTCCCCGGAGGCCGAGGTGACTCGGCACTATTCGCCGTGAACGGCTTCAACATGCTCATCAACGGGGGCTCCGACCGCAAGGCCTGCTTTTGGAAGCTAGTGAGACACTTAGACAGGGTCGACTCCATCCTCCTGACCCACATCGGAGACGACAACCTGCCCGGCATCAACAGCATGCTGCTTAGAAAGGTGGCCGAGCTGGAGGAGGAGCAGTCACAGGGGTCCTCTGCCACCGGTGACTGGGTCAAGAACATGATCTCTCCAGACATCGGCGTCATGTTCCTCAACATTCCAGAGAACCTCGGGAACCCGGAGACCGATTTCCGGGTGCGGAAGAACGTGGACGAGGCGGCTTTGACCATGCAGTACGTCCACAAGTTGTCACTGAGGACAGAGTCTCTGCAGAGACCTGTGGGAAACACCATCGAACCAATTATACTGTTTCAGAAGATGGGCGTGGGCAAGCTGGAGATGTATGTGCTGAACCCATCCAAGAACAGCAAAGAGATGCAGAACTTTATGAAGAACTGGACGGGCAGTGAGAAAGACAAGGCGTCCATCTTGCTACCAAATGGAAAGGAATCCGAGCTCCCCGTGTCCTATTTGACTTCCATCTCTTCGTTGATTGTATGGCATCCATCTAACCCCTCCGAAAAGATTGTTCGCGTTTTGTTTCCTGGTAATGCAACTCAGTATAACATCCTCGAAGGTTTAGAGAAACTGAAACACTTAGATTTCTTGAAGCAGGCAGTCGTCACCCAGAAGGAGCTATCCTCCAGTATGGCTCCATCGCTAAAGCAAGCAAAGTTAAAACACAAAACGGACAGCAAGGAGAGTCTGCAGTCAATCTCACGACCGTCACCAAATAGAAGCGTACGGAAGGAGTCTAAGGAGGAAGCTGCGGGGAAGGTGAAAACAGATGCAGAGTCATCCCAGGAGAAAACACAGAAAGTAGAGAAGAAAGAGACACCTTTGGTGAAAAAGGAGAAAGCAAAGGTTCCGGAAAAAGAGGCAAAAGCTAAAGTAGAGCAAGCACCTCCAAATGAAACTCCTGAGAAAAAGAAGGCTGAAATGAAGCCCAAAGTTGCAAAGGAGAAGATAGTGAAGCGGGAGCCGAAGAAATTGGTGGAAAAGAAAATTGTTGACAAAGAAGCAAATAAAGAATTGGTGAAGAAAGACGAGAAGTCAACAGCCAAAAAAGAAGAGAAGCCTAAAAAGGAAGAGAAGGTAAAGAAAGAGGACGTGAAGAAGGACATCAAACGAGACTTCAGGAGAGATTCCCCCATGAAGGAGAGGAAAGAGCTGAAGCAGGAGCAAAAGAAAGAAGACCTCAAGAAAGACACAAAGAAGCCTTCGAAGGATGCAAAGAAAACGCCGTCTGCTCTGGGTGAAGGAAAGAAACTGGTGCCAAAACCCAAACCTATGAAAAAAGAAGACGCCTTAAAGAAAGACATTGGCAGCCCATCCAAATCCAAAGACAAGGCAAAGTCAAAAGTTCTTAAGAAGGACACCAAGTCAGTGGATGCCAAGTCTGTTATAGGAACTGCGGCTGCGGCTGTGGCTGTGGCTGCTGCCCCTTGCGCTACACAGGCTTTGGAGATCGAGCGATCCCTCATGTCGTCTCCAGAGGACCTCACCAAGGACTTTGAGGAGCTCAAAGCAGAGGATGTAGTCGAAGATGACGCCACGATGCCCCACACCAAGCAGGAAGAAGACGAGGAAGGGGTGCTGATCCAGCGCGACGAGGTCCTGTTGTTCAAGGACTCTCCGGAGGCCGCCGAGTCCGTGGACGAAGGGATCACCACCACAGAGGCGGAGGGCGAGAGCGGGGAGACTCCGGAGGAGCAGGAGCACAAGGGCAAGATCAACGGCAGCGGGAGCGAGAAGTTCGAAGACGAGGGTACGGGGTTGGAGGAGGCATCCGAGACCGGGGACTACGAGGAGAAGGGAGAGGTGGAGGAAGTGGACGAGCCCCGGGGGAGAGAGACGGCTGATAAAGAGAGAGCCCGACGCGGGTACGAGGAAACAGAGTCCGAGGACGAGGGAGCGGAAGTCCAACAGTACGACACCGATCTTAACAGGAACGAAAAGCAGACGGAGATGGAGAGCTTATTTGTGGCCGCCACCACCACCGCCGCCGCCGCCGCCGCCGCCGCCCCCCAGATGACATCGGATCTAGTGTCCCCTGCCGCGTCCATCCATGACGAGACGCTCCCTGCCGAGTGTGAGATGCCCTCCGATGACGAGAACCGAGAGGAACCGCCAGAGGAATACACCACGTCCGGTCACACGCTGTCGACGATCGAGATCTCCAGCGTGCCAACCCCCATGGATGAGATGTCCACACCCAGGGACATCATGAGCGACGAGACCACCAACGACGAGAGCGATTCCCCTTCCCAGGACTTTGTCAGGTTCGGAGGCTGCATGTCGATGGACGTGGACAGGAAGAGGCTCTCCCCTCTCCAGGATGGCGATGAGTCCAACAGCTCAAGGAGTGGCCTCACTGACGGTCGGGACTACCATGCTTCCGCTTCCACGATATCTCCTCCGTCCTCACTGGAGGAGGACAAGTCCTATAAGGAGTTTCCTTGCGAAGAGAGAAATGGAGGGTCACTCTCAGACATACATGGCCTTGACTCAACCAGACTCAGCTCTGCGTCTACCACTACGCCTCTCATTCGCTCTCCCTCAGGGGATCACAATGGGCTGTTTGACTCCGCCCCATCAAGGTTCGCTGCACCAATTGAACTGTGCACCACCCTCACAGGAGCCTCAACGGGTGTGACAGAGTCCTCCAACAGTCCAGATGACAAGACCCTGGAAGGAAACACCTCACCTCAGTCCTCTGGCCACACACCTTATTATCAGTCCCCTGTGGATGAGAAAGCTGGCGCCATACCTTCTGAATCCAGGACCAACGGCCCTCAGGGGCCCACTATTGTGGAAGTAACCAGTGATAAGGAGGACTCCGCATGCAGATTCAGCCACATGGATGAGCCAGTGCCAGACCACTCCTCTACCACAGAGAGGGTTCTGTCTCCAGAGAAAAGCCCCCCGCCTACAGGGGCCGACTCTCCAACCAGGGGGGGGAAGTCCCATTTCGACTTGGATCATGTGTCAATGAACTCAGGTCTTGTGGAGAAAAAGAACAATGTCGTCAGCGATAGTAGCTCAGCGGCTTACTCGAGGCAAGAATCGGACACCAACCCCTTTGCGGGTTTCAAAGAAGAGAGTAAGATGTCTATATCGGAAGGGACCACATCCGATAAATCAGGCACGCCCGTCGATGAGGCTGTGGCCGAGGACACGTTCTCCCACTTGGCTTCTGCGTCCACAGCCTCCCTGGCCACCAGCTCCCTCCCAGAACCCGCCACCGACTCCCGCTCCCTCCATGCTGAGGTGGGCTCCCCTCACTCCACCGAGGTGGACGACTCGCTTTCCGTGTCCGTGGTTCAGACCCCCACCACCTTCCAGGACACTGAGGGATCCCCCACCAAAGAGGACAGCCCCAGACCTATGTCCATCTCTCCAGACATCTCACCAAAGACAGCCAAGACCCAGGAGCCCAAGTCCCCTGAGCAGTCCACCATCTCAGCCGATTTTTGCCAGGACTCCCCAGACCATTCTCTGGCTCTGGACTTCAGTAAACAATCACCAGAGCATCTGTCCTCGTCCGGACCGGGCAGCCTGAGGGCCACGGAGAATGGGCCAACTGAGGTCGACTACAGTCCCTCAGAGGGCTCCGATCTGATGCAAAGTGAGCGGTGCCATTCCAAACCCATGCTCTTCAGAGACATGGACTCCGCCCGCGCCCACTCCGCCTCCCCCTCTGATGCCTCCCAATCCACACCCTCTGTCACCACACCTTGCCAGATGAAGGAGATGGACAAGTCCCCCTCAACTCCGAAAGCAGCTTCGCCTTCTTCCCACGCCCACTTCTCGCAGAAAGCAACAGAAGCCGAGACCAATCCCTTCAAATGTGGCGATTCCAAATCTCCCATGAGCCCCAAAATTCCCTCCCCATCGTACCTTCCCCTCTCCTCCAATCTGTCGGACTATCAGAAATGTGCCGGAGGCTCCAAGGGCTCGGACTGCTCCAAGAACAGCCCGCCCTCTCAGTCCAGGACCGATGTGGATCTGTGTCTGGTCACCTCCTGTGAGTACCGCCACCCCAAGACAGAGTTGTCCCCCTCCTTCATGAACCCCAGCCCTCTGGAGTACTTCATGAATGAGGAGGAAAAAATGAAAGAAGACGCCCTGGCCAAGGCAGGTGGAGGACCAACCCCCCCCTGGGGAGAAGCTCTCTGCCAAACAGTGCGAGGAGACCCCCCCCACCTCCATAAGCGAGTCCGCTCCATCTCAAACGGACTCAGACGTACCTCCTGGTACCGAGGAATGCCCCTCCATCACGGCAGACGCTAACATCGACTCCGAGGATGACTCCGAGACCCTCCCCACGGACAGGACCCTAACCTACAGACACCCGGACCCTCACCCGGCGGCAGCCAAGGACTCAGCTCCCTCCCCGGCCTGCCCAGATGTCTGCATGGTGGACCCTGAGGCTGCAGCGGCCGCTGAGAACAACCAGAGCCAGGATGTCAAGATGGAGGGAAAGGAGACACCCAAAAAGAAGAAGCTGACTAAGACAAAGTCCTCCTCACCGGCCAGGAAGAGTGGCCTCTCCAAGGTCAAGGACATGAAAACAGCCTCTCCTAAGAAGGTCACGGGCGAGGGCAAAGACGCCAAAAATGCAACTAATACCTCTGCGTCCAGGGGTGTCAAAAGTGCCACATCTGGTAAGCCCTCGTTCCTCTGTAAATATTCATTTCATTGTCTGTTTACATCAATAGATGTTTTTGAAACACTGTCGCAGTGTCTAATCACAGCGCATATCTGTGTCTTAAGGGTCAGGCAGTGGCAAGGCCACAAGTGTGCCATCCGTCCCGAACTGCCCACCCATGTACATGGATCTGGTGTACATACCTAACCACTGCAATGCGAAGAACGTCGATGCCGAGTTCTTCAAGCGCGTCCGCTCATCGTACTATGTGGTCAGTGGCAATGACCAGGCGACCCAGGAGCCCAGCAAGGCAGTCCTGAACTCTCTCCTGGAGGGGAAGGCCCAGTGGGGGAACAACATGCAGGTACTGGAACTAAACTCCCAGATTAAAATATGTCTTCTTCTTCCGAAGACTTTTTGTCAAAGTTATAAACAGGGATATACAAAGAAAAGTTATAATAATAATAATAAATATTTATGTCCAAAACCCACCTCTGTTTGTGTGTCAGGTGACCTTGATCCCGACCCATGACTCGGAGGTGATGAGAGAGTGGTACCAGGACACCCACGACCAGCAGCAGGACCTCAACATCATGGTGCTGGCCTCCAGCAGCACGGTGGTCATGCAGGATGAGTCTTTCCCTGCTTGCAAGATTGAGCTGTAAACCCATACTCTCCTGGTCAAGACATTTCAACACCAATACACGTGCAGACAGTGGACCATGCTGTTAATTGGACAGGGGTTGGAGCAGGAACAGATGTATATGGGGTTGGTACATACAGAACTATTAAAAAAAGTTTCATTTCTAAAAGGCTTTTTAGCCTTTCAGAAGTGGTTCAATGATATGGATAAACAAAACTATAAAGGCTAATATTATTTAATAAACACTTAAAAGCTCAGTCTATATGATCTTTGTGGGCTCTTGAAAAAAGTTCAATATTATACATTGTCCTATAGCAGTATAATGTGACTGGACAAGGCATCATAGTGATTAAATAGTGCTTATCGCGTAAATGCATTTTCTCAAAAAATACATCTAGCACTAACCTCCTTTATCTGTTCCGTTCCTTTTAAACAGTACATATAAAATAATAAAACATTCCCGATCCAGTCTGGGACTGATCCAGTAGATGTGATGTTTCTGCTATGGTACTGTCTACCTTGGCTATCTTCAAATATGTGAACACAGCATGCAAATACCGCTAATATTGGGGCTAACAAATCCAAGTTGTTAAGCAACACCTCAGACCACTGAATATAAAATATAATGTCCATTCCCATGAAAATATCTCACTTATATGATGGATTAGACATCGATGAAAACACCAAAGGATAGATAACACTCAATCTGTAACTGCCTTAGAGAGAAAAGAAATGAATGTAAAAGAAGATTGATGCACTTAAACAGATGACAAATAGCAAGTAGGTACTGTAGGTAATTAGATTAGAAAATGACTCTAAAGTTCATCCCATACTGAGGTGTGGCTTCTAGGTGTCAAACGAGACGAAATCTTTTCTTCCTTGTGATTAGGCTGCATGCAAGGAATCTAGGACTATTCTTCTCAACATGTGTCTGTAACTCAGATATGGTGTTGGGGTACAGCTGTCAAGCTCATCTGGTTCCCTGTTTTCTGTTGTCACGTTTTGCACAGAGGGAGATACAGCCCGTCTGTCTGGATTGATCATTATCGTTGATATTTATTTAACTTATTTATTATTGATTATGAAGCTTCTATAGCCCGTGTCCCTAGAAGGAGTAAATATTCTTTATGGGGGGATTGTTTAATGCAATGTCAAACCCTGCATTAGAATAAAATGTGTTTTGCAACGTGTGTAATTTTTTTGTTGCCCCAAAATTGACAATTATTTATGTCCAACTTTTAAAGCATTGTTAAACGTGAATGATGTCCTTGTCATTTAACTTTTGTTGTTTAACTTATTGATTGTTATTGATGCTAAAGCATATAAGAGCTGGAAACCAGAGTGGTCGATCACCCCAGTTGTATTCTGTGAATTCAGAAGTCGAGCCGCGAAGACTGCTTGAATGTGCCACATATGTTCAAGCTTGTGAAGCGAGATACTTTCTTAAAAGTTTCTGTTTTTCTAAAATACTGTACTATAATTATAAATAGCTTTGTGGCAGAGTGAATGGTTGAAAATGATTGTGCATGAGTCATGAAATACATGAAGCTCTTCATTGTTTTCATTCAATTACGGGGTTATCTTTCTTTCAACTGCCAATTAAGAACTGCAATGCAAGGCTTATAAATGAAAAAATGGGAATGGGAAATCTATCTCAAGCTTTGTTTTTGGGTTTGGTCAGGCTGTACCTTTTAGACCAAACAACACTGGTCTCTGACATGAACCTCGAAAGAAGAGTGACCGTTATCTGTAAGAACTTGCTTACAGTGACGTGAAAGACACAAGATACACTACAAAACAGCTTTCCTAACACAGATCATACGTAGTCCTGGACCAAGAAGCCCTTTAAATGGAGAATCTCCTTTGAGATGTTTTTTAGTCTTGCACTATGGCTTAATCTGTGCCTGGTAAATAGGCCCTATGAAGCCCATATAGACAAACTACTACTGAAACATGACAAAGACAATACAAAACACCAACAAATGACTAAAACCAACCACAACCGCGACGGACCATTTATGGAGACATGACTCCAAACAGTTGCTGTTTATGTTCAATATAATTAAGTGATTCTGACAGGCGAGGCGTTTAGTATCAGATCACACCGTAGTCCAGTAAACCCGTTCCATTCTGCAAGTGTAACCGTAATCGCAAGCATGACCATCCCGCACTTTAAAAACACAAACTCCAATGACTTAACCACAAACACATTCTCTCCTCTGCTTCCTCTGTACCACATCTCACTGATGTTTTCCATCACTTCTCTCTCCCTGTCTTTTCTCTCTCTCTCTCTCTCTCCTCTCTCTCTCTCTCTCTCTCTCTCTCTCTCTCTGTTTTTGGGTGATTGTTAGAAATGTATGTAAGCAGCTGTGTGGTTTATCTGTCTTGTGATTGTACATCCTCCTCCTCCTCCCTTTTCCGGACTCATATCTAGCATAGCAATTAGTTTAAGTGAAAGTATTACTATTAGTGCTTTTCTGACGTTTGTGTGCAATATCTCCTCTGCCCCCATATGGGCCATTTGATGTAAAGGGAACCACTATTAAAAAGGACACCTTTAAAAAAAAGGAGCCACAATAAAGACCGTTGTGGAAAATAACAGATTTGTGTCTCTGACTTTGTGATTGACTGCGAACTCATCATTTACTGTATAAACATGAATTGTTCATTGAAGTTTTTTTCTGTGCATTTAAAATAACAGTGTACTATAAAACCCAATGGGAATGATGATGAAACACCTGAACTACCGTTGTTTTAAGTAAAACAATGTTTTTTTGCAAGATGACTTACTTCCTGATCATATACATCAAATTGAAGCCAACCCTGGCAGCCATAATGCTGATTCTAAGGCTGTCTGTGAGGCTGGCTGTCTTTGTAGCTTGCAGGTTGGTCGTTGTCTGTCCAGGTTAGGTTTACAGACTGATTCCATGTCTGTCTGGGTTAGGGTTGTTATTAGACAGTAAAAGACCACAGTGTTCCAGGAAGAGAGAAGTTTCTCTTAGCCTCCAGAGTGACTTGTGGCCCTGAAAGCCAGACGAGCCAGAGAAAGATTTATCGGCCCAGAGAGAGAGAGCTTGAGGCTGGGGGGGAGGCTGCGGTTGGGAGAGAAGCCGAGGTTGGGGGGAGATTGGCTGAGGCAGTGAGAGAGGCTGAGGCTGGAGGGAGCGATGCTCACTGAGACAGTTCCCTGTACACACCATGTCACCACAGGGAAATGAAACAGGGTGCTAGTCAAAGTCCTAGTTTTTCCAATCAGATGCTGGTTATGATGTAATAACCTAGGTGGCAGCGTTCAGAGGTGGATAGTTCATACAGTTTATTTATTCATTATTTGGTTAATTATATAGATGATCTGCAGGGTGAAAATATTTATTGTTATAAATATGACCAACGACTACCAGTGAGTACCTTTTTGTGATACATAGGGCCTACTTACGTTGGGCTAACAGACTTTGTAAAGCAGCTCATCTAAAATGCATGAAATATGCAAATGTGGGAACAACGTTACTAAACCCAATACGAGTGGATAAAACTTACATCACTGAAAACAAATTATCCGTGACTTCAGTCTTATGTGAAGAGGGTATATTATACTATAGCCTAGGCCTAATGCTCAGAATTTATTCTGTCTAATAGTCAAGGTGTAATAGGCCTAATAAGATATAATTATATATTCATAATACAATTATATAATAGCCTATATTAGTTCATTTGGATGATCTTCAAACAGCCAGAATCTAATCGGAACAAGTAACAGCTGTGGCTGAACAGTAATTCAGTCGGTGGCTAACAATACCAGTTTGAGCGGGGACATTAATGATGACGGTGCACCCCAGGCTCTTTCCAAAACTCAGACATTCGACAGAGCACACGGGGATAAATCAAAGAGCGTGGACGCAGCAGCCGCTAGCTGATGGCATAACTTGGCAGTTTGTCAGAGGAACCTGGCGTCTGGGTCGCAAACCGGACCTTTATTTCCTTTGTGGAATCCAAAACACGTCCGGTTAAATCTGCTAGAGATTACATACACACCCATGTGCGGAAAAATTATGTCTGGGGTAGTTAAACGCAGCATGTTAAAAAACAACAACAACAAAAACATTGATACCAGATACGAACATACAACAGGCCAAACGTTTGAATTATCTAATGTATTTATTATAAGCAAATTGTTTGAACTACAGGCAGCATAGAGGAGTGAAAAAAAACAGAGCTCTCCCCACAGAAGAGGACAGTGCCAGGAGAATCTCAATTCAAGGACACATGAGGACCAGGGGTGACTGTCAGTGTCTGAGAGCCAAACAAGACAGACCATAGGCAACAGAAGAGAGAGAGAGAGAGAGAGAGAGAGAGAGAGAGAGAGAGAGAGAGAGAGAGAGCAGACACATTGGTGGGGAGAGCAAGTGAGGATGAGTAGAGAATGGATGAAGAGACAGAAAACATAGAAAGGTGTCAGAGAAAGACAGAAAGAAAAAGAAAGAGCAAAGGGACTAACATAATTGTACTATATGTCCTGGCTGGGAAGAATATGAATCCACAAGTCAGTGTACTATAACAGAGTTCATCCTAATGTTCCCTTGAAGAAGAGTGATATAGGTCATCGTGGGGTTGTCTGCACTGCGTACATAATCCTATCCATCTTTCACGGACAAATGTGCCCTTTCCCTCACAACGAAACATACAGACAGATGGGAGTACGAGAGTCTTTAAAATGACTTGTTTATGTAAAGTTTGAGTGTGTCTTTGGCAAAAGTCGTTGTCTCAGGCTTGGCTTCCAGACGTACTCTGTACAGTGTCTGTGGGGACACGACTGTTCAGACGACCCCAGGAGATGGAGACACCTCAGATGCTCTGTCTGTCCTCGCTGTCTGCAATGACACGGCCGGACTGTGACCCTGTCTGACTGACCCCTGGGCGTCAGGCTGGAACACAGTGTCAGAGCGAGTGCCAGTAGAGCCACGTGTTTGTCCGGGGATTCTATCCTCAATTCTATCAGGTCAGGGTGAGGAGTTCTCTGGTTCTTTTACGTGTTACAACGCTTTTATCATATTGTGCATTCTAGCATCCTGCTATTTTTTTACATTTTACAATGTTACTCTTGACATACAGTATTGATATTGTTGCACTGTCCTATTATCGGAACAATGTGATGGTAATAGTAATAGCAGTTGTTGAACTGGGTCTGGTAAAACCACGGAAGTGTGCACTTCTGGTCCTAGATTGATAATTTAAATTGCACAAAGAATAGAGCAAAGTCCACACATATCTTTCTGTAGACGTGAGTCTGAGATAGCACCGCTATAGGTGAGTTACAACCAAATATGTTATATATTAGGTCAGTGCACACACAAACATTTCCCATATGTCATAAATTATCCAAGGCTTTGAGAAGCCCTATGTCCGATTGACCGGCAGGAAGTCACAGCTGGATGGGGTGAGATGAACAGATCCTGTTGCTAGGGCAACAGAGGTGAGCCCGCCTACCTGCCTCCCAGTCCCAACCCATCCCAGGAACCTTCAGAGTGTGACACAGCAGCAGTGAGGCTCCGAAACACTCATCATTACGAACATGATCAACGTTGTCATGACATCACAGAGACCAGCAGGTCCTCTGATATACTCTAATGTTCAAATGGTTAGTACAGGATGCCTTCATTGTACAGAGTTTAGGTCCATGTACCTTCCCCCTCTCTCTTCCCCTCCCCACAAACCATATTCTTTACCAGAATTCACAACTCACATGGTGGAAGCCAACGCATTTCAGAGGAAAAACTTTAGCCTGTAAAAGTGAGCCTTCCATCTCATACTCTGAAACCTCACAGTGAAAATGAGCTGTAATTTGGTTCCAGTGCTTGTTTCCAAAACTCCCCCTTAGACCGTAACCAATGGATCAAGTCCCAAAACCTCAGCGTTATAAATGAGGGGCTTTGCTTTTAGAGTTTGAACCAAGGGACTGATGAAAACACTGGGGGTTGGTGTTAGTGTATTTGGTGCTGTGTGAGACAGACACAAAAAGAGAGAGCAAATCAAGGATGATGTGTTTTTTAAGATGATAACTCTTTTCAATAATGACATTCTAAACAAGGCTGTGTGTGCGTGCGCGTGTGTGTGAATGAGGTCAAGGTGAGAGGCCTATCATCCATAATTAATTTTGGGCGCCCCCAGTCCGTCTAGGTCTGCCGCCATTAGCCAGAAGACAGGAAACTCTCTCTCTCTCTTTGTCCCTCTACCTCTCTCTCTCTCTCTTTGTCCTCTACCTCTCTCTCTCTCTCTCTTTCTTTGTCCCTCTACCTCTCTCTCTCTGTCTCAAATCCATTAGGCATGCACATTTTGCCATGGAGGATAAAAAAGAAAACAGGGCAATTATCCAACAGTAAATTGATTAGGAATCCCTGTGCATCAGGGAGAAAGCAAGCCCTAGACCAGTAGGCCCCTCCGCTTCTAGAGAAAATGAGCGATGACAGCATAGCCGCTAAGCTTTGACAGGTCAGGCTCACAGTCTCCGTGGAATACTTCATGACTAGGATGAGGTCATACGTGTGTCGGGCATCTACATTATTTCATTCATCACTACACTGAGGATTGTAGAGTGTGAATTCACCATTTACATGGCTGCAACCACCATTACACTTACTCTTTGTGCCCACTTGTTATGTTCTCAAATTGTGTTCATATGACTAGTGTGTGTCAGAGACAGTTTGGTCCGTCTACTGTTGTCATGACAAAACAGAGATCAGCATTTAACCAGTTATTTAAGTACAGCGTTACTACTGATGCCTTATCAACCCATGCTTGGGTTCCAAAAAGCAACTGCTGTGTGCCTCCAGTTTGGCAAGTTTGGCATCAAAACATTGTACTTGTAGACACTTGTGATATAGTACCTCCTGCAGGATATAACGTAAATTACACATTATGTGTAATATAATAACAAATTACACACTGTGTAATTTATATATATATTAAATAATATTTGTATTTTGATTATTTTGATTTGATGATTCAATTGATAAATTAAATGATCTATCAAGACGCTGGTAAGCAAAACATGAACATTGTCGGAATGCGCCAACCATCTTGGAGTGTACCATCTCAAAAGAAAATACAGCGGACAGGAAAGATCTATCGTTTTCTCATAGCATTATTCCGTGTTGTACAGGTGATTGCATCACTAAACATGTCAGGTGTTGTATAAATAACTAAATAACGCTCATAGAGGAATACCGATGATGACCATCCCGAGTGTTTTTAATTCATAAATCTTTTATTTGATATTCTTCTCCCTCCCGGTTTTGTGTGGTATTTCCAGGGGGCATCATGGCGCTGGGCATGTTTCATAGCTTGTGTCAAACGTTGCGTTACGGTGTTCCCTCAAAAGGACTACTTCGCCGCATAAATCCATCGAACTGCATGTCATATGTAGGAGGTAAGACATCAACTAGTAAAGAGACGTTAGTGTTATGTTGTCGTCCTGCGCGGACGTATTTGTGTATGCAGAGCACCACACGATGAGCTAATGTTGTCAATGACACAACTTACTGCATGTATAAGCATTGCTAGCCATCATCATAAATGCACTCAGTCATCTTACGGTCTCCCTTTTATTAATTGTAGCAAAGAGGCATCTCTTGTCAGAGGATGTTGTGAAGCTTCAAGACTTCCAGCAGAGGAAGCTGGCTGTCGCTCACCAGGTCGCTGGATCCAAAGGTACTGAATCAGATCCAGCAAACAACTTTTACTGCAAATGATTAGTTTACTTAGCCTATACATCATTTAATTGCAGGTCAGTATTTTGAGGCGTTCAATCAAAAGCTGCAGAAGAATGAGCTCATTTTGAAAGATGAGCTGAAGATGCTCCTGCACATGTGCCAATCCTCGGAAGACATGGTCACAGCTCGAGGCGCCATACACAGGTGGGTGGGACCTATGGGCGTGCAAACATGAGTGACGGGCTAACAGAGTATTAACGCACACTATTTGTTAACTTTATTTTCCTCTGTCAAGGTACCATGAGGAGAACCACAATGTGTCGTTTGGAGAGTTCAAGTTCGGACCCCTCTTCATGAGGCTGTGCTATGAGCTGGGCCAGGAGGAGATGGCTGCAGCCACATTAACTGATAAGGTGCCACCAAGTAGGGTCTGCATAGACTCTATATTCTAATACCCCAATACTAGCCAAAACATATTGAGCATATTCAGTTGTTGGTTATCAGGGACATGGGACAATTGAATACTTGTAATGTTTTTTTCTTTCTGATTCTGTGCCTGTGATTGGAAGTATGTCTGTTCTCATCCAACAGAGCTTTAAGAGGGTTCTTCAATGACTCGACCTCCTTCAACATCGCCATAGACATGCTGTTTCTGAAAGGCTGCTATAACAGTAGGTATAGCGTTTCACCACGTTTACAGGAACTGAACTCTTTCTAAAATGCTCCATCCCCTTTGTGAAACTGTAACTGTACTTACTGCATGTATCAGGTGCTCTCAAAGTGGTGATGGACATGAAGAACCAGGGTGTGGCGTTCAACAAGGATACATTCACACTGGCTGCAGGTACCTGCTATAAACTGGTAAGACTTTCACAATTCATACTATAACTTTAATGTATATAAACATATCATAACATTTGATTAATATTATATAGTTCAGGGGTCTCCAGCCTTTTTCCTTGAGAGCTACTTTCCTATAGGTTTTTGCTGATTCAACATATTAACCAGCTAATTATTAGAATCAGGTGGGCTAGATTAGGGTTTGAGCGAAAACATACCGAAAGGAAGCTGTCCAGGAATTGGAGACTCCCGACAGTGCAGTGGTTGGTCAGCCTCCTTGTAAACAGTTAATAGACTGTATTTGATATTTATTGATATCCCCGTTTCTCTGCCCAGAATACGCCAGAGTCGTATCAAATGTGCTGTGCCTTGATGGAGGAGGGCCAGACCAAAGGAAACTTGATTCCCAGACATGCATACTGCTTCACGGTGGCACTAGCGCTGAGACAGGTCAGGATCAAGTATATCTGCCAGTGCCCCTGTTTGCCCATTGGGTGTGTGTCCCGGATTATAGAAAAACTCAGATTGATGTCTGTCTCCTCCTTTCTCTAGAATGATGTTGAAAAGGCCAAGTCTATGTTCGCCCACATAATGACCACGGACAGCAGACTGTGTCAAAATCTCAAAGTAAGTTCTCTCTGGTTCTCTCTGGTTCTCTCTGGTTCTCTCTGGTTCTCTCTGGTTTTCCTCGGTACAGCTCCTGGTTACCCAAAGTGCGAACCTTTTTAACGTCGCCTGTTTCGCCGCTTTCTCAGGTGTTGATGTTAGCCATGTCCGGAAGTGTATGGGAGGCTCTCTACGTCCTGACCTCCAGCTTAGTGTCCACAAGCCCTTCATTTGTCAAGAAGATGGAATTTTCACAGGACGTGGTAAGCAAGAAGCCACCTCACAGAAAAGGAACCTCTTTAATTCGCCGCAAATGAGCTCAACATATCCTCAACCACTGTAAATAAAGGAGAAACCAACAAGTCTAAACTCGTTTTTTAATCTCTCGCTCTTCTCCTCGGCCCGTCCTGCCCTGGCTCCCCACCAGGTGGGGGTGTTGCTCTCGCGGAGCGAAGACAGCGCCCACCTGGCGAGCGTGGAGCAGATGGTGGCCCGGCTGCAGCAGGCGGGACAGGTGATCCAGCGGAGCCTGGACGAGATGCTGTGCCACACACCCACGGGGAAGAGGAGGCCCGCGTGGATGACGTTGGAGCGCCGGTTCAGCCGCAGGACCGGGAGGCCCCTGCAGTCCTCTCTGCTGTCCGAGTGACGGGAGGAGAGGCTGGGTGCGGACACGGGGGCTGTTGACCTACACCGGGGCAGGCTGAGGGAACCCTGGAACCCCATACAAGACTGATAAACAGCCAGACATGAAGCCGTGCCAGGCATAATTATCTACCTCACCAAGAAGATAAAATGTCTTATCTGCTGTTACTTGTTACCCCTTCATGTGTTTTAGTACACAGATGGCGAATGTGAATATGTAGCAAGTTGCAACGATCTGATTTATAAACAGCAGCATAAGCAGCTCAAGGGACCTTTGTGGAGTATATATAAACTTGTAATTACTTATGATTAAAGATGCACACTATTGAATTATTTAAAAGCGTTTAATGTCTACGTTTATATCACAGACACTTGATATTGATCAGGCTTTTGAGGCATGGTTATTTGCTGAGTGGAGCTGCAGAACGCTTCAACACACCCTACATATAAACAACGGTGACGTCAGATATGTAGTCCCTCCTACAATGCAACGCGTACTGGCCAAGGGAAGCCTCCAACCAGATCAAGAGAGACACAAGGGATTATGTGCTAGCAAATATACCAAACAAAGCGACCCTCCCCAGCCGTCTGGTTTAAAGTCATCGTGATAGATGGTCCTCGCGATTTATGATCCTGTAGTAAATAACAAGCTCGAAAATTTGTCTTTGGAGTACAAAGTGTCTTATCGACCTGGTATCAGGACATCAACTAGCCTGCTTTAGCTGGGTCTCCACAAGGCAGCGGTGAGTTAGCTAGGCTTTCTTTCATTTCAAAAGAGACAATTCCA
This sequence comes from Mallotus villosus, assembly GCA_903064625.1. Lineage (NCBI taxonomy): Eukaryota > Metazoa > Chordata > Actinopteri > Osmeriformes > Salangidae > Mallotus > Mallotus villosus. The sequence continues at coordinate 182,654 of CAEFZP010000301.1, forward strand.
GTACCAATTCCGTAAAGCGAAAAAAAGGATCAGAGGAAATATCCCTGCTGTTGAAACCTGTTCTTGGTATTTATTTCAGCTGTTGGCTTGACGAGTGTGCCAGTTGGTGCCAGTTGTCATTTGGCTTGTTAGCTAGCTAACGTTAGCCAATTTCTTTTTGTTAGGTGGACTGTGTGTGTTTCATTGTGGCAAACCTCTGAATAATTAATTGGAGTAACAATGATGAACACCGAGGAGACAGCCGCTCAACCTAAAGCCGCCGCCGCCGACGACGATGGCATGTCATGGTGGTACCGATGGCTCTGCAAAATCGCTGGGTGTTTTGGGAGGAATATGTAAGTAATTTGTAACATCAACGTTGTCAGCTACAGCACATGATAAGTGTACAGCCTAACGTTAGGCCTTAATAGACATAACAACATTGCTTACGCAACCGTGATACAACACTTTGGTAACACATGGCCACTGGCCAGCCTACGAATATTACGTTTCTTAACAAAAAAATATTTAGTAATGCCAACGGAAGTATTGAAGTTGCTGTTTTTGTGGTATTTGGTGGTACATTTATAATCTCCATGTTACTTTCTTACACTGTATTTGGACAGCACTGCCACATCTCCCACCGCCCCTACCGCTCTAGTTCCACCTCCAGCTGTCACACCTCATCGTCACACCCTCCTCAGCACAGTGTGGAAGAACGAAGCCAGTTTGCTTAGCTTGCATAATAGCTACCGTGTCCAATCGAATTAGTTACCTAACTATTTACTCTCCAGAAGGCATACTTCGGATCCAGCGTAATATATGTAGGCCTACTAGTATAACAATGTGACATATCACCTTTAGGATGCTTAGAGGAAGGTAGGTAAGTAGAGATCATTCTGCTAACGATGCATTTTCTAACAGCCGGCCCGTGACCTGTCACAATCCCCCTTGTCCTCGTCTTTCCTCTTCATTTGGTGGTGACACTGGAGCACAGGTGCCTGTATCACGTTCTCACGCGGCACTGCTGTATATTCATTAGGTTCTGTATTATTCAAGAAGCGTGATCATCAGTAGGACCGTGCATTAAGCTGTTTGCTGAATGAGCGTGTGTGTGTTTGGCAGAAGTGTGCGAGGCTAACTGAGCAGTCTGGACGAGTGGGTGTTTTTCCCCCCACGAATTATTTTCATGGTCACACACTCACGAGAGCTCGACAAAGTCATGGGAGTTTTGCAAATAGTCTTTATGACTGACGTCAGCGGTGCAGTGTAGGTCTTGCTTAATCATGCATTTACATCCATATGGTCTACAATAGATGACTAGAGAAAAAAAATCCCCATATTTAAACAAAGCTTTACAGTGGTGCATTTATGGCCACACTGTGCCAGGCAGCCTGTTTGCGTGTGAACAGACAGAACTGTGTAATGTGTGTGTGTGTGTGTGTAATGTGTGTGTGTGTGTAATGTGTGTGTGTGTCTCCCATCTGTCCATTGTCTCCAATCCAAGCTCATAGTGTAGTACAGTACTGAGGACATCAGGCAGCCCAGTGCCCAGCTGGACACCACAGAGGATCTTAGATCAGATTAACGCTTGTCAGCGGCTTCCTGTTTGGCCTAGCACCAAACAGTCAGGTTCCTTCCTTGGAGAACTACTAGGTTCTTTGTTCTGAGCAGTGCATTAGTAGTGGTGATCGTATTCACTTCAGCAGTTTGACGTTAGCAGTAATGTGGTTATTCAGATTCCCAGTGCCATTTGTCATCTTTTCGACATCACGTGACGATTCCGAAACAAAGCCTTCTTTCTATTGGATTGGATGTTGGAATTTCTGGGATTCCATATCGGCCACGCACGTGCCGCTGACATGTTTATGCCTGTGTGTACTTTGTGGACGCTTCTCTCTCTCCTCCCTTCATCATCCTCCGGTTCTCGTTCTCTCCCCAGCCTGTGCCATCGCAGGAATATGGAACTGCGTCACCGTCAACCCCTTAAACATCGCCGCGGGAGTGTGGATGGTGTAAGTTAGTCTCCTCCCACTTTTCTCTATCGCCCAACATTGCTAATCGATACCAATGTCAAGACAGTGGACATGTCAGTGTGTTCTCCGTTCAGCGCTCGCTCTGTAACTGTATGCAGACGTAGCAGTGCTGACGTCCTGTCCTCCCGCTCCCAGGTTGAACGCCTGCGTGCTGTTCCTGTGTGAAGTTCCGTTCTGCTGCCAGTTCGTAGAGTTTGCTAACGCGGTGGCGGCGCGGGCAGATAAACTCAGGCCCTGGCAGAAAGCCTTCTTCTACTGCGGGTGAGTGACCTGGGACACACCTGGGACACACCTGGGTCACACCTGGGTCACACCTGGGACACACCTGGGACACACCTGGGTCACACCTGGGAACACACCTGGGACACACCTGGTCAAACATGAATACACACCTGGGACACACCTGGGTACACACCTGGGTCACACCTGGTCAAACATGAATACACACCTGGAAACACCTGGTCAAACATGAATACACACCTGGAACACACCTGGTCAAACATGAATACACACCTGGAACACACCTGGTCAAACAGAAGAATTTCAGACTTTGAAGGGCCTTACTTGATCATACCCTGCCTTAATGTCATAGCTTGCCCTGAATAACTGACGATATGGTTTACCGTTTCCAGTATCATGTAATAACACAATTTAATCAAATTCATGTGGACTGTCATCATTATGAAGTCAGTGTTGTTCTTCGTCCATGACTTGTGGCCTTTGGTCTCTGTGTATCCAGGATGGCTTTGTTTCCCGTATGCCTCAAGTTCTCCATCAACACCTTGTTTGGGAACGCCATCGCCTTCTCCACAGGAGTCCTGTATGGCCTTGCTTCTCTGGGGAAAAAGTAAGACACCCCCCTCCGTCCAGCAGCCTTGTTCTCTAAAGGATTGAATTAGAAATGAACGACTAGAACGTGGCTTCAGATGCAATGTTCATCACTCCAGGAGTGATGCAATTGATGTGGATTACGGATTTGAATTGGATTTGAATTTGGATTGATTCTCTCTTTCCTCTCTCTCCCCCCTCCCCCATTCAGTCACAATGCTCTAAAACACAGATTTTCACGTCTTATTAATTGGTGAAACAAGATTATTCTAAGATGCGGTAGAAGATTGTAACACCCGTATAACAGCTTTGGTTCATTCTGCCATTAACCTGTGAACAAAGTAACCTTCAAAACCACCTTAAATCCTTTAATACCTCCTTAATCCATCCTCTTCTTTTTGCATTCTCTCTCCTTTTCCTCTCTCCCCTCGTCTGCCCCCCGTTCTCTCTCTCTCGCTCTCTTCCTGTCCACCCCTCCCTGTCTTTCTCAGGGGAGACGCTGTGAGCTACGCCAGGCTGCAGCACCAGAAACCGGGGGACGAAGAGAAGATGACGGGGACAATAGATGACGGCGCTCAGTGATGAGGTCATCCATCCCTCCAGTCTCCCCCCCCTCCCCTCCCCACTGACCCTTTTCTGAGTCCTCTTCTTGAGTTTGCACAGAGCATCCCTGTACTCTACAAAAGGACCATGATGTCATCAATATCTCTCTAAACTCCAGCCATCTTGTTTAGCCAGGTATTGAGTTACTGGAAAGGCTGCATCTGTCATGTATATTTAAACTCATCTGATGGTTGGTATTCCATATGGATTTGATCTGTTATTTCAATGTTATGGTGTGAAACTACTTTCCTTTGTAGATGGGATGTGTGTTGGCATGTTCAGCGAATAGCTGTAGTGTAGTTGTTTTTTTTAGTTTGTCAGGTTCTGTTCTTTGTCTTCTTGATAACCTTTGATAACCCTTACACAGTATGGCGATCAGAAAGGGGTGCATCTGTTTAGCCAATGATCTTTTTAGTCAATGTTGGTTAGTATTCCATGTGAAACGCTTTTTACTCAGTCACCCCTTATGACCTTCATGTGTGCTATAGATATGGGGGATCAAAAATTCTGGCTAGTAAGAATGTATTATGTTACCCAAAGATGTCAGTTTCTAATACAGATCTTCAGTTACTCTGTGGTGCTCCGCCACGTCCCATGAGGCACCGGTACGTTTTATTGAGTGCCAGTTCTCTGCTCAAAACTGGCTCTGTATGGACTCTTATGGAACCGTGAATTCTCAAAGCTTTCTGTGCATGGTGGAGATGAAAGCAGATCTTCTTACTGTCCCGTGTTCTCCAACCCTTTTTGCCTGACCGCCGACACAACCGTTGGTAAATATTTGGTGTGTTTTTGTGATGAGGAATGTGAGCTTAACTGCTACGCTGCTTTAGAATCGTGTTTCTTACCTTTTATGTCAGTGTTTCTTTTCTTTATACTTTGACCTAATGCCGACGATGATCGTCCTATTGTTGACACTACTGACATGGTCAGTCTTGACCAATCATGAACAGACAGAGGTAACCAGACTTCTAATCATGAACGCATGTAAAGGCTTTTATACAACGATATTGAGGGAATATTTCTTGTCTTTATTCAGGGAATGTGTGTGTATGTAACCCATAGGATCAAGACGACAATATTTAAACACTATATTGGGCTCTGATAACAGGGCTATAACCTGTTTTCTTTCTTATTTTTCTCCTGGTGCAGTTTGGTTGCTTTTCCCTTGGGAGTGACGCAATGTCTAGGTAACTGTATGTAATACTCAAACACTGACTGGGAGCAAAGTTACCCTGCTGTTTTGCTTCTCATTATCCTCCAAGACTGTTCAGATACAGCCACCTACTAACTGATCTGTTCTCAGGTATTTATTTGAATTTGTGCAGTAAACAGGGTAACCACCACCAACGAACAGCATTGCAGGATTGAAGCACAATCCACACACTAACCAGCTTCGGTACACACACACCAGCAACACACCAAGTACAAAAAGACGTAAAACTTTGATGACCGTGTAATTCCCACTGTCACCTGTTGCCTGTTACAGTGAAATATGCTCGTCTTTTTAGGCTGTTGAATTTGACGTCCCTGGTCACGGTAGTTTTTCTGCGTGACATGAAACACACACACAACACCATCCAAGCCTATTTGTGATCCTGTGTTGTGTTGACTCTGGTCTAAAGCAGCAAACAGCACTGGCAGCCCCACGGTGTTAGAGCCAGCCTTAAAGCATGCCAGTAGTTTGTGTTCCGCTGTAAGGGACGTGCGCACATGCAGACAGATGAACCAGAATGACCTTAAACTTGTCCGTTGCTTTTAAATGATGTGATTTACAAAAACAATACAAAGTTGATTTTTGTCTTTGCTTACTATGTGGCATTGTTTCCCCCCCCCCATTCTGACAAAATAAAGTATTCTGCTTTTTTGGAAACGTGTCCTGTCTTAAACGGTTTCTTTAATTACTGTTGCATGTCAAGCACAAAGATTCAATTTGGAACACGTAACATTTGTATATACAGCTTAAGGCAAATCTGGTAGGTCCCGTCTCTATGACACTCTAAACACAGGATCCTCTGACTGAGTGGGGATTTGAAAAGGGCTTGTTTGACCTTTGAACCCTATGGACACGGATCCCCCCAGGTCAATGCTCAACCAAACACCGAGGCCCGTTTCCATTCACAGTCAGAGACATCAAGTTCATTATGATTTCGATGGCTGGTCTGAGGGCCTGAAGGTGTGCGGTCATTGCAAAACACCTCAGTGTCATTTCAGTCACTTTGATTTGCTATTTGGGGCTTTGGGCCTTCGCACCATCTTCCCGATCACATCCTTCTTTTTGTCTTTGATTGCCTTTTCCCATTCTTTTTTCACCATGCTGTATAGTTTCATGGTGGCTTGGGCGTCTTGGACCTACACAGTGGAAAGACAGGAGGTAGGGAGAGAGAGAAAAGGAGAGGACGACAAGGGTTGTAAAAGGTAAGAGAGGATGGGGGGGGTGAGGGAGGGATTTCCACCAGAACGATAACTTGGAGCCCCTGGCTTTGTGTAAAAGTCTCTTACCGAGGAGTGCTCCCCCTGCTGGACCTTCACCTGCAGTACTTCCCGACACAACACTCGGAGTGCCGGACGATTACTCTTCAGAAAACACAGAAAAACACAGTGGTCAAAAAAACGCTCCTACAGAACCATTACAAGCGTTTCTGTCACAGGTCTTTACAGCACGTGGCTGCTACAAGTGAACGTTTTACATTTGGGTTTACTTACTCTAGCGATCGTCTTAAACGGTTTATACTTCTGAGTGTCCCTGATGCTCTTCTTGGGATGGGTCAAGAATAAGATCTGTAAAGGAACGACCGGAGTGAGTGACGTGCTGAAAAGGCAATTTATGGTGGCACTGCCGGAAGAGTCAACGGTTCTATTGGGCGTACCTTGAGGTCGTTGTGTATCGCGTGGCCCACTAGAATTCTCCCGTCCAGGATCTCGGCCACCTCTCTCTGCACAGTCTTCACATTCTCACCTGCAGGAAGGCACAGACATCGGCAGAGCTAATGAGCACCCCCGATCTTCCCAGTCCCTTCAGAGAACTGTCACGAACCCGGCTCAGGGGTTGAGACAAATGACGGGGGAACACATGCGCGAGAACTAAGAATATGAGTTTTTAATAAATGATAAATCCGAACAGAACAAAAATGGGGTGTGGAAGTCAGTAGTCAGTAGTGTACGTGTGTGGGTGTGTGTCTGATGTAGGTGAGCAGTGTTGGAAAGTGTATTAACAAAACATCTGCCACAACTCAAAACGAAAACGTGCTGCGGACAAACGAAGGGGCTCCTCTCTCCCCCGACTTCCCCTTAAGAGACCAGGGGCCAGGTGCAGCCAATTAACGGCCGAGGAGGCCGTCACAGAACAAGCTAGCACGACAGGATGTGGTTGTCCTTGTCATCATTATGCCTAAAACAACAACAACTTTTTTGGGGGTGCTAAATCTCACCGTCTTTGATGTCGTCCGGCCGGATGCCGCTGAATTCCGTGCGGTAGTCCGTCACTCTCTCCGTGGGCTTGACGTACTTGTCGTAGATGCACTTCCCGTGCTTGTTGACGAGGGAGACGCGTGCCACGATGCTGTCCTTCCCGTCCGGGCCCACGCCCACCATCTCGCAGTCCATGGCCACCACGTTGGTCATCCTGACAGAAAGGACGCATCACATTCAATCAACACACCCCGTCTTTCAGGAGGGAGCTACTCGCTCTCATTAAAAGGTTGCCATGGTTTCATTATGCTTCATGACCTCAGACGGATTGGAAAAGAACATTGCATGTGTCTGTTGTTAAACTCTGTGTACATATTTTCCGTGTGTCCCTTTCTGAGTCCTGGATCTTGTAGCCTATATCTCACCCCTCGAACGCCCTGTACTTCACCAGGACATCCTCGGTGTCCTGGGGGTTGGCCTTCAGAGTGCCCATCCTCCTCCTCATGATGTCGGCTGCCTCCGCCCCCACCGTGGCTTCCACGTCGTCGGGGTCCACGTCGTCGAACCAGAGGTCTGGCCTGGAGGGGAGCAGAGAGCAGGTGGGACGCGTCATGAGCTACTTGTATGTTGCTAATTGTTTAGAATAAGAGAGGGATACAATGATGTCAGCTGGGCATCGACAAGGACGAACAGTCAACATACTCTTTTGATGTTGTCTCCACCACTTCTATTTTCTTCTTCTTATTTGCCGCCTGTTCACTGCTGCCTGCTGATTTGGCGCTGTCCTGTTTCCTCTTCTGGGCTTTGGGCTGCTTGGCCTCTGACTGAGCTGGGCCTTTCACTGATCCGTTTACCTTCGAGCTGCCTGGAGAAGTCACCTCCTTCCCTGCTTTAGACAGCGATGGTTTGCTACTGTCTTTTGATGTCTTTTGGACTTCCGCCTGTTTCGAAATGTCTTTCACAGGCTTTATTTGAGGGGTATTTTTCTTGGATTCCTGCTGGGGTAGTTTACCCTTCTTTGATGGTGGGTCGGTCTTTAGAACCTATAAAATACAATCACCAATACATGTGACACACGATAAATGTCATATATACCCATTACTATAGATTTTTTCTTAAATAGTAGGTAAATGTCAATGAGTTACTTACTTTTAGTAACGTTTTCCAATTGGCTGAAAAGTGTTGGGCATCTTTCGGGGGGACCCAGGGGTTGGGATTGTTCACCTTTGATACTGGTTCCTTTGGACCATGTTTCCACGCTATCTTTTTCTTAACTGGTTTCTTTGTCACTTGATCTGAAGTAGACTTCTGTGTTTTCTCAGCGGCGACTGAGCCCGACTTATTCGTCTTATCCTTAGATTTCATATCGAAACACGTCTAGCTAACCAGCAGCAAGTAAACTGTAACTACGTACCTATGCTTTAACTTGCTAAATATGTGTTTACGATCGCTAGCAAACTCTACTTTAAGAAGTCATAAACATCTGTTAAAAATATATTACTTACACTCAAAAACAGGCGTAAAACGACCTAATACATTCATGTTAAACCTAATAAAATATAAATCCCTCACACGTTTCATTTCGAGAAACCATGCTTCATCTTCTTCTGTTGAGTTTATTGGCAGATTGCAGCCGACGTTTATCAAGTGGATCAGCGCCACCTACTGTTCAGGAGTTCCGTTGGTACAACGGAACAACGTGAGCTGTTTGTTTTCGCCTTCACACGTTGCTGGGATTTTGTTTTACACACACTACAGAAATGTATGACACAATTGTGAATTGCGGACACATGTACTCATAAAGAAAACGTATGCATACACATTTGAAACATTTGAAGCAGCATCAACACAATGTAACAACATGTCTTCATAGTTCAATAAGTAGAGGCGATCACATAGCTACATTAGTGCAAAGACATGACTGTATAATTTTCATTTTTGCATCGACGGACTTCAGAGTGGACATGGTTAGTCGACGGAGGAAGATACCGACTTCTGACGCTAGAAGGGAGTGTTGGCCTATGCAACGTGTTTTTCCCTGTGATTAACCCAGTTGAAGTAACAAATGTAGGCTAATAATTAAACCTTTCGAATATTTTCAGGATAACGTTGTGAAATGTATCAGTAGGCTATCATAATAACAAACCAAAGTGCACGGAGACAAATGTATTTAACCACTTGCTCTGCCTAGTCAGTAGGCTACAATCATAATAAACATATCATGGTGATTAGCCTCCTTAGGACAAGCACCTGTTTGATGATTCAGATTACAGTGAAGGTTGATAATGTCGATGATAATATAGCAATTATTACACAGTTATTTATTAAAATAGCCTACTCAACTTTGGAATAGCTGTGTGATTGAGTTGACAGAAGTAGCCTATCTTTCCCCAATGTTAAGTGGTCTACCAGTATTTCATTGCGTTTGTACATTTTCAGAGTAAACCTTATTCAATAGTCACTGGAGCCAATTATAGCCTCATCGTTGAGTGAGTTGCCTGTTGTAGTGTGCGCGCGAATGCAGCTGTCATTTGGCGGAAAAGCGGGTGCCCGCGAGCTGCATAGGCTACACTCCGTTTGAAGATTATGCTGCGGCTCCTGGCCATTTTGTAGAACACAGAATGAGTAGGTAAAAAACTCTCACTTTCGCACCAGGAGGGAAGGACATATTTAGAGAGAGCTCACAAAGACAAGGTGAACCTCAAAGGAAGAAAAATCCCAACAGAAGATACAGTGGTTTGGCATCAAAACACTGCCCTCTGAATCGTGGATTATTACGAGTAGATCGAATTGGAACCATGAGCTGGGGGTCAGAGCTATGGGTAAGTGATAAATATAAGGTATTACGATGACTGTGTTTTTAGCCTAATCTCTACTATACCATTAAACCTATGCCAAATGTCTGATTAGTAGCCTATCCTCTTGGTATCAGATCCCGATAGGGGCTGGCCAATACGCGAATGTTTGCTGGTGTCATCATGTGGTCAATATGACCAGTTCACCCGGAGCAGACAGTCTGATCGACATCATCTCCACGATATTACTTTGTTATTACACGAGCTAAACTGGTTTAGGCAGATAACTGCAATATTTGACTACAGGCTGCACTTCATCACATCAGCATGCTCATCTGAGCGCACCCCCGTGCTGTCCTTAATGTTTGTTTGTCATTCTGTAAACTGTTCATTGAAACAAAAGGAAGAACAGGCTATAGATTCAACACAACAAAACGTAGGCTACTGCGAGAAAAAACAACAAATAAATAAATAACACAGCCTACAATATGCAGATAAAACACGTTTCCTATATAGGCTACGTTTAGTGTCGATAATATTTCGAAAATAACCCAAACAGGCTAAGCGAAGACACACTGATTATTTTATATGCCGTTTTGAATTGATTGATTTGATTTTCTCAGATTCCGGCGGTGGTGGCATGATTTTGACCGGAATTGCGCCTGTGATTGTGCCTGTTTATGGCGCCGACTGAGATGACAGTTGTTGCTGAGCAGGAAGTGGCACAGCATCAGGCCTGTGTAGATACGGAGAAAAGACACAGTTGTCAATAGTTGATTGCAACAAGGTTGATACAGCATTACCATCTTGACCATGCTCTCTGCTAGCCAACCCACAGAAATATCTAGCATTCAGCTTCCAGCGAGATGCAATTACAGTAATAGTTTGTGGAAGTGCTACATAGATGGACATGAATACTTCAGTAAACCTGTATGGTGCCTATAGCTTGACCATTTAGCCTAGATGGACAAGATGAAGGAAATCGCTCATACAACACAGAACATTCCAGAACTGTGATGCCGCAGCTCATCCTCCCACTCGTGTGCCCTGGTACCACATGATGAGCCGTGCAGTTGAACCAGCCGAAGCATGGCAGACACGTGCTCAACCCAGGGCACCAGGGTAGGCTATCTCGGTTTCCACTCAGCTCTCTCTCATTTGTCGATGCCAATGTCTTTCCTAATGCCGTGCCAGGAACTTCCCCTTTATGAAAGCCTTGCCTTCCACGCTGGAGCAGTGCAGTGAATGTCCTCACAGGCCCCAGTGTGAACAGGGGTGGTCACCAGCAATCAAAGCAGGAGGACTTGGAGAAGCTCGAATCGTGGATTCCTGTCTTCTTACTAACCTAAGACTCCCCTCCCCTCTTACCCGCACACAGAAACACCTCCGGACAGCACACACACACACGCCCCCCCACCCCCCCAGCCCCCCGTGTGCACTCTAAACTCCGGCATGGGAACATGGAAGATTACAGCCCTGGTGCGGCTAGTTTTACGGTGCGCTGATAAGCAGCCGTGGCGAGTGGAATTCCTTTTGTCTACCTTTTGTCAGCCTACAGCTCATCTTGTTGTTGATGTCATGGTGTCATTACTGTCATTAGAACATGTGGGCCGGCTGCACGCAGCCATACTGAGCCTGTCATCCGTACACAAATGAGCCGGTGTGGTCAGACGGTGATCCCGTCACATCCTGCCTGTCGAGCACGTGCACGTCATGTTTGTAACGACGATGGGAAACGAGGGGGGTTGTGTGTCTCTACGTGTTGTGTGTGTGTCTGTGTGTGTTGTGTGTGTCTGTGTGTGTTTGTGCGTGTGTTGTGTGTGTGTCTGTGCGTGTGTTGTGTTTGTGTGTTGTGTGTGTGTGTCTGTGTGTGTTGTGTGTGTGTGTCTGTGTGTGTTGTGTGTGTGTGTGTGTGTGTGTGTGTGTGTGTGTGTGTTGTGGGGGAGTCTGTCTGCTGGGGCTCCCGGCGTACCACAGTTGAGGCCTGTTTCAGCAGACGGGAAGAGCAGCAGCACTCGTGGTCTGGAGATGGTTACATTAGGGACGTGTTTCTCTTGAGGAGGGAGAGGAGAGAGAGAGAGAGAAGGGGGTAGACAGAGTGTGTGAGGGGCAGGGAAGAGGGGCTTGGCCTCTCCTGAATCGTCCAATCATTTTCCCGGTCTAAAGTTCAAAAGGACCTCTGTCAGAACGTCAGAGGCTCACTGAGGGGTTCTTCCCGTTCGATCATCTCTCTCGCGAGCCGCTCGACCTAGACTCACTGCTGTTCAGGTACTGATCAGAGGCCCAACAGCCTGCTCCCCCCAGACTGTTTCAAAAGCTTTTCATGTCGGCCGGGCCCTCTGAGAAAGCATGTGCGAGGGTTTGAACAGAGACGTGAGGTTTTGCAACCAAAAAAAAAGACTCTGGGTGGATTACATCCAGATGCCCGTCTCTGTTCTCTGAGGGACAGGATGATTACCAGACACTTGTTACTGTGATCTTGGTCATTACAGTTGCTAGGCCTTTTGCCAAACTCAACTGAATACAGGTGTGTCAGTATGATGTGACTGACTGACTGACTGACTGGCTGACTGGCTGGCTGACTGGCTCGTTGGTGCAGGAAGGCAGCTTGTGTGCACCTCTTGTCTCTTGTTGTCCTGCTAAACCCCAGTTTAAGACGAGATCAAACGGACTCCAAAAATACGCTTGCCTCGTTTTGGCACCCGTGTGCTTATTCAGTAGGACGACAGAAAGCGTGGCCAACTGTACGATGTCCAACCGCTGTGTTACACATGTGGCCTTATTGCGAGTGGCAATATTTCCTCCCGTTTGAGGGGGAACGAACACGTAACGTGCATTAATAAGCCTGCGGGTAATAGTGTGGTCGTATGCAGATAATGAGCGTATAGATGCCGATCAGAGTTTGATTATTGGACTCGGAAACCAAAGGTGAGGTCGACATTACGACGTGTCACAGAGGATTTATCGCGCTCGGCTCGTGTTTTTTCAAGCAGCAGGAAGGAAGTGATATTTCAGGAAGTGGGGTCAGAGTCACACTCCAAATATGTGTTTTGCCACTTTAGAACATCTTTGCAGGGTGTAATTTAAGAAGGTGGAGAAAAAAAGCCAAGACTGCAGAAAGGAAGAGACGCGAGCTAAAGCCTGTTTGTGGCTTTGTTTCAGTTTACTCTCCTTTCTTTGTCTTAATCTCTCCACATAGCTGTGCTCGTGCTCTCCCCTCGCTGGTTCCTTCTGCCGATGCTGTTAAGTATTTTAGATTCATGAATAGACCAGATTACATTTAGTCATTTAGCAGAGGCTCTTATCCAGAGAGACTTACAGTTAGTACAGGGACATTCGTTATTTTTCTCGAACGGGAATCGAACCGTCAACCTTCAGATTAATAGCCAATTCCCTAACCGCTCAGCTATCCGACTCCCTTAAGGACTTTTCACCCTACTCTGGTCCACATCACTGTTGGAGTTTGTATTGCTGTGCTCCGAGGTTCCCTGGCCCAGCAGACGAGCGACTGCAGTGAGGAGCATGTGTGTGGATGAGTCACAGTTTGTTGGAACCTCCCACAGGAGGGGAAACGATGCCTTAAGACTTTATTGCATTCCACGGGTGCAATATCATCCTCAGACGAGGCTACCTGAACTGCTGCGACTGTTTCCATGGTGATGTCATCGACAGTACTGTTAGCTCATCCACTGTTAGACCCAGTGTCTGTCGGGCCTAGGTCTAGGTCTGGATTTTGGGTTGTTAGGATCAGACAGGATTCAAAATCTATTGGCCCACAAACAGTCTTTTATATCCGATCCAGTCTGGTGGAGAGTGTCATTGATCAGCGGTGAAAAACCTGTTCATCCTGCCCCATAGCCTCGTCCTGTATTTGATACAAATATTTGACTTCAGAACACTATATTCACACATCCTGGACGATAAGCGATGACATCGGCGACACGTCACAGCTCTCTTCCTGCTCTTTGGTAACGTGGGGGAGGGGAGGGCAGGGGGGGGGGCTGAGTTCTGATCACGTGTTGAGTGAATGAGTCCACCGCCAATGTTAGTAGGCCAAATCGTTCAGGAATCGGGATCGTTCCCTGTCCCGTCGTGGCCGTATGTCCAGTGGAAGCTGCGTTCCTCTTGCAGACCAGCAGGGGGGTAAACAGGCACCAGCCAGGGGCTCCCTCTGTGCCCCTTGTGGAAAGTCTCTCTGGCTGAATTTCATCAGCCTCAAAACAATTGTTCTTTTTCTTTTTTTTCTTCCATCAGTAACATGTGCAGTCCAATCACAGCCAGTGGCCCTCTCTCCTTCTCTTCTAAGCTTGGAGCTCCCACCACCCCCACCACCCTTCTCCCATGCTAATGCTGTGTGCACAAACGCTGCCATTCAAGTGCGAAGTCAAGTGTGTCCAAACATGTGATTGTTTCTCAGTGGGACAGGGGTCAGAAAAGAAAGAAAAACGAAAGCTGCGAGCCACAATGGAGGATTCCTCTCATGGCTAAATATCGTCTCATTCACATTAAGGGTTAACTTAACGGCCTACAAAGGAACCACAAAAACACCCATCCAAATTCAAGGTTCTGGCTCACGTTCTTCCCGACAAAGAAGCACGAACTTGTCCTTTAAACAAAGGCGGGAAAGAACAGTCACACGATGAGACTCAGAATGGGACATGAACGTTCTAGAATCCCCTACCCGAAAGAGGAATTGGATATGGAAAGAGGCTGTTCTCCGTGAGAACACCTCGCTGTGTTTCACTTCCGTCCGTGCAGGAGTTAGGTTAAGAGTTTCATGAGCAAAATGAGCAATTCTTTTTCTCACCTTCACACACACACACACACGCACGCACAGACATTTGGAAGAGAACAAGACGCATAGTGTAGTACACGGTCCTGTTTGAAGGTTCTACAGGTGCGGGCTACACATGGACCCGGGGAAGAGCGAGACGACGCTCAAAGAGCAGCAGTTGAAGGTGAGTGGCTTTGAGGCAAACAAACCTTCCAATGGAGAGAAGCGTTTCTGTTCGGACAGTGTTTCAGTCGTTTTTGACCAACGTGAGGTGCACCTCAGCCTATGTCTTATCGCCTATCCAGGACGTCAAAGTATGTGCACCTCCTGAAAACTGTTTAGGTTTGCGTAGGGCACTTCAGGCCCTACTTCGTTTTTTGCACACATTGTTTTGGCAGGCAGGGCCCTAAATAACTGGCCTATCAGACAGACCGGGGGACAACAGAGGCCAGGAATGCTGTGACCAGTCTAGTCTTTTAATTGTATCCACATGCTTGTCTCTCTCGGGCCCGTCACCCCCCCCTAATGTAATTGAGATGGGGAAAGTGGTTCGTAGGGAGGCCCTTTAAAAAGTAACATGAGTTGCTTTCTCTCATGCTGTTGAGTGGCGCTCCAGGCAAGGCAGCCACGGCCGGGTTCAGCCTGAACCTCGTGGGTTTGTTTGTTTCGGTGCGACGTTAGTGTCGGGTCTCCTCGTGTGTCCGTCTGAGCTGGAAATGGCAGGGGGTTCAGACAGCTTTCCTCCCCTGGTTTCCGGAGCGGTTCCCCTCCCCGCTCCACGCCCTTCCCACTCCAGCCCTCGTGACCCCCCCCAGGGTCCCTCTCCTGGGAGTCCCCCGCTGTTCACTTGACACACCGGGCCCCCACTTCCAGGCCTGCAACATGAGCCGGATTATTTCCTTGTGTGTGTGACTGTGTGTCTGAGTGGGGAGGCTGGGGACGCCAGGCTAGCACCCTGTTTGGGAGTGGGGTCGCTCCCCAACCTCACTCCTCACCACCCACCTGCTGGCGGCAGTTAATGTCCCCCTCCTTAACCCCCCCCGCTCTCTCTTGGGAGGGTATAGCCGTGATGAATGGGCTCACCTCTGATCCAAGCGGTCCACGTTGCTCAACAGGGAGCGGGGGAGAAAGGAGAGAGCGGGAGAAGAGAGACGAGAAGTGCATCAAAATCAAAGGGATATAGGCGTATATAGGCTAACGTAGACGTGCGATTCAAATGCCGAGCGAAAGCAGGATGTTAAAAAGAAGGGCCTTTAATCACAAGGAGCCTGAAAGAGATATTTGAACATATTTTTTCCTGTTTTCCCGAATTTGCATGCGACTATTAAGTCACGTCTCTGCAGCCCCGGACTTCTGCTTTTGAAATAATATCGGGCTTTCACTGAGTCAGTCTTGTTCTTTCACCGAGTCGGTCTTGTTCTTTCACCGCGGAGTGCGTCACAAATGATTTACTGATGCTGCTCCTGTTAATCAGAGTCAGTGGATCACCTATTACCTCATCCTCTGTTCACATAGTCTGTCTCGTTATCCAGTCTTTTAAATGTGTTCCTGTTCCTACTGTGCTCCGATTACAGTCACAGTTTTAGGATGTAGCATCCTCTTTCCTATCATAACAAACACCCAGTGGTTGTATGTTATCTTTGTTTTTCTCTATTCACTATAAACATCGTCCTCTGACTTTGAGAGACGTGACTAGATCCGGTGCTCAGAACAGGTCCTTTTGACGTGGAGGTGTAAGCCAGAAGTCAACTGAACGTACGGCAGTAGTCACTGCGTTAGTGAAGAGACGGCCAGAGCACTTTCTTCATGAGGGGAACTGTACTTTTGCAACTCATTGAGCAACCGGCAGAGGAAAGAGCTCTTCTCACATCGAGACATCTATCACACGACAGGATCTCATTCCAACGGATGCCGACCGCTCTTTACTCACGCATTTCTGTTTCCATCATCTGAACGACCCGTCTGTTTATATAGTCTCTTAGCTATTAGGCTACCCATGAGCTACTGACCAGCACCTATGGCCCCTACAGACCTCTTGCCTTGGGCCTGCTCCTGGTGACAGAGGGGCTTTTAGGGACAAACAACTGTGCCAGTCTCTCTAATCATAAGGAGATGAGTCTTTCAGGCGACCTGTTTCTGCAGGTGTCTCGTCATCGCTCTTGTGATTCAACCTGGTAGTCTAGCGGGTCACGTGACTGAATCCCCCTCCCCTGGACTCTCCCGGTGCCCCTAATCTCTAGGTGCTCCGGCCTAATGGGGCTGTGGAACTGCTCTACAACATATACTTCCTCTTAATGACTGTCATTTGTCAAGTGTTACCGATTCCCTTGATATATAAGACCAAAACAGGCATGTTTCTGTTCTGAGTGTTGAATGTTCCCCGCACACTGCGTGCCTGTGTGGGGCCTCACTAAAGTACAGGCATCGAGTTCTGCCAGGAGACCCTTGGTCTGTACTAATACAAAACATACAGTTGCTGTACCGTGAGTCCCTCTGGTGAACGCTCAAGGTCTTTGGAAGAATCCACGTACCCACCATGGTCATTGGTGTGGGCCCACATGTGTAATAATAGCCTGCATATCTTGCAAGTCAAGTGGGTGTTTCGAAAGAGCGCATCAGCAGAGAACCATGTAGCCGTCTCTATCGATGAAGTATCGAAATAGTTCTTGTTACGGAAAGAATGTAGAAAACCACCCACGGATCGAACTACATAATTCCGTGGTAGAATTGAGCCGAAACCACCCACAACTCCGTCCAAAAGGAAGTGGAGGAAGTGAGAAAACCACAGTACCAAAGTTTCTCTGAACTGCCCCTGCTCCCTGGCGGCTATCTACATTCAAAGGGATTGCTAAGCAACCTCAAGTAACGGAAGAATACATATTTATTTGCGACCGAACTTCAACTCAGAACACAAGCAAATATATCTGATCACTTCATCTGAAAGTGAATAAATCTATTGACTTGTTCCTACCAGGTTAGTCAACTGTGCGGGTACGAGCACAGAAGTTGAGTTCATGTTCTGACTCATCAGACCACGACATGTCCCTCTCCCTGTCTCAGTCAGTCAGGTAGGCTTGGTGGTGGCGTGTTTCTTCTCCAAAGGTGTTCTGAGGGATGGAAGGCAGGCAGCAGGGAGAAAGGGGCAGAGAAGACTAGACCTGAAGAGTCCGGATCATTCCGTCGTGCCCTTTCAGCATCATTTTCCTCTCAGTTGTGGAGCTTCGGGTGGGATCCATTGTAAGTGGAGAGGGTTGCTAGGTGCGATGTATATTGAGTGCAGCCATCAAGGATAATCACCCATGACCCGATGCTATTGATTTAGCTCCCCCTCCCCCCTCCCCCCTCTAGAGAGACAAAGAGAATGGGCCGGCCTCCTGATTGCACCAGTCCGCTCCATTGAGAGCCATGTCTTAGATGTAGAGTGACGCCTCAAGGTTTCAACCTAGTGCTTCCAATGACGTCTACTTTATGTCTTCATGGCATATGGCTGCAGCTCTTTGTGTTTTAACAGCACCGATACAGCATCGCTCCAGTCTAACAAAGTGGAATGCCCAGAGCGTTATTTTCCTCATAACACCTACAAGACGATTTGGGTTTGGTGTTTTGCTATTTTTTTGGTTCACCTGACCGTTAAGTAACGTCCCCCCCCCAATTGAAGTTGCCAGAATTGTCCTCGTTTCAAAACAGACTGTGTTTAACAACTCTACAGACCAGAACTCCAACCAGAGCCGGAGCGGAACAGTGACAGTCAGTGATAGTCAGCCTGGCTGGATATGTCAAGATAACAGTCTCAAAACCACTTCCTGTCCAGATCCTAGTGATAACGCAGGTTATCAGGGGAGGACGTCGACTAGAAGTAGACCAGTCATGCAAGCTCAGACTTCTTCCCCGTCAGAAGCGTCCCTGTGTAAGAGCCTCAGCCTATATTTCCTCATTAGGAACTGTGGTCGGCCCTTATCTCAATCATCTTCCTCATCTTCTCTCGAGTCGTCACATGTCTGGGCTTCAAACCGCTGCCTTAAAAGAGATAACACTATCACTGTCCGCAGAAGGTACTCGCTGCTGACGTTTGTGTGAATGTTTACTTTTTTGTGGGGGGTGGATGAGGGCCTGTGATTGGTCTCCTGGGAGAGGATCTGTTGTTTATCTGCTGCAGGTGGGGGGAGACACGCCACAGGCGTTGAGCTGTGGAGGAAGTGTATCTTACAGGCAGGAAGTTGTTGCGATGGCTGATAGTTCTGCTCAGTTTACAGAGAACTCTATCGCCCTCCAGACGTGTTTGACAAACCGTGCTGGGAAGCATGACTGCATAAACAGTGAAACCTTCTGGTGCGTTCCATCAGCCCACCCAGCTTCTTTGCTCACCAGGTGATAAAGAGTCAACAAGTAGACAAGATACTGACAAACGTTTCCGAAATTCGCTAAATGTTTAGCCTTCATTCCTCCCTCCCCTCTTACTCTGCACCCTTGTTTCCAGTTCTCTTTCTCTCGCCCCTTCTTTAGCACCTCTCAGACTCTTGAGCTTATCGCTCTCAGCGCTCTCTCTTCTTCTCTAGTTCTGCTTCCAAAGTGGATCTAATCTACCCACAAACTAAAGAGCTTCCGTTCAGCAGAGGGGGTTCAGCCAGCCCCCGCTCTCCAGGGAGTTTACAAGGAGGCGCTAATAGCGTTTAGTAGAAATTCTACCTCGAAAGGTTTAACCGAATTGATTGGCTCGAAGAAGAAAAAAAATCGAGTTATGCTAAGTCATGCTAAATCATGTTTTTCCACAGCTCGCCAGGGAAAAGGCCGTCCGTCTTTGATCTCGCGTCCTAATGATCGAGCCTGTCTGTCCATGCCAACCTCCATGTTCCTCAAGCTAACCCCTGCAAGGGTATTTCACCCCCCCCACCGTAGCGCTACAGGGATGATGGATCTGTGAAAAGCCAAGAGGTTGGAGGGCTGCCCTGACACGACTGCGCCCAGGGGAACTTCTGGCACATATTCCTGGACTCATCCACAGTCAACCACATGACTAAAACCTGCTCATTAAGACGACGAAGGCTAAACAGAGTCAATCAAAGTGGCTTATGACGGTCGTTGATATGTTCTTTTTCGTAAATGTCTCATTTCAACAAATAGGAGAAGATTATCCGACCTATTTCTGCACGTGCTGTGTCTCGAACCACGTCAAGACAGACCGGGTTGGCCCGTCAGAGCGTCCACAGAACTTTCCGGATTGGCTGGCGGGGGAAGACACGACCGTATACAACACATCTCTGTCTGCGCCTTGCCATTCCCTTGAATACCTTCCACATTCCCTTTGAAGCCCCTCTAAACAGCGAATGGCCAGAAATGCTCCATATGGCACCGACCCCACTCTGTTGGCAAAGAAGAGAGAATGAATGGATCGAGCCACAAAAGGCCTGAGGGGTTGTTTTCTGCCGTTGTCACGGGTGTAAATCAGCTTACAGACCTATTTACCGCCGGCCGAATCAGACCCACTGCGAGGCTTGGAACTGTAAAATGGAGGCCCCCCCCTATTTCCGATGCCGCGCACGGAACGCTGTACCAAGATGTCGTACGTCGGCTGTGGTGAGAAACTCACTTCGCTACCTGTTTCATGAGAGAAGTGAGGCTTCTCTACACACAGCCAGAGCCATTTGCGCTCCAACTGTTTCCTCCACCGCCGAAGAGAAGATTTTTGAAATCCTCGTTTACGTCTACAGAGATTCAGTATGCACCATGGGGGCCTGAATCGAACGTCAAGCTTGTGCCCTTGACACATTCCTTTGACACACTCGCTAACGGGGCTGCTGTGGCGTCCAGGGACACAACAACGCGCACCTGCCGAACGGAGAGGTGTCACAAGTAAACAAGGTTGCCGCGCACTTACGTTTGCTCGGAAAAGAGAGAGACCTGCTGAACATTCGGGCGATCCGAGGGCCCTAAAATAGACCCGGAGGACATGGAGGGACACGGCGGGCATGTCGTGGGACGAATTCCAGCAGGGGCGTGATTTGACCACGGGACCACACGGCGGATGGATATCAGCTAGGCCGTGTTCCTGTGAGATTGGGATCGTGCCATTGTAAAATGAGAACGACTTGACCCAGTACTCTTAGAGAAGGCAAAGCCCCCCCCCCAGGTCTTCGAACATTCAAACCAGAGCAATATGACATCCTGTCGTGAAACGAGACACGCAAAGTGGCGTTGAACTTGTTGTGTTCCAAACATTCCTATTCAGGGCCCACTGAAAACAATGATTGTTATTACGTGAAGTGTCCGTAATGATACTGTGCGCGCGGCTGTCATTTGCCGGGGTTTCCCCCGAAGGAACACGGAGAGCGGCGACAAACACATCCCGATTTAGAGACCGAGCGGCCTTGCGGAGCGTTGGCACGCGTAGGCAGAGCAGCGCTAGAAAGGCTTCACCCATGTCCGGGATCCGCCCGGCCCCATTTCAACCGGCTGGTCGGAGAACAAGCCGTCGCTCTCTCTCTCCGAGACGCGAGTGTTAGGTAGATGAAATGTATACGCGAGCGACGTCACATAGCTGGAACGTTCCGAGCGTTCCCCCCCCCACCCCACACCAGCGCACCGCCGTGTCTGAACAGGACTCAGATCCGCCCACAGACAGCTGGGGCCCCTCCGGGGCAGGGGACGTTGCTGTGACATGACGTTGGGTCTCGTTAACCGATCGCCTCGGCCCCGTGAAACACCACTGTGCCCAGCGTGACAACATGAGACACGGAGCCGTCCCTACCAGCTGGCCCGTTTGGCTCGCAGAGGTCGATGGATGATGTGCCCCATTTCGATACGGGAGAGGAGATTGGATGAGAGGACTGTGTCTCGCTCGCTTACTGTAAGCCCCTAACTGCTGGGTGGGGGAGGGGGGGGGGTATCGCAGCTGGGTAGATGTGGAGATATCGGTATCACCCACTCACTCAATGCCCACTCACTCAATGTTGTTAAGCGATGGCAGATGGGACAGTAAACAGGGCTGCCTATTGGACGAGCTGGCCGTGCTCCAGCTCTGATAGGCCCTTCTTCTTCAGCAGGGAGACGTCAGTGTATGCCGGCCTTGCCTAGAAACAGATCCCTATGAAGAAGTCTCCATGTTCCCTCTGCTCCCTCCCCATCTTTCACACGTTTTCCCCCTTGGCTCTCATTGAGTAAACCGTTTGAACTTTTACACATGCTATTTTCTCGGTTTGCCTTTTAATCCAGACTCTTGATTACATAAGGTATGAGACTTTATAGATCGATAATCTCCCCCGAAAGGACAAAGTTGGGAAAACAGCCGCTTAGGAACAATGGCCGACCTGTGAAGGCTGTGGCCTGGTGGAGTAATCATTCTGCGGCACCGAGGTGGTTTATTGGGTGGTGGTGTGGTTGGGGGTGGCCGTCTTAATCCGATTACAAACGACGTCCAACAGTGTTTTGGATTTACGCTGGGTAATCTCAGAGCTCTGGGATACAGGGTAGGGTCGTCGCTCGTGAGGTGGGTCCACTCGTCGGAAAACCTCCTCGGACGTTCTCTGTTCTGTCTGGGATTGTCGCGTTTACTGTATTTCAGCCAATTAACAAGTCGTCCAATCGGGACCCGGTCCAACCCGCTCCGGGGTCTCACAACTCGTCGGACGCGGATCGCTTTTCGACCGTACTCTTTTACTTCCACCCTTGGTTCCTCACCTCTATAACGGATTAACATCCTCCGCGGGGGGACTCTGACCGCCGCGAACATGCTGCGTCGGCGGAGTGAGTTCTTTGTCTTCCTGGACAGCGTGTGCACGCTCAAGCCCGAGCCGGAGGCCAGGGAGGAGCCCCCTGTGCTCACCCCCTTCGAGGAGTACCTGCAGACCCTGCTGCAGATGAAGATGACCAGCGCTGTAAGTCCACAGAGCCGATGGTCCTCACGGGGGGGTCTTCCCCCCTCAGGGTCAGCCCGAAGAACGGACACGTAGATTGACCACTAAGTGTCTTAACGGTGCCTTGCAAATGGTTGGATTATATAATTACTTTGCTTGTGCAGACCCATAGCATTGTCCTGTTGGGTGGCCCCACACAGGAGGGGTGAATATGTTTTCACGTTGATCATGTTGGTGAAAATAGAATCATGTTTCTTACGGTCACTTAGTTCTAGTGCATAACGGCCGTGATGCTAAAACAGGAATTAACTTTTTCGGTGTATTTAAAAAGGTGTCGACCACTCTTCCAGTCACTATGACTCACAGCTATGACTGAGCCATTTCCTGTTTCTCAACCACCAAGAGAGAGGGGGAGGGGCCAGCACAGTTGATGGACGGTCTCAATGCTGACCAACATTAGTGTGTAGTGTCTCTCTCTCTCTCTCTCCTCTCTCTCTCTCTCTCTCTCTCTCTCTCACACACACACACACACACACACACACACACCACACACACACACACACACACACACACACACACACACACACACCACACACACACACACACACACACACACACACACACACACACACATACTGTGCAGTGTGGGTAAATCGCACACACCTGCCACACGTGCACAAAGAGTGGGACTGTTTTATGGACGCAGTTGTGCACACACGCGTGTCCGCGCACAAACACACGCTCACATTCCTGACAGGCCGCGTTGACGGATCTATAAATATGTGCATGGCATGCAAACAAGCACTGACACCCTTTTTTACTCACAGCCATGGCCATGCAAAATACTGACCAACATTAGTGTGTAGTCTCTCTCTCTCTCTCTCCTCTCTCTCTCTCTCCTCTCTCTCTCTCTCTCTCTGTGTGTGTGTGTTAATGATTACACTGCAGTGTAGAGTCATTGTTAAGGGGGAGTGTTTGAGGGTGGGGGGGGTGGGTTCGCTTCACCGGGTCGTTGAAGTGCATCAAGTGGCTGTTTAGTTGTACTCACAGGTCCAGTCGATCTTTTGATTTGGGGTTCTTGCGTGCGGGCGTGTGTGCTTGTATACTGTATGTGTGTGTGTGCTTGTATAGGCTACTGTGTGTGTGCTTGTGTACTGTATGTCTGTGTGTGTGCTTGTATACTATGTGTGTGTGTGTGCTTGTGTACTGTGTGTGTGTGTGTGCTTGTATACTGAATGTGTGTGTGTGTGCTTGTATACTGTGTGTGTGTGCTTGTGTACTGTATATGTGTCCTTTTATACTGTGTGTGTGTGTGCTTGTGTACTGTATGTGTGTGTGCTTGTATACTGTGTGTGTGTTAGCCCCCTCTGCTGGGAGGTTACAGAGGGTTATGGAGGGGCATTGTTCCTCCCCAGCACCCGTCCACAAAGCCTCTGTGTGCTGAGGACAAGGTCGGCATCTCCCCCACCAAATATTTGTCCATGTGGTCGGACGCCCACACCGCAGCATGAGACACTCCGCAGACATTTGCATGGGCACACAGAAAACCCCATTGACTCCCACGGGGAGGAAACCGTGTGGCCGGTGGGCCGTCTGGACGTCTGAAGGCCGGGCCCTCCCCTCTCCTCGCTCTGCGCTGCCCTTTGAGTTCTGCTGACGGAGGGGCGCGGAGACGGAGGGCCCTGGACGCCGCGTCAGGGCCACGTCGGTAAAGAGACCGAACTTTCTCCCGGTTCCTGCCCCTAGGTGCCCCCCCCCCACCCCCCCCCTCCTCTCTTCCTTGGAGGAACAATCAACAGGCCTGTTGTGAGCGGGTGATTCGGTGTCCTCGCTGGGGTAGCGAGCGGCCGGGAGAACAGAGCTGTTTCTCGGGGACGGGGGGGGGCTCAGGGCTGTGGGCGTGAATGTAGGCCAGCTCGTTCCCCCCCCCCTAATGAGACGGGCTCCATCTGCAGCGCTCGCTTCCCCGGGGGGGCTGTATCGCAGCCCACGTCAGCTCAGGAAAACAGCAGGAAGTCCCATATGAAACGGCATCGCATGACGCGCTCTAACCCATTTCTTTGACGGTAAACTTTTGCCAAACGCATCCTCCTTTCGAATCGTCCCTCAAAAGCACACTGGATGTTTCATATGCGATACAACTACTCCGAGCAGCTGCTGTCCTGGTCGTTCCCCCTAGCCCGTGCACCCGAGATCGAAGGGTTCGAATGGGACCGTCTAAATGCGCATATCTCCTCTTTGATGTGCCCAGGCATGTGGTCCCCCACGCTTCTGTCCTCTCGTCAATGGTGTGGAGGACCTGTGAGGGTGACCCCCGTGACCCTCTTAGTCCTGACCCCATTGTCGTCCCTCTCGGTGACACATCTGTCATTCCCCTCGCCCTCAGTCTCTCCCCTTCTCCTCCCCTCCCCCTTCTCCCTCTTCCTTCTTCTTTTGCATTTCCCTCTCCGCATTCACCACCACCACCACCTCCCCCCCCTCCCCCTTGTCTCCCTCTCCTTTCCGTCCTCTCCACCTTTGTCTCTCCTCCACCTCCTCCTCCTCCTCCTCCGGAACATCTGCTCCCCTCCCCTCCCCGCGTGTTTCCTCTGGAGGCTGTATTCCGGGCAGAACGGCGAGAGAAGCTTCTGGATTCAATATGCCGTTTCGTGGTTCCCGCTTCTTTTTTACTGCCGCGCCACAGAGAGAAAAACCTAAAAATAACCGTCGTCTTAAAAGTTCTCACAAGAAAATGTCTGGGGTCGGGATGTATGCGGGTGGCGTCGTCCCGTCCCTTGTGTTTTGGTGAGGGGGTGGAGGTCGTTATGGTATGTTTCCCGGGACGGTTTTGAGGGACGTTTGTACTTACAGCGCGTCTACGAGGCAGTGTGTGTCCGGGTCGATGTCCCACGCTATGTTGACTGGTGCTCCCTTCACGACACCTAGGCTATTAGTAGCAAGCGTAATTAGCCAGGCTGACATTTTTTGTTGTCGACACGTACACTTCTCCCCCCCATCATCCCCAGCCCACATCCTCCTCCTCTATCCCCCTTTTCCTCCTCCTCTATCCCCCTTTTCCTCCTTCTCTATCCCCCTCTTCCTCCTTCTCTATCCCCCTCTTCCTCCTCCTCTATCCCCCTCTTCCTCCTCCTCTATCCCCCCTCTTCCTCCTCCTCTATCCCCCTCTTCCTCCTCCTCCTCTATCCCCCCTCTTCCTCCTTCTCTATCCCCCTCTTCCTCCTTCTCTATCCCCCTCTTCCTCCTTCTCTATCCCCCTCTTCCTCCCCTCTCTCTTCCCCCTCTCCTCCTCTCTCTCTCCTCCCCCTCTTCCTCCTCCTCCTCCTCTCCTCTATCCCCCTCTTCCTCCGTCAGACTCTTCCACTTTCCTTATTGATTCCTTCTAGTGATTCCCAGAGCGCTGACCCGAACGGGCCCAGTGTGGTTACGGTAGCCGTCCTGGCGGAGGGCACGCTCTGGCTGCAGTCTATCGCTGCGGACTGTAACACATGAATGTACCGTAAGCCCCCCATTGGTTGGGATGGGGGAAAAGCCCTACCGACAGACGGCCAATTCTTGGCTCACATGAAACCTGCGCTCGCCCACTTCGAGTCTCTTATTCTCTTGTTCTCTCTTCCTGGCTCGATCACACGGTCCCTCTTCCCGGAAGGTGCCGGATCGATGGTTTCATTAGCTCTGTCTGCCTCAGAAGAAGAGGTGGCCCTGACAAACGCTTTCCTCTGCGAGCTGTTCGTCTGAGGCCTGTTGTGATGAATCGCGGTGTTCTCGGGGGGCCGGGTCTTTGGTTACGCCTGTCTCGTTCGCTGAACAGCGGGGCTCTTTGGTGTTCCATTTCAACACTCAACCGCAGTCTGGTGAAAGGGATGTCGCGCCGTCGTCTGAGACCACGTGTGAAGAGTGTGTGTACGTGCCTGCGTGTGTGTCAAGGTAAACCTGTGTGTGTGTGTGTGAGTATTGCAGAGAGAAGGAGGCAGAGAGAGAGCGTAGGTGCGTGGGTGTGGATTCAGGATAGCACACACATCGGTTTGTTAAGGGAGGGTTGATGTGCACAACGCCATCACTATGTCTTTCTTCAGAACAATTTGCAGGAGTCAGCGATTTGCTGACCTTTGACCTCTGGGAAGCGACCGCGAAGCCCCAATCGCTTCCCTCCGCTGCCTTCCCCGGCTGAGATGCGGCCATCGTATCGGATTGGTCCGAGAACAGAGGAAGACACGGCCCGTTGGGATGGACGGCATTAATCTGCGCTCGGGCTCAACAGACCTTATCTCTCTCTCTCTGTTCTCTGCTAATGACATCAGCCATATGGATCATCTGGAAGGTCCCAAGGTGCGGAGGATGAGCGACGGTAATACGGAGGAGGGAGGAGCAGCAGAGAGAGAGAGAGAGGGAGAGAGAGAGAGGAGAGAGAGAGAGGGGGTGAGAGAGAGAGACGAGAGATGAGAGGAGAGTAGAGAGAGCTATAGGTTTAGATATGTTGCGAGTAGAGTAGATCGCTAGCGATATGTCGCGTGCGGATCGAGATATAGAACTCTAGAGAGACTAGTCAGCTCTTATCTCATCTGCTCGCGTCGCTCTCTCTCTCTCTCGTTCTCTCTCCTCTCCCGCTCTCCTTTTCTCTCTCTCTCTCCTCTTTCTTTTCTCTCCTCTCTCTCTCTTCGTCTCTCTCTCTCCTCTCTCTCTTTTATCTCTCTCTCTCTCTCTCTCTCTCTTTTGTTTCTCTCTCTCTCCTCTCCTCCTCTCCTTTCTCTCTCTCGTCTCCGGTCTCTCTCTCTTTTTGCTCTCCTTCTCTCTCCCTTCTCTCTCTCTTTTTTTCTCTCTCTCTCCCCTCCTCTCTCTTTTCTCTCTCTCTCTCTCTTTTTTCGCTCTCTCCCTCTCCTCTCTCTCCGTCTCGCTCTCTCTCTCTCTGCTTCTTTTCTCTCTCGTAGTCTTCTCGATGTAGATTTCTTTCTGCTGCCCATTGTAATGCAGAAGCAGTGGTAGCCTTCTAATGTGGAGCCTCATGGCATAGTGGGGATCTGGCCCGCGTCCACCGTGTGTCTGGCACAGCAGTGGAGTCTGGGTAATAACAGAAGTGAGAGGTCGGAGAGAGGTGGTGGGACAGGGCGATGGAGGAGAAAGTGAAAAAAGAGAGATAGAGAGAGAGACAAAAGAGGAGAGTGCGTGTGCGTGTGTGTGTGAGAGAGAGAAACAGCGAGAGTGCGAGACAGAGCTACACCATTTATATCACCTCGCTTCCGCCTGCCTGCGCCAGGCACGTCACTGCCAAAGGCTGCGATGAAGGTAAACAAGATGGCCGCCGTGGTGCACCGGGGACACTACAAACCTGCCTTAGCCTGTGGTTGTGTTTTCTGAACGGGGGTATGAGAATGATAGCTATCCTAGCCTCGCCTGTATTACTGGGAATGCTGTGGGTTAAGACTGAGAAATGGTCAAGGAAAAGAAGGTAGGATCTCATCTGGAATGCGGGGCTCAGTGGTGTGCATTAGGCCAGATTACCCCTCTAATGCAGTGCATTGTGGGGTGGGATAATCTTTCCCTCACCAGTTGGTCGGGCTGATCAGATCCTACCGACAAGTGCATGTTTGTTGCAGTCCTCCGCCTCGTCGGGCAGCCTGCGTTTTCCAGAACCTTCTTCCAGCCTCGTCCTCCTCCCTCAGGCTCCCTGGTGTCACGGCGAGGCCTCTGGCGTGTGTGTTTTCCTGAACGTACGACAACACAGGCCCCCTTCCTCCACGGCGGCTCGGATGTGTCCTGAAATAACAAGCCGGGCTGGGCTGGGTTCTCTCTCTCCTGGAGGATCAAACGCCCGCCGCACCTCCCATCACGCCCCCCCCCCACTCCCCCCGACCAGCCCCCAGCGCGCCCGCTTCCCCGTCGAGGCCGTGGTTTAGAGGGCACAGCTGATCGACCTCGACCTGGGACCTGACCTGGAGCAGGGTGTGTGTGTGTGTTTATGCGAGCGAGGGAGGTCTGTGGGGGGGGGTCTGAGAGCGGGAAACATATTTTTCCGCGGTGACGCAGCTCACGAAGGGTGTATGTGGGTCAGGGGTTTTTTGAATCGGGGTGAGAGGTGTTCTGAACCGGAAATCTGAACCGGAGGAGAAGCAAACTGCCTATTATAAAGCAGCAATATAACAACAAGTACCTGACTGGTCTTGTCTTTCTCTCTGCTGGCTGTTCTAAACGGGCTGTTTTGATGTGTCAACATGATGACATGCTATGGCTGTGAGGAAGCCTTGCTGCTTGTAGCATCACTGACACACATTCGGTTTTTGCCCTCTCTGTTGTTTTCCTTGATATGTTGCCTTTTGCTTCATTCATAATATATGGACTCCATTCGGCCTCCCTGAATATCCTGACTAATGTGTTTTTACCTCTTGGAGGAATCCTCCTTACAGTGACAGATGGACAACATTGTGTGTTCACAACGTACCAGTATGCTTTATTTGTGTGTGTGTTTGTTGGGTTGGAGTTTTTGGAGACAAAGCAGGAGTTGCATCAGAGAAACTAGTCCTTCAACCGAGTCTCCTCCCTTTTAACTATCCCCTGCTTACAACCCTCCCCTCCATCCCCTCCCCTCCCACCTCTTCCTCTCCACCTCTCTCCACCTCTCCCCTCCTCCTCCTCCCTCTGCTGTCCCTCCTCTCTGAATCAGCTGCCCTCTACATCCCACTGATTCCACCTTACGCCTGACAGAGCATTTCGCCACAGCGCTCTGAGGCAGGCGTTGCCCTCAGATGCATGTAGTGGTGTGTGTGTGTTTGTGACAGAGAGGGTGCGGGTGTGTGTGTGTGTTAGTCAGGGTCGCCTCCCTCTCTTTCTCCCTCTCCAGTATTCTCTGCGCTTCCCGACAAACAAGGGCTCGTCTCAGGAGAACTGGGACACCGGTGTGTGTGAGAGCGGTGTGTGTGTGGTGAGGCGGTGTGTGTGTGTGTGCGGGCTTGGGGGGGAGGGCGAGGGTCATGGAAGCCAGTCCCTCACCCGAAACTCATCCCAAACGGACGAAACCTTCCTAATCCTCTCAGCCTCTTTGACTCGCTCACTTTTTGGTTGAAGCGCACAGACACAAATAAAGACACAGCATAGTGTGTTAACTTGAGTGCCTGTCGGAATCGTATCCAGCCTGGCTCAAACTGGGGAGAAGGGTCTGGTACTGACGGAGCAGAGCATCAATATTGGGCTCGGGGTTTACAGAACTACAGATTGTTCTATAGAGGACTACAGACATGGTGGAGGAGAAAATGGGGGAATGCTGGAGCTACACTAAGGTTAATATCCACACTTTATCTGCTGTCTCGCGTAAGACAGAGCTTGAACACAACTGTGTGATCTACCACGCCAATTTTCTGTTGGCATGGTAGAATGATGACTTCTCTCAAGCATTTTTTGACGATTTTGAATTGGTGGTTTGAACTACTACTGATAAACATTAGACTGAGCTTCCTATGGGACTGTGCAGGAGTCATCTTCAATGGGAGGTGAACAGTCATGCAGGGTTGTGAATGATTTAGACTGGTACTAAGCCATCGTCTGAGTGGTTCAATGTTGTAACGGCAACATAAACTGTCGTTCTGTGTCCTTTGAGGTCTCTTAAAGAAAGAAATCTCTGGATTGCAAATATCCTGCGTCCTACAATGGCGTCCAACGCTTTAATGACACCTATCAAGTCTGTCTCTGTGTCTGACTTCTGGTTTTATGGTGGATAAATATACTTTGGCACCAGGACGCCGTGTAAAATAGGGCTGTAACACTTTTACAGACGTACTGTCCGATGGAAATGTTGGAAAGGCTAAGCGGTCGGTCTTCATTAAATCCTAATAACTCGGTGTCTTGGCGACCCTGTTAGCCAGTTGGCTAACGCTAATACACAGGTGATCCAGGCGAACCCAGACAATGCTAATTAATTAAGCGTCTGCCGCAGTGCAGCATTGTTACTTGTTGACTCATAAAACCCTTCTCAGCCATCTCAGGAAAATATTAGCCCAGACTGTTGAGTATTCTGTGAGGTGTGTGAGAGAGAGGCTAGCAACACACAGGGTTTTTAACTGAGAGCTCTCTACCTAGTAGTTTACTAATTAGTAGTTTGCTAATTACTAGTCACTAATAGTTGAAAGTCTGAAGTCTCAAAAAGGAGATTATGATCAGATCATTATGTTCAGAACGATAGACCAGGTGGAGGTTGTTCACAAGGAAAGGGTCAAGAGCGATACTGAGGTTGAGAATTTACAGTGCCATGCAATGTCAACCCTCTTCATTTTATGATAGGATACATATACCAACTTTTCTACCACCACCTCTCAACCAGAACAACCAGATTGACCTTCCTGTTGGACTTGCTGCATGCTGCAAAAACACATTGCTTTTGCGTTTGTGGTTATTCACGTGTTTTCTTCTCTCTCTCTCTCTCTCTCTCTAGCTCTCTCTCTCTCTCTCTCTCTCTCTCGTCTCTCTCTCTCTCTGTCTGTTCGTGTGTCTGCTCTCTGTTCCAGGATCAGTTGATAACCTCTCTCTTTCTCTGTCTGTGTGTTCGTGTCTCTGCTCTCTGTTCCAGGATCAGTTTGATAACTTGGAGAAGCACACCCAGTGGGGGCATCGAGTTTGTGGAGAGGTACAGCAAATTCGTCAAAGAGAGATCGGAGATCGAAATCAGCTATGCAAAGCAGATTAGGTGAGTCTGTCCTGACCGTGATAGTTTCATTCATGTCTGAAAGATAGAGACGTGTTTTCACAAGGACAATCCGGGCACAGACGTTGCATTGTGCACCATTCACCACCGAAAGCAGGTCGGGTCTTTGAATAGATCGATGGTGTATGTGCCTTCTGAAGAGTTAGTCGCTTTTTATGTCTGTCTCTTTCTTTCCCTCCTCTCTCTCTCTCTCTCTCTCTCTCTCTCTCTCTCTCTCTCTCTCTTCACCCTTTTCCTCTCTCTCTATCTCTCTCTCCTCTCTTGTAAATCTCCATTTCACATTGTCGTATCTCTCTCTCTCTGTCTCTTTGTATCTCGATCTCGTTCTGTGGCGGAGCACTGTTTTTCTTTCTGCTTCCTGCTCCGGGCAGGAGGAAGTAAGGGTTGGCGGCGGAGGGGGGCGGGGTTATGCGCAGGAGTTGCCATAGTTACGAGGTATCCGTATTATCATCCCCAGCGCTGACCCACATTCCCTTCCTCCAAACCCCTGCTGCCTCACCCCCTCCCTTGCCCCCCGCTTCCCTACTGTCAGCCCCCCCCTTTTGGGGGACTTTTGTGAGGAGCGGTGGTTCGTGACTAGTCCCCCCAGGAGGGGGTTAGGGGTTAGGGATCCCCCTTCTAATGCCTCAGACACCACCAACAACAACCAGCAGGATACTGCCCCCCCCCACCACCCCCCAAAAAAGAAATCCTCCAATCCTCCAATCCTGCTTCTTAAAGAAGGCTGCAAGATGGCTACTACTCTAAAAATAGACCACCCCCTCATCCAGTGCCGATAGTCTTCCTGTTGGGGTCCGACCCTATTTGGACCCTCCTGCACCCTCAAACCCCTACGCCCCCATTAATCAAGGGCGCTTTGCTAATGAGATAATCCGAGTGGCTGGCTATACTCTCGCTCTGTTTGCATGCATTCACTCACTACACAAACACGGAGGCACTCTCAAGCGCTCACAGATAGCCCAGAGGCACACACATGCATATTCAAGTGCACACGCACACACCCCCCTCCCCACACACACACACACACACACACACACACACACACACACACACCCCACACACACACACACACACACACACACACACACACACACACACACACACATTTTAATTCTTTATTTGAGTCCACCAATCACATTACAACAGACAGGATTCAAATATTTCCAGAAATAAGATAGGACAGTGTTCAAGGGTATAAAAAACATCTCCTGCGCCACACTGCCAGGCTGCCTGTCACCGCTGATATGGAGCAGAACTTTGACAGCTGTTTGGATGTCCTGCTGGAGAGCCCTGCCAGCCTTAACCCAGTGAAAACAAGATGGTGGACATGCCCCAAGCTGCCAAAGATCAACACCACCAGTTTGCTTTGATAGCCCAGTTCACTTAGTTTGGACAGAATGGGCTGGTACTTCATGATTTTATCACTAAAGGCAATGTCCATGTACAGATCGTACACACAGCCTACTTCAAGCAGCAGCACCTGCCTACTGGTTCTGTCCAGAAACACAACATCCGGGGTGTTAGGGATGTTACAGAACACATCAGTAGAGCTGTTGAACCACTCCGGCATAATACGAGAATGTTTGTACATGGTCACATTTTCTGCCAATACTTTCTTTACAGCGGTAGCTATCAGATCGACAATTCGGTCGTGGCGTGCAATATAAAGTCCTTTGTACATAGTACAGCCATTTACAATATGAGCAACAGATTCAAGTTGATGGTCTGAGTGCATTATACAGTATGGGTGGTTGTGTGCAGGGTACCATAGTGCCAGGTTGTATTTAGTAGGTAGCACCTGCAGTCTGGCTTTAGCTGTAAAACAGAGGATGTCCTCACCGACAGCAGCATTTGTGTACATGGAGTGTGAAGGAGAGGTGGGGTGGGAGGGGCTCAATGATAACGGGCCATATAGACCTCCGACCCTAATAGCACTGCAAAACTGGGCAGGGAGAAGAAAATGCTGATCAGGATTGGGTTTTCATCTCCACCACCGGGGTCTCTTAGAAACAGGATCGTACACACACACACACACACACACACACACACACACACACACACACACACACACACACACCACACACACACACACACACACACACACACACACCACACACACACACACACACACACACCACACACACACACACACACACACACACACACACACACACACACCACACACACACACACACACGGGTGTTGCAGTGCGTCTGAGCGCTCCTGAAGCTCCCCAGATGTAGTGGATGTGTCTCCTCGCCCACACAGAGTATCCTCTGTCCAACACAGCAGACCTCCTGCTTCCTTTAGACCCGTCTGTCTGTCTGTCTGTCTGTCTGTCTGTCTGTCTCACCAGCCTCTCAACGTGAGGATACAGCCTATTTACGGCGAGGCCACGCAACCTGTTTAACAGGGGGGCTCGTTCGGTTTCGGGTGTTCTTTCCAAAACAATGTGCATCTTTGTGGCGCTTCCGTAGCCCCCGGCCCGGGGCCCAATCATCCTGTCTAATCAACTTAGCTCATTAAATCAGGTTTAATCTACTGAGCACGCTCAGACCGTTCGAGGCTCTTCCCCGCTCGATCTAATAAACATGAATGGGAACGTCTCCTTGATCATCTCCGCTACGCGCTCCTTTGTGAATTTGTTTCTCGTCTCTTCTCTCTCTATGTTTTCAACTTTGCGGATGACCTCGCTCAGTGTGTTAGTCACACCGAGAGGAAAGACGGGCTCTGATTGGCCGTCTGTACCCAGACTGGCCAGCTAAAATGGACCGTAGCTTGTAGTCATCTAAGTGTGCAGAATGGTACACAGTTAGTGTGTATGTAAGCCACTAGTATTGTCACCGGGACCATGAAACAGAATCACACCACAGTCAGCCACACGTGCCAATTAACACTAGACTGTTTCTAAGAGACACGGTGGTGGAGATGAAAACCAATCCTGATCAGCATTTTCTTCTCCCTGCCCTGTTTTGCAGTGCTATTAGGGTCGGAGGTCTATATGGCACGTTATCATTGACCCCCTCCCACCCCACCTCTCCTCCACGGGCCGCCCCGCACCATTTGGCCTAATCCAGGATAAATCCTGTTGCCCTGTATCCAGGCAAATGAATCTCATTCTCAATACCGCCGTAGAGAAGAGTAGATCAGTGGGGCACTTCCCCCCCCTCCTCTCCACACACCACACACACACACACACACACACCACACACACACACACACCTGGAATAATCCCGAGAGCTGCAGAGGACCCCCATCTGTCTGTCTGTCTGAAGACTGGAGCGTTTTCCAGTACCGCTGCACTTTAGCGTTCGACGTGACGATCGATACTGATCAATATGGTCCCACAGACATGCAGAGTGGCGTACAGTAGACACCTACACACACACACACACACACACACAGTGCCACACACTGTTGGCTGACGTGACATCTGGCTAT
Organism: Mallotus villosus; assembly: GCA_903064625.1. Classification (NCBI taxonomy): domain Eukaryota; kingdom Metazoa; phylum Chordata; class Actinopteri; order Osmeriformes; family Salangidae; genus Mallotus; species Mallotus villosus. The sequence goes on from CAEFZP010000301.1 coordinate 217,054, forward strand.
CTGAACTGAGGGGAGATATCTGCCCGGCAACAGAGCAGACAGCCGAAGAAGGGTGGGAGGAGGGGAGGAGAGGAGGGGGGTGTGCGAGGAGTGTGAAGGGAGGGGGGAAAAGTGTGCTGGCACGCATGTGTTTTTATCGCATGTATTTTTCATCTGCGATGATGCTGCTTTCTGATCGCGTCATTCCTCGTGGGTCTGTGCTGTGTTAGCGCTGTCTGACATTCGAAGCTCCATTCTCACATGCTACCTCGTAAAACCCTCTAAAGTAAAAGGCTACGGTTGTTATTTTATCATGATAATGAATCGTTTTCTGGTTATGATATTGAGGCTACTGCCCCCTGGTATGGTAACGCTGTCAACAATCCCACAGCACAGATTCACTTGAATAAAACAATGTTTTTGTCAACCTGAGGTTTGAATTAGCGTCGTTATGTTGTTGCCTGTATCTTAGATGAGAGGCATTATGGGATGCAGTGTCGTAAACACGATTATGCATGAGTGAAGACTCACCACTCACTGCAACCGTGCACGCATTAGTGCGTCTCATCTGCTCTCTACATATGTCTGCCCAAATCGAATTGGCTAGTCTGGTCTGCTGCCGTCTCTCTCTAGGTGGATTCTACTCAAAAGTCTGTCTGGTTAATGTGTTTGTGTGTGTGTGTTGTGGGTGTGTGTGTGTGTGTGTGTGTGTGTGTGTGTGTGGTGTGTGTGTGTGTGTGGTGTGTGTGTGTGTGTGTGTGCATGCAGGCTCAAATCACTTGCTTTTAAAGCTTTCATCATGGTTGAGGCTGAAAGGGCTGTCCTTGTTGCAGTATTGCAGACAGCAGAACTATGTCCATACCATACCATCTCTTCCTCTCTCTCTCTCTCTCTCTCTCTCTCTCTCTCTCTCTCTCTCTCTCTCTCTCTCCCTCTCTGTCTGTCTATCTCACTCTTTCTTTATCTCTATCTCTCCTGTGCCCTAGTCAAACAGTGCTGACAGCCATGTAAGGAACTAGAGGGATGTCTATCTGTGAACCGGTGAGAGAGGGAGAGAGAGAGACAGTGAGGGACAGACAGCGAAAATGTGAGAGAGAGAGAGAGACCTGAGAAGAAGAACAATGCAGAGATTGTTGGACACGGACCACCCTGTGGCCATGAAGCCGTAGCCCACTCATGCTCAAATATGTTCCCCATTACCCCCCTCAGACAAACACAACACGCCACACCAAGCATCCATACCAGCCCTGCATTCATCCCATGCCAAGCTAGACAGAGACTCAGTGCTTCATGGTGGCTGGCTCTCCATGGCTGCTCCTGAGGCCATGATAGTTATTACTTTAACCGGGAAAGGGGGATTGTGGGCCGAGCGAGGGAGGGAATCGTGGAGGGCAGAGCGAGGGAGGCAGAGAGGAAGGGAGAGAGAGAGAGAGAGCACTCGGGCTGATTGGATATTATGGGGAGATAGATGGTCCTTCGGCTCTGACGGGAATAGAGCGGCAGTAGAGGAACCCATTTACCCCAAACACCTGTTCTGGGTTAAAGAGATTGAAATGATGTGCTGCTCACCGGACCTCAAACCTTCTCTCCTCACAGAAATCTCTCGAAGAAATATCAACCCAAGAAGAACGCAAGAGAGGATGAGGAGAACAAGTGAGTCTGGGCCTGAGACCCAAGATAGTTCAAAATGGCCTCCTCTATCTCTCTGTTTGTACAGTATGTCACGTTGTCTTGTTGTATAGTATTACCCATATGCAGTTTGAAATCAGCCCTGTCGGTCCGTCTTGATTCCTCTGACATCACTTCCTGCCTGCGGCCAGGTACACGTCATGCCGAGCCTTCATGATGACCCTGAACGAGCTGAACGACTACGCGGGTCAGCACGAGGTCATCGGGGAGAACCTGACCTCGCAGATCATCGCCGAGCTCACGCGCTACCTCCAGGACCTCAAGACCGAGAGGAAAACGGTATGACATCACTTCCTGTTTCCACCAACCAATGTCCCACTTAGCCTTCACCCATGTACACAGTATACCACGTCCTTACCCATGCGTAGGGTTCTCTACTGTATGTTCTACCCATCTTTTTGGGGGGGTCTTTTTATGGAATCTTGTCATCTGTCTTCCTGGTCAGTCTCTCTCCCAGGCCAGGCCTTGATTTAGCAGTTGGTGTGGTAGCTTAGACCGTTCAACTTGGCTCTGAGTGGAGAACAGCCGGCCTGGCCAACAGGAAGTAGAGAGAGGCCCTTTCCATTGGCGCGTCCTCTTCTGCAGGCCCCCCGAGGGCTGAGGTCATAGCTGAGTAAATATAGATACACGCAGCCATCCGTCCACTAGGGCCAAGCCTCCCAGCTGACATGAGACTCTCTCTCTCTCTCTCTCTTTCTCTCTTTTCTTCTACACCCTCTCCCTCTCTCTCTCCATCTCCATCTCCTCTGCCATTCAAGAGCGTATTGCTCAATTCGAAAACCACCTCGCTATGGTTGCTATTTTCAGCGTCTTAGTCGGTTTCCCCTCTCTCCAAAAGAATCAAATTGATGGCAAGATATATCAGCCTCACCGCAGCAGCAGAGTTAGCTAATAAACCTCAGATGGCGATGTGGTCGCTTTTACTGCCCCGTCACTCCCTCCGACGACGTGTAGTGGAGGGTGTGGACTGGAGGACTAACCAGAAGGCGACCTCGTCTGTGCCAGGAGAACCCAGGAAAGGTCATCGAGGGGCTGACTGGGAGAAACCAACCAGCGTGTTTTCCTCTGAGGCTGCGAGACAGGAAGCAGATGAGTGATGTCACTGTCCTTCCTGCTCAGCGGAGCTAGAGGAGGAGCAGAGGAGTCACAGACAGAGAAGGAGGCAGAGAGAGAGAGAGAGAGAGAGAGGGAAGGGGGAGAGAGATAGGAAGGGGGAGAGAGAGAGGAAGGGAGAGAGAGAAAGGGGAGAGAGGAAGGGGGAGAGCAAGGGAGGGAAATGTAAATGATAATGGGAAAGAGAGAGAGAGAGAGAGAGAGAGATGAGAGATCGAGAGAGAGAGAGAGAGTAGAGAGAGAGAGAGAGAGACAGAGCAGAGAGAGAGAGACGGAGAGAGACAGAGAGAGACAGAAAAAGAGAGAGAAAGAGAGAGAATGACACAGAAAGAGCCCAAGAGAGAGATAGGGGATTTCCAGCTCTCTTGTCTCTGTGTTTGTTTGAAAATGACTCTTCCTCCCCCCTTCGGGTCTTTCTGCTCTGTTGTCTCTGGCTCAACCTGGCCTGGCCTGGCCTGGCTCAGCTTGGGTCTTGGCCTCGTGCCTTGTGATTGACCCTAATACATATAGAACACAAGCGCATCTCCCCATGCTTGTGTCAGGAGTGTCCTGTGTCGTACCTCTGCTCGTGTGTGTGGTCACTGAGCTGCACATCCCCATTCATAATTAACGAGGCTGTGGTTTTTCTAAGCCGGGCGGCTTCCAGTGATGTTCCTGTATTGCTGTACAAGGCAGCGGCTGCTGAATATAAAAGGACTTTTATTGTGGAAGATCTCGACGTTTCCCTTTAGATCTGTCTTAGTTTGCACAAGGTTCTTTGCCCTTTGCCCTTTTCCACACGCTGCATAATACTGGAGATGGAAGGCGAGCCATTAACAGAATAACATTGATTTTACGTTGGGACACAATATATAGCAACCGGCCCTCAGGAACGAACTCTGCAGACAGTGAGGACAGAGGGCAACAGAGACAGAGACAGCAGAGAGAGGGAGACGAGCGGAATCAAACATATGACATGAAAACTTTCCAGTATTCCCCTGCAATGGAGGATGTTTTCCATCTCCCCAATAGCATCCCCCTCCCCTCCCTAGCATCTTCCTAAATTTCTCCCCACTGAACCCTCAGTTAAGCCTAGCTTGTGAGGTGGTGGTGGGTCACCCTTATTTGAACAGATGCCCCCCCTAAACCTTCCTCTCCATGGCGACGGAGACGTGCGGGCAGGTGGGTGTGTCTGGATGTCAGGGGCTTTGTGGGAGCCTCTCCGACTCTGTGCGGCCTCGTGAGTGGCGCCCCCTAGAGGTCACCGGCGGAGAGAGCCTGAGCGCCGGCACACTGTCCCCTCATCATCATCAGCCCTCACAGCACACGCCCACGTGAACATATGGGTCATGTGGGATTATCGTATCGGGTCTCCCTCTCGTACACACGGTCCCTCTCATTCATGAGCCTCTGTGTGTGTGTGTGTGTGTCTGTGTGTGTGTGTGTGTGTGTGGGGGTTCAGGGTAGAGGTCAGAGTTAATACAGGATGAGGAAGCTAAGTATGTCGTGTGTGTGTGTGTGCGCTGACGAATCATCTTAAGATATGTCTACTCAGCACGTCTGTCCTCCCCGCCCCTCGGCGCTCACCGGCTTCAGCCGCGCTCCGTCACGACTGGGCCGATAAGGACCCTTAAACGCCTCCCATCACGGAGACGTGAGCTCAGCGCGCAGGGCGCCCGCGGAGGCCCGGGTGTCAGCGAGGACGGACTTAGAGAGAGGGACGTCTAGAGAGGTCTCTCGGCTCAGGAGATACAAACCAGTTAACCCCTTAAACAGAGACACCGGATAACACACGCCACGCGTGGCAGCCAGGTGCTTGATTTAGATCCGCTAAATGACATCGTACTTGGAAGGAATTGACGTTTTCTCAGAGACGGAACAGGGTTGAAAGAACAGTTGGGTCGCAGAGGAGTGAGAATGGAGGACGACCAAAAAGAGAGAGAGAAAGGGAACAGAGAGGAGACTGTGTGAGACTAGAGAAAGACCAAAAATTCCCAGTAGAAACGACGTGGAGGCGGCATGCGTGTAGGTGGGCCGTCTCTGAAAGGGCCGACGTGCCCTGTCCGTCAGGAGACGACAGGATGGAAGAGACGGAAAATATCGCCGAAGCGAAAGAGTCGAAACGAGAGAACATCGCTGAAGTCTCCTGTTGTCTCTCTCCCTGGCCCGCCTCCACCCACTCCCCCGATCTCCTCCCGTCTGCACGTCTGTCTGGTCCAGCCAGCCTCGCTCGCCCTTCCTGTAACCCCACACCGTCTGAGGCGTCTTCTGATGGACCGTGCAGCAGGGGCCGCCTCTCACACGCTGTTTTCATAGAGTCCGATATGTCTATAGGTCCAGACTGAGCTGTTGGAGGGATTAGAGCTACGCGGGTGTGTGTGTGGTTGGTGTGTGTGTGGGGGTGTGGGGTGGGGGGTTTGTGTGTGCGTGACGCAATCTGTGCATGTGCACATTTTCCAGAGCGGGAAGGATTGGAAGTAAGGATAGAAAGAGGGATAGACTGGGGAGAGGGAGAGACTGGGGAGAGGGAGAGAGACAGAATAGAGAGAGGGGTGGAGAGAGAGAGAGAGAGAAGGAGGTGTAGCTTAGCTGCTGTACGTCAGGTGGAGTCAGTGTTCGAGAGCGGCGAGGCAGATAAATCAGGGCCGTAACCTTTACCAGCTCCATGTAGTTCTGCGGGGGTCTGTCCGCCTCAATTACCCACATTCCTCTGTCACGCCTGGCTGATGGAATACCTGGCTGACTGTGTGGAGATGGGCCTGACTCTCTCAGACTGTGTGGAGATGGGCCTGACTCTCTCAGACTGTGTGGAGATGGGCCTGACTCTCTCAGAGCTGACTGTGTGGAGATGGGCCTGACTCTCTCAGACTGTGTGGAGATGGGCCTGACTCTCTCAGACTGTGTGGAGATGGGCCTGACTCTCAGACTGTGTGGAGATGGGCCTGACTCTCTCAGACTGTGTGGAGATGGGCCTGACTCTCTCAGACTGTGTGGAGATGGGCCTGACTCTCTCAGACTGTGTGGAGATGGGCCTGACTCTCTCAGACTGTGTGGAGATGGGCCTGACTCTCTCAGACTGTGTGGAGATGGGCCTGACTCTCTCAGACTGTGTGGAGATGGGCCTGACTCTCTCAGACTGTGTGGAGATGGGCCTGACTCTCTCAGACTGTGTGGAGATGGGCCTGACTCTCTCAGACTGTGTGGAGATGGGCCTGACTCTCTCAGACTGTGTGGAGATGGGCCTGACTCTCTCAGAGCTATAGGTTCTGTCTGCTCCAGCCAGTACCAGCAGGAGCAAGTCGGACAGGCATGGATAAGTCCTTTGTTCGGGGAGAGAACATGCACCTGTAGGCAGGCCCCAGGCCCCAGTCCCAGGCACAGGCCCCAGACCCAGGACCCAAGCACCAGGACCCAGGCCCAGTACCCAGGACCCAAGCACCAGGACCCAGGCCCAGGACCCCAGACCCAAGCACCAGGCCCAGGACCCAAGCACCAGGACCCAGGACCCAAGCACCAGGACCCAGGCCCAGGACCCAGGTCCCAGACCCCAGACCCAATGCCCCAGGCTCAGGACCCAGGACCCAAGCACCAGGCCCAGGACCCAGGACCCAGGACCCAAGCACCAGGACCCAGGCCCAGGACCCAAGCACCAGGACCCAGGACCAGGACCCAAGCACCAGGACCCAAGCACCAGGCCCAGGACCCAGGACCCAAGCACCAGGCCCAGGACCAAGGACCCAAGCACCAGGACCCAGGACCCAAGCACCAGGACCCAGGACCCAAGCACCAGGACCAAGGCCCAGGACCCAGACCCCAGACCCCAGACCCAATGCCCCAGGCTCAGGCCCCAGGCTTAGGCCCCAGGTCCCAGGACCCAGGCCCAGGCCCCGGGTCTCAATCCCAGACACCTGAACCTCTACACCAGGAACTGTGTGGTTTCATACCATCTCCACTTCCTCGCTGTCTGGACGAGACCATTCAGGAAGTGGGATGTGAGACTCCGCTCGTTTCGAACCCAATGGCCTCATATGGGGAGCATGTGTGTGGTACACTGTGGTACACACACGCTTATTCAGACACACACACACGCAGACACACTCACGCCAAGAGGCACACGCACTCATGCTCACACTGACACGAACGCACGCCCAACGCACATACGCTGTGCTTGTACCCGTTGGCGAACACCCAGTTACACACAGATACACACCAACACTGGTGCGTTTAGCTCTGGCAGAGACTAAAGGAGGGAGCGAGGGGTGGGTGGGGTGGGAGACAGGGGGGTGGGGTGGGGTGGGAGTCAGGGGGGTGGGGTGGGAGACAGGGGGTGGGGTGGGAGTCAGGGGGGTGGGGTGGGAGACAGGGGGTGGGGTGGGAGACAGGGGGGTGGGGTGGGAGACAGGGGGTGGGGTGGGAGTCAGGGGGGTGGGGTGGGAGACAGGGGTGGGAGACAGATGAGCATCGCTGTCGTTTGTTGATATTCCATTTGGCGGAGAACGCGTCGATCTGAATCAACAAGAGGGTTTGGACCGTCTGACTGTCTCCCCCTCGGGCTCATAAACCAAACTGTCGCTGGAAATGTTGTCATGGCGAAACAATATTTGCTCGATCGGGGGAAGTGAGCTTGCATGACAACAATGATGTCATGCCCTGATTGGGTCGTCTAAAGATCTAGGGAAGGGAACAGTTCACGTCTATGCTGTCACGTATGACATGAGGAGGGGGGACATACTGTCTGGCCCCTCCCCCTCTGAAGACCTCTGGCTCCAGGGTGACCCGCCCTCGTTAAGTACTGAAGTACTTCCTCCAAAACGGCGCATCACTTCCTCTTTTGCTCCGCGTCCCTTGCGAGGCCGCGGAGGGAGAAGTGAGACTGTTTGAGGTGCACCATCTTCAGATCCACACACACACACCAACATGCACACACACACACACACACAGTGAGTTAATACAGACAGCCCTTGTTGTTGTCCCAGTGTTTTTCACTGTGACCCAGGACTGCAGGGAGACGTGCTCAGCCTTTTGGCAGACAGCTCGGGCTCCCTCTCTCTCTTCATCTTTCTCTCTTTTCCTCTCTCTTCCTCTGTGCATCTCTCTTGCTCTCCCCTCCTGCTCTCTTCCCCTTCCTCTCTCTCTCTCTCTCTTGGGGGGTAGGCCTGGTGGGGCCTTTTAGAAAAACACCCAGCGTGTTTACAGAGCGTGCCCAGACCGACAGCTGCCATCTCACCCGGCTCAATATGGCCCAACTGGCAAGGGCTGGCTGTGGTGGCGGCCATCTTAGATTCCCTGTGGATGACTCTCTCTCTCTCTCTTCCTCTCTCTTCTCTCTCTCTCTCTCTCTCTCTCTCTCTCTCTCTCTGTCTCTCTCTCTCTCTCTGCTCTCTCTCTCTCTCTCTCTCTCTCTCTCTCTGTCTCTCTCTCTCTCTCTCTCTGTCTCTCTCTCTGTCTCCTGCTTGACGTAATGTAATATTCTTCTTAAGCTACCCTTCAGAGACCAATAAAGGCGTGTGAAATCTATCTCTCTTCACGTCCTAGTTGCAGTTCTCTCTTTCCCGCCATCTGCCTGTCAGGTTGTCTGGCTAACCCTATCTGTTTAATAGCCCCACATTCACACAACGCAGCACAGTACACACACACATTCACACACACACACACACACCACACACATTCACACATGCGCACAGTACACCACACACATTCACACACACACACACATTCACACACACACATTCACACATGCAGCACAGTACACACACACATTCACACACACACACACACACACACACACACACACACACACACACCACACACACACACACACACACACATTCACACACGCAGCACAGTACACACACACATTCACACATGCAGCACAGTACACACACCACACACACACACACACACACACACACCTTCACGCCTCAGTAAAGTCTAATCGTTTTTCCAGCCCGGTGGACTGATGAGGAAGGCTGTGGGTTTCTTGCCCCCCTTTTAATCGCCAGCAGCTTGCCCCCTTCGCCCCTCGCCATTGTGTAACTGTACGCACCCTCCTCGCCACCTGACGCCTCCCCAACCAATAAGCTTCTCGCTGATCAGACGAAGGTTGTGGCGGCGACCCGTGCACAGCGACGCAATTCATCTTCAATCCAATAAAGTCCCGTGATTGACAGCGAACGAGAGGTCCCGCCCCCCCTCCACCGTCAGAACAGGAGGCTGTCACAGAGCAGCAGCGCCTCACGTCCTGTTCTGATTTGCAGCTGGGTCCTTGACAGCCCAGGCTGTCATCATTCATTCATAAGGCTTCTATTGGCCCTCAGTCAATAGAGGGAGTCTGTGGGTGGATCGACACACATACTAAACACATGACAGGGTGCGTGTGCGTGTGTGTGTGCGCTCGCCTGTCATCTGGGCTGTGCCGTCAGTGAGGTCTCTGTTTTAATCTAATAGAAGCATCATGGTCTGGGGGGCGAGATGAGAGACAGCACAGCTCATGAATCATCTCCAAAGGGTTTTGAAAGGATCTGCCTTGCAGGATCACCTGGGCCGAAAGCCTTTAAGCCGTAATCAGTAATGTGATGAAAAAAAGTTAACAATATGGTGCTAACAGTTTGTCCTCTCTCCCTCTCTCTCTCTCTCTCTCTCTCTCTCTCTCTCTCTCTCTCTCTCTCTCTCTCTCTCTCCCTGTCTCTCATGCTCCCTCTCCCTCTGTCAGCATTTCCACGATGGCCGTAAAGCCCAGCAGCACATTGAGAGCTCGTGGAAGCAGCTGGAATCGGTGAGTGCAAGAAGAACCCAAACTGGAACAAGCCTCCACCACCACACTCAGACACACAGCACTACCACAGCACTACCACAGCACTACCACAGCACTACCACAGCACTGCAGGAGTACTCTCTTCCCCCAGGACATCTATATTGCCAGTACCACACATTGTAATGCAGAAATACCACGATAGTACTACCATGAACCAGTAGACCACTACCATAATACTGTGGTCCTCCCTTAGCCCACTGTAGCTGGCTGTGGGAGTGCTTTGTCATTCCTTCCTCAGTCCATCCCAGTCCCTCGAGAGGACACAGCAGCAGAGCAGGGAGACTGACAGGGATTAGTGGATATCAAATGTACGGAATTGTCAAAAGGAAAATCATTAGGGTGGGATTTATGCCGGATTGGCAAATACATTACATTTACATTTAGTAGAAGCTCTTATTCAGAGCGACTTACAGTAAGTACAGGGACATTCTCCCCGAGGCAAGTAGGGTGAAGTGCCTTGCCCAAGGACACAACACCATTTAGCATGGCCCGGAATCGAACCGGCAACCTTCTGAATAATAGTCGACTCCCTAACCGCTCAGCCATCTGACCCCAATACAACGCAATTCAACCTTCCTGCCTAATCCCTGCTCTCCTCGCTGGGTAAAACCCCCAGAACGCACGCTGGGAAGGAGCAGAGACGTGAACTCAAATGGTCACAATCTATCGTGTTTACAGTGACAGTGTGACTTTGCGGTGGACTTAGACATTGGACATTGGGAAGAATTTCCTTTGGCGTGATCAACAAAGGATTGGTTGATATAGTGTTGTTAGTGAAGAGCAACAGAGCAACCCAGCTATCGGGAGGGGCTTGAGTCTGCACAGGACCGAGACGCTTATCTCAGTTTGACACCCCTGTCACCGAGAGATAGAGGGTGGGAGGGAGGGAGGGAGATAGAGACAAAACATCAGCTAGTGTGTTTGCCTCTGCTCTGCTCCTCTTCTCCTTTCTCTCTCTTTCTCTCTCTCTCTCTCTCCTCTCTCCTCTCTCTCTCTCTCTCTCTCTCTCTCTCGTCAGTCAATGATGTCATTGTGCGGGCGGCAGCTAGGCAGGCCCGGTTCAGAGTGCACCCTCACACACAGAACAAGCGCGGATTGTTTCCGACGGAGAGCGGGGGCGAGAGACATGATGGATGAATGGATGGAGTTTCGGAGCACAAACATCCACCGTGAACATTGGTTTAATCTCCAGACTTGACTTTGAGAAAGACAAACCCCTCACCCCCCCCGTGTCTGAATGTATCTCTTAGGGGGCTCGGGAGTGTGTGTAGGGCGTGGGCTAGCGCCCACTAGCCTCTGTATAATGGGATCGATGTCCATGCTGCACAATGCTGAGCCCCATGACACCACATGACGTCCGTGTGCACTGGGTGACGTCCAAGCCCTCCCTCACGAAGGTCAAAGAGCTGTCGTACGTTAGTGATGCATGATAGCATGTAGCATTGTGTACATTGTGTAGCATTGTGTACATTGAATGTTTGGAAGGTATTGTCCATTGTGTTGACGGCGGTGCCCCTCCTCTCCTCTCTCCAGTACAAGAGGAAGTTTGAGCGGGAGTGCAAGGAGGCCGACCGGGCGCAGCAGTACTTTGAGAAGATGGACGCCGACATCAACGTGACGAAGCCGACGTGGAGAAGGTACGCGGGAGAAAGGGGAAAGAGAAGAGGAGGAAGGAGAGGAGGGCCGGGGGAGATGGCCGAGAGAAAAAAGAGACAGAGAAAGAAAAAGGGAAAATGGAAAGAAAGAGAGAGGAGAGAACGGAGGAAGAGGAGGGAGAAAACAGGAGAGAGGAAAAAGAGAGAGAGAAGAGAGAGAGAGCTAAAGAAAGAAAGAGAGCGGAGAAAAGAAAGAAAGCGAGAGATGGGTTGAGAGATACGAGAGAGAGATAGGATAGAGGCGAAGCAGAAAAAAAGGGGAGAGGACCAAAGCTAGAGTGATCTAAATCTCTCTCTCGCTAACCGCCTGATTGTATTAAATCATGGTATCTCTCTCTCTTGCGCCACGTAAGGCACAGCATTACAGTGTCACAGTATCTCAGGCCAGGGCAGTGGTGTGTGTGGTGTGGTGTGTCAATGTGTGAAGGCATCCATTGTTTCTCAGAGTTGTCCAGTGTTGTGCTGCTTCCCCAGAGTCCTCAGCCCTCATGATCACCCAGGAGAGCGACATGTGCAAAACTGGGAGCTGTATGTGTGTGGTGTGTGTGTGTGTGTGTGGTCTCACTTCCTTATTTATGTGGGAAGGCGTGCGTGAATGTGTGTTTTGCATGTTTTGTGAGTGGGTGTGTGTGGTTTGTTCTCACCAGTAAATCCTCCTCTCCATGACTACCTAACACCAAGGCTTCAGGGTCCTAGGCCGACTGTCACTTCCTGTAGGCCTCGTCAGCTGACGTCCGGGCCTCTAAACCAAACAAGTCCAACCGCCTCCACCCGCAAGGCATTATGGGTCGGGAGCGTGCTGCGTGCCTCATGATCCGCGGTGGCTGTGGACTCTGAGTTGACACGGTTCAGGCCCGATTATGATGCTAATCTGAAGTCCGGAACAAGGATCCTCTGTGTCATCGACCTCGACTGGCAAGAAGCCACAAGGGGTCCAGTGCGCACTGTACCAGCGTGACAGGAACGAACCAACATAGCAGCACAGCGACAAGACGAAGGGGCGAGCGCACGAGGGAGAGAAAGAGAGAGAGAGGGGAGAGAGAAGCCGAGAGAGACTCACGTGGACTGTCTGTAGGAACCAACATATTATCCTTTGGAACCAGAGTTGGAGAGAGGGCGGGCGATCGGGCGGGAAGGACGCACCCGAGACGACCCTGAAGCGAGCGAGACGACGCGGACGAGGACGATCCGGCAGTGACCGCGAGCAGAGAGAGAGGTAGAGGGTCGGGGAGGTTCCGCAGGGTCGGAGGGGAGGCGGGCTGGGAGGATGACGACAGGATAGGAGAGCGAGAGGGTTTAGGAGGGCGGTGGACGGCCCGAGGGTAGCGAGTCGTGAGGTCCGCGAGGGTGGGAGGAGTGGAGGGGACGGGGTCAGGAGTGCCGGGCGCGTGGGAGTGATTTGGGAGGGAGGCGTGAGAGATGATGAGAGCGCGCGGTGGGTAGGGAGGATGAGCCCCAGGCCACCCTGAGGAGCGGATGGGAGGAGAGGGCTCGAGGAGAGGGCGGGACGAGCAGAGGGAGCGGAGCGCGTTAGGAGTGAGAGAGAGAGAGGGGAGGAGGGTGCGCACGAGAGCGTAGAGAGGCGCGACGAGCGTAGAGAGGAGGGAGGGAAGGAGGGGAGGAGCCGACACGGGAGGGAGGGTAGGAGGGAGCGGAGGGAGGGTAGGAGAGGGAGGAGGGCATGTAGGTGAGGGGTGGAGCGACGGAGGGTGGGGAGCCGGACGGGAGGAGTGGTGGAGAGAGGGAGAGCGAGGAGGAGGGAGGGGAGGAGCAGATGAGAGAGAGCGTGAGGAGGAGGGAGGGTGTAGGAGGCGAGAGAGAGAGGGGAGGAGGGTGCGAGAGAGCGTAGGAGGGAGGGAGGAGGGTGAGCGAGGGAGGGAGGGAGGGGAGGAGGGGGAGGGGGAGGGAGGAGGGAGGGTAGAGAGGTGGGAGGGAGAGAGGGTAGAGGGTGGGAGAGAGGGAGGGAGAGAAAAGAGCTTCGATGTGCATGGACCGACAGGAACCAACTTCCCCTTTTTGTCTGCCCACCTCCTCCTCCGCCCTCCTCCTCCGCCCCACACACACTCATCCAGGCTCCCATCATCCCACCATGTCAAACATATACAATGATGAGACATGTACACACACAGTGCACATACAGCAACCATACACATACACACACAAAACACACATACATCAACACAGAAGCCACAAGACATAACATCACACACACACAGCACACAAAGCCACACACACATATACACACACACACACACACACACACACACAGAGCACGTCGGTTAGAACAATATGAGGTTTGTCTCTGTAGTTCAATGGATTTGTGTGTATTGTGTTAGCAAAACTAAGGCCATTTACAGCTACAAGGCTATCATGACAGGTACTCTTTGCCAGTAAACCCAATGGCTTCCTTTCATAGGTACTGTCAGCTTTCAGGCCATGTTGCTATGGCACTGCGTTCTGATGCCATTATGGGATGTTGCAGATGATTCGTGGTCCATTGGTGGAGCCCTTTGGGCGTTGCTTGTAAGAGCTACACAATAAAAGTGAGAATTAGTGTGTAGGAGGATATTGCGAGCTGCAGTGAAAGCAGGGGCGAGGGCGTAGAGTGCTATGGAGTTGTTGAGTTATTATGGCCAGCGGAATGTCTGACACATAAACATAATTCCTTATGATAAACAGGCCGAACATATTACAGATAAACATGTGTCTGACGATACTCTTATTACACACACACACACACCACACACACACACACACCACACAACACACACACACACAAAACACACACACACACTCACTCACACACATCACACACACATTCACTCACCATAAACATGCAGCAAACAGACATGTCAGCACAAACACACACATTTGCTCGTACACACACAACCCTGGTGTGTGAACATCAGTCATGTTGGGCTTCTGACCTGGAGCTTTGTGACCAGCCCAGCACTCTGAGACATCGGGGGCTTCAGAACAGAACTGACTCAGTCTTTCTGGAACCCTCTCAGCTCCGCCAGACTCACAGGAGTTGTTCTCCGTTTCTTCAAACGTCCTGCATTCTCCTCTCCAGGAGTTAATCAACTTTTTTCTCTTGCGTTGTGTCGTGCGTGCAAGGCCGTAAAATGGCACCGTTCATGATTCTGAAGCATAAAATGTTTCTGATATTGGTCTGACGTTGTGTGTGTGATGTGTGGTGTGTGTGTGTGTGTTGTGGGTATAAAAAGAAAATGAAGTAAAAGTAGAGCGGATATTTTTATGCACTTTGGCCTCCAGTGTTGGCAGGTCATGGTTTGCTCAAGTCTGGCTACACATATGCCATTACATCACGTTGAGATCGTATTCTCTCTATGGGGCGGTGCTGTGTGATAGTGGTGTGGTATGTGTGTGTGCTGTGTGTGTGGTATGTGTGTGATGTGTGGTATGCTGTGTTGTTAAATTTAGGGTGTGTGGGCTGCTTCTTGATTTAGTAAGCTTGTGTAATCGACCTGGATCCCAGATGCCTGGCAGAGGAGCCCTGAGAGCCTGGTGTTCTGGCCGGGGTCTCTGCTCTGCTGAGGCAGAGAGGGGCACCCTGCGGCGGCCTCCCACCGTCCGCTCAGGCGGAGAGGCTGGAGAGCACGGCGAGAGGGAACGATGAGGAGTTGGGCCCGGCCGGGATGAGGAAAGTCAGGACTGTGGGGAAGACTTCGGTCAACGAGTGGATTGGGAGGGGCGCGGGGCGGGGAGACGGATAGGCGCCCCGGAAGAGGGTAGGAAGAGAAGAGACGGGGCGGTGCCGGGGCACCGACGGAAACCAGGCCGAGGCGATCCCAAGGGGAAGGGTTAGAACAATCCTCTCCTGCGATGGGAGAGGAAGCGAGGGTGGTGAAGTGAAGAGGAAGACGGGACGGCGGGAGTGGAGGACAGAGTGAAGGAGGCGACCGAGGTGGAAAGGAAGAGGGAAGAGCAGGGCCAGTTCTACCCCTGGGATGCACGGAACGGAGGACCCGTGAACGAGGAAACACGTAGCGTGACGGCGTGGCCGAGCCGGACAGGAGTGGACCCTAGGAAGACCCCGTGAACGAGGAACTGAGGAAGCAGGGAAAGACGGAGTGGCAGGCGCAGGTGTCCTCCGGCTCGGGAGTAGGAAGGAGGGTGTGGCACCGAGGCAAGAAGGTGCACCTCCACGGGCTACCCCGGCGATGACCTAGCGGCAGGAGGGGGGAAAGAGGACGAGATGACGGATGTGGGGAGTGGGTCATTACCGGGAGAGGACACTGGCAGGGAGTGAAGATGCGCAGAGGGAGCGTCAGGCAGAGGATGAAGAGGCGGGAGGGTGTGAGGGAGAGCAGGAGAAGGCGAGGTCGGGGCGCCAAAGCGTTGGAGACGGCAGAGGGATGCCGCTGGGGAGACGGACCAGAAGACTGAAGAGGCATAGACGCACCAAGGGCGGTCGGGCAGAGAAGTCGAGTCAGGAGGGAGGCAAGAGGGAACGTGACTGAGATGCGAGGCAGGAACGGGAGGAAGCGGCAGAGAGGGAAGAGGAGAGAAGAGGAGCAGGGGGAGATGCAGAGAGAGGAGGAGGAGATGAGGAGGGAGCGGAGACGAAAGGTGGAGGCAGAGAAAGAGAGGCAGAGACGTGTGAGGAAAAGAGAGCAGAGAGAGAGAGAAAAGAGAGGAGAGACGAGGCAGACGAGAGAGAGAAAGAGCAGAGCGAGGGCAGAGGACAGTTGAGAAGCAGACAGTCAAGACTGAGTCTCACTGTCATTTCAAATACCTCTTCTGAGGATGACATCACTGGAGACAGTGACATGTATCACCTCCAACTACGAGTTGAGTTATAATTACAGCAATGTGTGAGTGAGTGTGTGTGTGTGTAGACGGTGTGTGTGTTGTGTCGTGTGTGTGGGGTGTGTGTGTATGTGTGTCTGTGTGTGGTTGTGTTGGGCTGTGTCTGTGTGTGGTCTGTGTGTCTATGTGTGTGTGAGTTTGTGCACGTGCACTCTGACTGTGCAGTGTATACTCCACATAATTGGATGCACTAGTACTAGGTCAGCTTGCAATGTGATCATTCAGGAACAGGCAGGACCTCCTTATATCTTACAACGTATCTTCCACTGGCGATCTAAGCTC
>CAEFZP010000302.1:0-44859 GCA_903064625.1 Mallotus villosus
GCTCAGTCTCAGCCCTGGCCCCACCCTGGCCCAGCCCGGTCCTGGCCTTGGGCCCCGCCCCACTCCCAACCCCCTCCACAGCCCCAATCCCCTCGTCTCAGACACACCTCCAAACCAGCCTCTAAAGTAATCTAAAGAGACAAGAGTTGGTGGAGCATAAGAGCGTGGCTTGGAGGCAGCAGCTGAACCTCAAAACAGCTCCTGTCCTCCCCCCTGGCCTCCAGAACCTCAAACAGCTCCCTGTCCCCCTGGCCTCCGAACCTCAAAACAGCTCCCTGTCCTCCCCTGGCCTCCAGAACCTCAAACAGCTCCCCTGTCCTCCCCCTGGCCTCCAGAACCTCAAACAGCTCCCTGTCCTCCCCCTGGCCTCCAGAACCTCAAACAGCTCCCTGTCCTCCCCCTGGCCTCCAGAACTCAAAACAGCTCCCTGTCCTCCCCTGGCCTCCAGAATCTCAAACAGCTCCCTGTCCTCCCCCTGGCCTCCAGAACCTCAAACAGCTCCTGTCCTCCCCCTGGCCTCCAGAACCTCAAACAGCTCCCTGTCCTCCCCCTGGCCTCCAGAACCTCAAACAGCTCCCTGTCCTCCCCTGGCCTCCAGAATCTCAAACAGCTCCCTGTCCTCCCCCTGGCCTCCAGAACTCTCAAACAGCTCCCTGTCCTCCCCCTGGCCTCCAGAACCTCAAACAGCTCCCTGGCCTCCCCCATGGCCTCCAGGACCCCCTCATCAGGGCTTCACACCTCTGACCACATCCATGCAGGTTCTGGCTCTGCCTGGGTTTTAGAACCCTCAGTCACACGTTCACTCTTCGCCTTTTGATTGGACGAGGAGCTTGACCCATATGAGGGAGGGAGCAAGGGAGAGAAAAAATAGAGAGAGAGAGAGCGGGGAGGGGGGAGGAGAAAGTATTTCGAAGAATACTGATCAAGTTTAGCCTTCTACCTCCATCAATGAATTGGCCCTAATCTGCGGTCATACCGCCCTTGTCTGTGTGCCTAGCAACCTGCTGACTGACAGGATATGAAGTAGCTCTCGCTGTCAGACACCTCTCACCACTTCCTCAGCGGGTTGTCTGTTCAGGTTCCATGGTCTGTTCTGTTGATCTAGTTGTTTTGTGATACCTGTGTTGCCATAGCCACAGCATGGTTCCTGTGCTGTGAAGGCAGGGGGGATATTTGTGCTCTCACACTTCCTGTTTTGAGGCCCTCTTTCAACACTCTGAGTGTGTTTCCTTTTTTACTCCTGACGATCTGGGAAAGGAAGTGAATTTCTTACTAAATCATGTAAAATTACTTCCAGAATTACTTCCACACTCGAAAATGTGTGTCAAACATATAAGTGTTTGTACCCCCCCCTTTCTTTCTTTTCCCCTGTGAAGCACATTGTGTTGCCCACTGGTATGAAATGCGCTAAATGACAAAAGTTTGATTTGATTTCTGAATGTGAACATGTGATACCAAAGTTGTTAAAGGTCTATTGGCAAATCAGAACAGGATGTGATGTACTTTCGGTTCTGTACCAACTTTTATGGAAGTAACCAGAAAGTAGTTAATGTCCCTTTTTTCATGTGTGTGTGTGTTTTCCTAATTTATCTTCTGCAATGCCCTGAAGCGAAGCTTCCACAAGGTAGGTCCTTTGAGCAGAGCCCGCGTTATGTATGTGACAACTCTCACTGTCTCGACCCTCACACAGCCATAATCACTGCTGACACCACGCACACACACACCACACACACACACACAACACACCACACACACACCACACACACACACACACACACACACACCACACACACACACACACACACACACACACACACATGCGCACGCATACCATCCTAATCACTCCACAGCACTGTATCCTCGTCGGACCATGTCCTGATCCCTCTGGCACACACACACACACACACACTCACACACACACACTGAGGTCCCCACACCTTGCATTGTCTGATGTTCTCCGGTATACATGGACCGTCTGACCATCCAGAGTCTGACCCATGGTCGTCTTTTACCTGTGGTATTATTGACTCTCTTCTATGTGAGTTGCTTTATTCGTCCAATGCGCTCCAAGTCAACCTGTCAAAGCGATATATCTATTTCTAGTCGGTGTCTGCATGGGGGTCCTAGTGATGGAAGGCTGTTAGGCTTGGCTCTTTCTGACCGTTTTCTTGTCACTTGTCACACGCCCTTCTTAACGGCGTTACAGAGTCAGCCTACGCTAGGATTCAGGAAGCTCACAGACGCGCACCGTAGAAAGAGCACGCCGTTTTCGTGGTGTGTCTGTTTCCTAGAAACGAAGCGAGCCCTTCGCTGGCGTCACTTTCCTCGAACCTGAACAGGAAATGATGTCGCACAGCTGAACTTCTGAATTTCTTTCGGTTTTTGGAAATCGGCGTGGATGCCAGGGTGACATGCCCCAGGGTGACATGCCCCAGGGTGACATGCCCCAGGGTGACATGCCCCAGGGTGACATGCCCTCAGCCTTTCTCCGCTCCCGCTTCCTGGTTGCACGGACACGTACGCGCCGACACACTGCAGACAGATGATACGTTACCTACTACACGTGACCCGGCGGCTGTGGTTCCACACGGGGGCGGGCCTCTCAGGCGTGTCCCCCGTGCTCTGGTCGTCCCTGTCCGTGCCTGCCAAAGCCACTTCCCACAGAGTCACAGCCTGGTCACCACCCACCCCTTCCGAGTCAGAGTGGAAACCTTGCTGTGTCTGTTAGCTATCACCTCGCTCTGCCTTCTCTCTGTCACCGTCTCCCAGCTCCCGCACCCCCCCCGCCAGTGTGTGTGAGAAAGAGTGTGTGACTGTGTGTGCGTGTCCGCGCGTTGTCTATGTGTCCCTGTTGTGTGGGCGGGAGAATCTGGACTACACTTCGTCTTCTCCGGTCCAAGAGGTGTAGGAGGAGTGAGGGAGTGGAGGGGAGAGGGAGAGAGAGAGAGAGGAGGGAGAGAGTAGAGAGCGAGAGGGAGCGGAGGAGAGAGACAGAGACGGAGAGGAGAGAGAGAGAGGGGACAGACGAGAGGAGAGGACAGAGGGAGTACACGTTGTTCCTCCTGGTCATGTTCCTCTCAGTGTGTCCGGTGATTCTGGCTCCTTGTCTGACTGTGTGGGTCTGAGACTGGGCTGTGTCCCAGTTAAACCTCTCCTTCAGAACCACCAGTCCCGAGTGCTCTGGGTGTGTGTGTCTGTGTGTCTGTGTGTCTGTGTGTAGTGTGGTGTGTGTGTGGTGTGTGCGTGGTCTAGAGAAGCAGAACTCCACACCACGTGACTGAGATAATCTCCTTTCTCCATTGCTAGTATGGATCTGTAATACACTCACTGCTCCGCTCCTTTCTCTCTCTCTCTCTATCTCTCTCTCTCGCTTCTCTCTCTCTATCTCTTTCTCTCACCCTCTCTTTCTCTCGATCGGTCTTTCTTTACCTCTCTTTCTATCTCTGATTCTCTCTCTCTGCCTCATTTTCTCTCTCATCCCTTCTCTCTCTCTACACACACACACAGACACACACACACATTTTGATTGAGAATGTTCCACCTGGCCAACATTGACAAAGCCAGGCCGCCTATTAATAGACCATGTAAGGCCTTGCTGACTGTGTGTCAGTGTGGTGTGTCGAGCCAACAGAATGCTGTGTTTACCATCGCTGCTCTGCTTCTGCTGAACTTGTGTGTGTGCGTGTTGTCCGTGTATACAGTGAGTGCGTTGTGTTCCGGCTGATATCATCGCTGTACGTGTCGTTAGTGTGCGTGTTATGTTATGAAGTGTGTGTGTTGTGTGTGTGTCTTGTTGACGTGTGTGTTGTCCTCCAGGCGAGGCAGCAGGCCCAGATGAGGCAGCAGATGGGCCTCTGAGAGTAAGAAGGACTACTCTGACTACCTGCAGAAGTTCAACCAGGAGCAGAATGAGCACTACTACACACTCATCCCCAATATATTCCAGGTAAACACTGAACACTCATCCCCCATATATTCCCACTCTGTATCTGTACCCACTGCGACAGTTCATTGGAAAAAGACCATAAAGAATCTGTATCTGGTGCCAGGAGTATTGGTCTGACGTTGTGTGTGTGTGTGTGGTGTGGTGTGTAGAAGATCCAGGAGATGGAGGAGAAGCGGATCGAGAGGGTGGGTGTGTGTATGAAGACCTTCGCCGAGGTGGATCGCCAGGTGGTGCCCATCGTGTCCAAATGTCTCGACGGCATGACCAAAGCAGACTGAGTCAGTCGACCAAGAGTGTGAGTACACACACACACGTAACGCACACGCACACACACACGTAACGCACACGCACACACACACGTAACGCACACGCACACACACACGTAACGCACACGCACACACACACGTAACGCACACGCACACACACACGTAACGCACACGCACACACACACGTAACGCACACGCACACACACACGTAACGCACACGCACACACACACGTAACGTACACGCACACACACACGTAACGCACACGCACACACACACACACACGTAACGTACACGCACACGTAACGCACACGCACACACACGTAACGTACACGCACACACACAGTAACGCACACGCACACACACACGTAACGCACACGCACACACACACGTAACGTACACGCACACACACACACGCGTAACGTACACGCACACACACACACATGCAGCAGTGTCCCTGCCTCATTCCCTCCGTTGGGTAACGCCACTACGTTCTAGCAGAGGAAGTCTGGGGAGAGGGGGAGAGACAGAAAGAGAGAAACATAGAGAGAGAGAGCGAGAGAGGAGAGACGAGAGGAGAGAGAGAGATGAGAGAGAGAGGAGAGCGAGAGCGAGAGAGAGAGAGAGAGCGTGAGAGAAATACAAAGAGAGAGAAGGCGCTTTTAGGACGGACGAGTTAGCTTGAGACTGTTAACACGCAGGCCTTGCCAGCCGTCCGTCTTGTGTGTGTTTTGCCAAGTGAAGGCTCAAAACAGAGGCATCGTGAGGCATCGTTCTGATCTCTCGGTCGGCCGGTGTCTTTATGAGACCCAGTCAGATGGTGGATTAGAGTCTTGTGATATACGACGAGGTCTCCTGCTGGCTGCCTGCCTCGCTGGGTGTAGTGTGTATCCCTGGTGGGGTTGGGGTGGTGTGTGTGTGTGTGTGAGGGTGGGGGGTGGGGATTAGCTCCTAGGAGATGACTCAGGCTGAAGTCTGCAGTAAACAGGGGGAGAACAACACGTTCACATGACCTGGTTCTCCCCCCCCCATCGACCTCACGCCTGATCCCATACCCGTCCCACGCCGCTCAGCTCATCAGAGGATTTCTTCTCCACCCAAACATCCGCACGCCTATCGTACCATCCAGCCCAGTCACCCAGCGCTCATCCTCCTCTTCTTTCTTCTCTCTCCATCACGCCTCTCTCCCCTCCCATCCCATCCCGTCTCCCCCCCTCCTCTCCTCCTCTCTCCTTCCCTGCTGTACTCTGTACAACAGCTCCCTGATCCTTGAACACTGACCCCAGGTCTTACCAGTGTCGAATGATACCCCCACATGCGGACACACAGACACACACACACACACACACTCACACACTCACACACACACACACAGTGATGGTGATTAATGTGTTTTTCCTCTCTCAGCCCCGAGCCCTGTTTTCACCATAGCTCCTGTCTGACAGATTCAGGTCTTTCCCCTCGTCCCGTTCAGTTTTACCCACACACACACACACACACACACACACACACGTACACACACGTACACACACACACACGTACACACACACAGGATGTCGTCCTGCTCATCGTTGTTGTCTTTGGAGCGTGCAGTGTAGGGGACAATCTGATGAACACCACAACAAGAACGTGTGTGTGTGTGCCTGTGTGTATGAGTGAAGCATTTAGAGACCGTGTCCTGAGAGACCGTGTCCTGAGAGACCGTGTCCTGAG
This sequence comes from Mallotus villosus, assembly GCA_903064625.1. Taxonomy (NCBI): domain Eukaryota; kingdom Metazoa; phylum Chordata; class Actinopteri; order Osmeriformes; family Salangidae; genus Mallotus; species Mallotus villosus. The sequence continues at coordinate 5,924 of CAEFZP010000302.1, forward strand.
AGACCGTGTCCTGAGAGACCGTGTCCTGGGTTAACTTCACCCTACGTCCTTCAGAGGGGAATTTGAGAGTTTGGTGGTAAAACACCAAAACAATGTTTTTTTCAATATGACTCCTCTCAATGTATTTAATATCCCCCCCCCCACCCTCACCACCCCCCCCTCCCGACCCTTCGCCCCTCTCTCCCCAGGACTCGAAGCAGGTGGTGGAGTCGTACAAGTCGGGCTTCGAGCCCCCGGCCGACGTGGACTTTGAGGACTACGGCCAGGCCATGAAGAGGACGGTGTCGGAGACCAGCCTCTCCAACTCCAGAGGGGAGGCCAAGGAGAGGCCGGGGGGGAAGAGCAAGGGCAAGCTGTGGCCTTTCATTAAGAACAAGAACAAGGTAACACACACACACACACACTCGCGTGGAAACATTCCACAGTACTGCGATACGGCCGAGGTTTTCCCTAGCGCAGGAATGATGGTAGGTCATGTGACCGTCATGGCTTCCCTCCTCACTGAACAGGAAGTCCGTAGCTTCGAGACACTTTTACTGTTCAGTCGAGGGTTGCGGTATTGGCCCCGGGGCCATGTTGTTTAGGCGTAGAAATGTAGAATGTTTTAAACGCTAATGGGTCTTTGATTGTTTTCTATTGGTTGATCTTAAAGTGACACTGTTGCCGATAGCTGTTCTTGTCTGTGGGGTGTTTCATTTTCATTTGTGTACTTTTTGGCCTGTGTCGAGTGCCTTTGGTTGGTAGTATGTGTGTAGTCGTTACACCTTAGTGTGTTTTTTTAGTGTTAGTGTTGTTGTTTTTGCTTGCCTCCCCCTCCTCCCTCTCTCCCCTGTCCCCCATCACCCCTGCTGGACACCTGTAGTACCGCAGTCATCCCCCATCCTCCCCCCCGCCAGCCACGACTACTCTATAACACACTCAAGACTAACAGTACTAGCCCCACCGCCCCCCCTCCCATCCACCCCCCCCTCTTCAGTTAACCCCTCCCGGCCCGCCCCTCCCTGACAGAATAACCGGCTGCTCCCAGACTCTCCGTCTCTCCGTCCTGTGATAACAGTCTTCAGCCCCGCCCTCCTCCTCTTCCTCCCCCCGTTCATTGGCTGATCTGGCTGGACGCCCACACTGCTTCCCAGGGGGAGCGAGGGAGAGAAGGAGGGATGGAGGAAGTGGGGAGATGGAACCGTTTTAGTGTGATCCCTTTGACGAGCTGGGTTTTTACGGGTGTGTTTGAGGGCGTCTCAGAGAGAGAGAGAAAGAGAGAAGGGGAGACAAGGAGAGGAGTGTGCCACCGTTCACTATTACACGTGCATGTGTCTGTCGACGAGAGAATAAGGGTTAGCTCACTTGACCCGGACCTCACCGACGAGGCCACATTCTGCAGACTCCGAGTCTGAGGAGAACAGAATGTTCTGGAAAAAGCACAGGATTGGACACAGAGATACACTCTGAGTATGCACTCACAATGTCTTATGTACACACACACACACACTAAGCGTAGAACAAACAAAATGATGTTTCATAATGAAACTTTTCGCTTTATTTGAAGGCTAGTGCGGCTATCCTCAGATTACTGTTGCATCAGACAGGATGAATGGATCCCCAATTCAATGATGGCCACCGCTCCACAGTGACCAGCAAGGGAGCAGTTTCAAAGCCACTGGCATGATACTTTCCCTTTTGACTCACTCCTTTGGTTCTGTAGAGGCACGTCTGAATCCCTCTCCTGCATGTTCACTGACTAAACGATGCAAACTAACGTCACGTTTCTTCAAACGACGGCCCGAAATTCAGCCGCCGCCCCGGAAGTTTCCGGTCCGAGCGTACGAGCGCCGGCATTGGGAGGAGGAGCCAAAACACAAACGAAAAAAAAACACGGCGCGGAATGTTGGCAGAATGAACTTTGCTTGCATGTGCTGGGTGTCAATCTCCCGAGCTTCGCTCGCGCCAGCTTGCTTGTCAACCTCCTCGCACTCCCTACTGACCGACTGACTTTCCTTTGATGTTTGTCGTGTCCCATTAATTTGTCGGCGTCATCGTTTCGACTCTGAACAGTACGCGCAGAATAACCACTGGAAAAAATGGGATTGACGTTTTTTTTTCTTTTCTTTTTTTTTCGGTTGTCCTTTGTGTTTCCCCCGTTCACTGTTGATTTTGCTTCTGTTATCTGTTTTATTAATTTTTTTAACATTTGTCGGAGCCTTATTCATCTCGTTTTTGTTCCCTCCCCCTTTTTCTGTTGTCCTTCCCGTTGGAACCTCCTTTTACCTCCTTCTCTCTCTCTCTCTCTCCGCCTCCGGCCCCCCTCTCTTTACCGGTATAGCTTATGTCCCTGTTAACGTCCCCCCCACCAGCCCCCCCCCCGCCCCCCCCGGCCTCGTCCCCGCCCTCACCCTCTGCTGTTCCACACGACCCCCAGTCTCCCAAGCAGCAGAAGGAGCCCCTCTCGCACCGCCTCAACGACTTCATGGCGTCCAAACCCAAAATGCACTGCCTCCGGAGTCTGAGGCGAGGGGTAAGTGTGTGTGTTTGTCTCTCTCTGTGTGTGTGTGTGCAATGTGTGTGTGTTCGTGTACTCTCCCCTGTCTTTGATCGCCCCTTGTGAAAACACTGCGAGGGGGACGTGACGTCATGGGGGGGAAGCTCGGATTGCTCCGAGCCAATCGGAAGCCTCGACTCTCGTTGACTCATCGTGTCGATTGGAGGTCATAACCGCTAACGGGTGAAGGCAGACGGCGTATGACCTTGAAATGACACAACTGAAACTACAAACATAGACCGTGTCTCATTGAAGTGATTTAAGTGAAATCCAATACACATAATCCTACCTAGTCTTGTTTGATCTCCACAAGTCTCCAAAAGGTCAGTGGAATCCAGCAGCTTGGTTTCCCCTGTCCCTGTCCTCCGCGCAGTGTTTCACTTCTCCCCCCTCTGCCCTGCTCCTCTCGCATGCTCCCCCCCCCCAGCCCTGCTGTCTCTCTGAACACAGACTGTCCGGACTGTCTGTCCAGCCGTCCTTCTGTCACACCTCCATCTCCTCCATCTCCATCCACCCCCCACCCCCTCCATCTCCATCTCCTCCATCTCCATCTCCTCCATCTCCATCCATATGGTGATGCCGAAGCTGCACCCACGGTCCACAGAGACGTCCATCTATGCAGGGATCTCTGCCACGCCCCTCACCACTGACACCAGCGGCCTCGGCCAATCGGGAAAGAGTTCAGGCCGGGTCTCCACCCGCATCTGCCTCTGTCTTCGTTAGAAGGGAATGATGAGGTCATAATGGTTCGAGAAGGTTCTCTTGATTGACTAGACAGATATTGGGTCCTCTTTCCAATTTGTATTGGTTTACTGCAAGTCTGAAGGGAACACACACACACCTGTCTACTACAGGCCAGCTACTTAGGTGTCAGGTGTAGCTTCTATTTCAACACGACCAGAACCTGGTCTTTTAAAGTGGGTCTGGAGTGACTAGGCCACGACCCAGTCTGCTTCCCAGCTGTCCGCTTAGGAACGGGCGAGGCACTCACGTGCAACTTCCTGACTCGACCGATAAAGTTTGGTTTTGTGTTCGTAGACGCAGTGTCTGAAGGGCAGGAGTGTCCCAGGCGTATGAGAGTTGTGTAGGTTAGCAGGGGAGCGGGATCAGACGTGGTCATAGTCAGACAATAGCTCTGAGGGACGTTATCAAAGAGGAAATGACAGAAGGTCACCAGAACAGGAAGTACCTTTTTTCGGTTGAACAGATGCAGCAGGAAGTGGGGATTTCTTAAAGAGGAAGTGTTGAAACAGCTCTTTTAGAGCACGTGAAGGGGTGCTCTTTGTTCAGTTTTTGGTCCCGAACACAGACTTTGAATTCATTGAATCGGTTGGGCCCGTAGTACAACCTCTCGCGGAAGGATCGGCCCGACCAATCAGAGAAGCCGATCACGTCCAGGTTTCACTCCATCTGACATCCTGATCTTTCCTCACCCTCTGTCATGTTAGTCCATGTCGGTTTAAGTATTCCTGTTCTTTTCCCGTATATATACGTTATAGTCTAATAAGTCTTAATATTTCTTCTGTTGTTTTGAGAAATTACATTACTCTGTTCACTTTTAACGTAACACAGAGACAAGGAGAGAGAGAGAGGGATTGGTAAGGACCCAGCTGACCCAGCTGACCCTGGGTCTGGTCCTCAGGGTTGAATCCCAGCCCCTGGCTTGACCGTCCAGCAGGCCTCTGCCATCTGCTGCCAACCAACTAGCCATGATAATAGTACCATAGTCACAATGATGTCTGGTACCATAGCAACAGTACAGACTAGTACCATAGTAACAATACTGTGTAGTATCATAGTAACAGTGCAGGCTAGTACCATAGTAACGGTACTGTCTGGTACCGTAATGACAGTAATGTCTAGTACCATAGTAACAATACTATCAGTTTATCAACAGTATTTTCAGGTTTAGGACTTAGTCTTCAACTTGCCCTTTACGTTATATATATTTGATTAATTACAGTATATCTGTTACATAGGTCCCAATGACTATCACACGAATGACCGTGGTGACAGATCTAATGACAACTCGAACATGAAGTTGTAATTCTTAAGCTCTACAACAGGTGTGTGTGGTTTGGGCTGTAGGTTTGACAGCTGGACGAGGTTAGGCCCACCAGGGGGCGGAGCTGTGTGAGCGCTCTGTCTCCCGCTGAGGCCTGCACCACGCAACACTGCTCTACCCAGCATGCCTCTGTGGGGGGGGGGCTGTTATCCTGCCCAACACCCCCCCGGCAGCCCACAGTCTGATCTGCCGCCAGGCCAACTGTGTGTGTGTGTGCGTGAAGAGAGTTATGATGGAAGATGAATTTTGAGAGAGAGAGGGGAAATAATGAGTGCCTGGACATGTGTGTGAGAGAGAAAGAGAGAGTGAGGGAGAGAAAGAAAAGAGAGAGAGAGAGAGAGAGGGAGAGAAAGCAAGAGGGAGCGAGCGAGGGCGGGCGAGCCTTTAGTCCTCATTAGTGGGCCTGTGCTCCAGTAACTGCAGGTACTGTGTTCTCTCTCACCATGCCCACCACAGCAGCAGTCCCCTCGCTCACTCTGCTATCACAAAGAGCTCATGAAGAGGACTCTGGGACAGCCCACTTACGCTTTCGAAGCCAGGAAATATTTTGTAAGTGTGTGTGTGTGTGTGTGTGTGTGATGAAAGAGAGAATATGTGTGTGTGTTTGCGAGATAGAGTGAGGGAAAGTGAAAGGAAATGTACTGTGTGTATTGAGTGTGTGTGTGTGTGTACGTGTGTGTGTGTGGGCCGTGTGTGACACAGACAGTAGTGTCATGTAATCATGATAAGAGTTCCATTCGCTCACTGTGCTCTCCCATGTACTCATTTATGATGCACTCACAAAGAAATACGCACACATTTACCGAGTGGTAAAAGAAACCCATTTCACAGTGATGAAAGATGATTTCTTTCCAAACACAAAGTCATCTTTATCTTCTGTCTGAAGGAGGCTTCTGTCTGTCGCTGCCTCCGTGTTGTCACATGGCCCTGTCACATGACCCCAAACAGTCAGTTGATCAGAGAGGATGACCTCATCACCCGTCCCCCCCCATCTGAGCTTGTGTCCCTCCGTTACGCCCCTCCGGCCGGCCAGCCTCCGACGGCCCCAGACCCACCCTGACGATCATCTTCAAGGGATTCTTAGAGTATCTCGAGCCCCCTGAGCACGGATCCAAGCCTCAGGTTAGCAGGAGAATGGATGCTAGCTCCCAGCTAGCCAGTGCTCTTACCTGTTAGTGCTCTTTCTCATTGGGATTTTTAAGGGTGTTAAACCCGGGTTCGAATACAGTTTCGATCCCAATCAAATATTTCGGTGCTTGATTGATCTTGCCTGGCAACGATGGCAATTCAAACTGCACTCATACTGTATGACCTGACTTCAGGCAGACTCAATCAAACCCCAAAGGGTTTCTAAGGATGTGAAACACTGTTTGGCCCAGGTCGGGGTTCTGCATGGTCATACGGAGGAGCCGGTAACCCTATCTTAGCCTACATTTCCCAGAATCCTCCCCTCCAAGGCTTTCTGTGTGCTGGCATTCTACATATCTACCCATCGCCGTTTCTGTGGCCTGTGTGTAAGGACCATGTATATACCTGTCTGTCTGATTGGTACAGTAGCTGGTTGGGGTGGGTGGGTGTTGAAAGGATAGCCCAGCCCAAAAAGAAAATACAAAATGGCAAATATCTCATCCATACAGTAATGACTAAACAGGCATATCCACATCCAGTTGTACATTCAGAGACTGGAGATGCACCCGACTGCATGTCCAACACGACCCGGGGTGTGAGGTAGGATCTGAACCACTTGCTACTAAGCTTCCTTACTGTATGGTTCCTGTGTAACCCGTTCCCTGTTGAGGAGCAGAGAGAAGGTTCTGGATGCATGATAAATAGACCTCTGGAGGTAGGGGAGGGCAGGTGGATGACTCGTTTACCCGATGGGATAGGAGTATTGATCATCCCGAGAGCAGCCTGACTGCCTGTAACAGGATTATCAGTCATTTGCCGGAGCAACTGGAGCCGGTGTGTGTGTGTGTGTGTGTGTGTGTGTGTGTGTGTGTGTGTGTGTGTGTGGCAGAGAACCCATCCTCCGTGACTCCTCGCTCACTATCAAACTCCTCCTGACCCACGCTTACCCACACAAGTAACATGTCATAATCCTGAGGTGCAAATTAACTCCATCCAAATTCTGGGTTTGTCCATGCCTCTAATCTGCCTCTCGGGTAAAGATTCATCTTAATGTCACGGTTCCTTTGCAAGTTCTTCTCGTAAAGAGAAAAGGCTGTCGGTTATCGGTCTTAATTGGGATGTAGTCTAGGTTTGGCTTAGTGACTAGAACACAGCTGTATGTTTCCGGTTGACCGTGTTCCAGTACCAATACAACATCATCTCACTGTCAGGGTGTCAGTCTGATCATGTGACTTTGTCCACTGTTGTGCCGCGTGCTCCTAGCGCCCTCTGCTGCCCCTCTGCTTGTCACTGCAGTGACAGGATGGAGGTACGCAGGGAAGGAATGATGGAGGCGTTGTCGTCGCTCCTCTCTTCCTTTCAGTCTACCCATCTGCTGTGTTGACTCTTCCATCCTTTCTTCTTCTTGTTCTCTCTCTCTCTCTCCCTCACTCCTTCCACCGTATGCTGACTGCAGATTTGTGGCAGCTTCTTCGCTCCCTCAGTCAGTACACTTTAAACACGTTCTCATTTTCACCGCTTGAATGTTGAATTTCACCTGAAGAGGAAAGAGTAGTACGCATTTGGAGTTTGAATCATTTGTTGATGTATTTATTACATTTATGAGCGAAATTCCCTTCTTTTGACGCCTAAAAAAATCGGCAGAGCAACAATTCAATAACAAAAGTAGTCTCAAGTCATTTTCCCAGCTCTTGTCCTCAAATGGTGAAGTTTAGCCAAGGAAAGCTTTACCATCAATGTTCGTGTCAACAACTTCTCTGCTGTGAGCTTGTCGTTGAGTGACCGGTGCTCTTAAATATTCTGCCAATATTGACCTATGTCTGTTGTCTCTTTCTTTCCTGCTCACCTCGCCATTATTCTCTCCCCCGTGAAGCTTTCTCTCAAGCTGGTAAGCATGACCACAACCGTAACAACCGTAGCGGCATGACCATTAGTTGCATGCACGTCCTCCCAGTAACTCATGGTCGATAACTCCGATCGTTGTGTGGTGTTCCGTTTGAATGGTCGTTTTGTTTTTTGATTTGATTAAAATGTATTCATTCTGTTCTGACGCTAAGACGGACTGTCGGAAACCCCTTGTTGTTGTCTCATTTGATCTTGTTTTTTGTTGTGTTTGTGTGCGTGTGTGTCTGTGTCTGTGTTTGTCGTCCTGTGTTTGTCGTGTGGCGTTTCTCCCAACTCTGTGCAGATCACACTCAATTCCCACATCCGGAATCTCTTTGAGGTGATCAGAATGACTCTGTGTCGTGTGTGTCCATCTGTCCACCCGTCCGTCTCGTAGCTCCGTCACTTCTGACGTCTCCGTGTCGCCGTGTAATCAGTAGTTTCAAAAACAAGCAGGCAAATACTGTAGATATAGTTTCTAACTTTAACAGTGATAATTATATTTGTAAAAATCCTTCAGATAAACGGTTGAGGCCCTTGTACGTGGGATTCTAGAGACACAAGAAGCCGCTGCTTCTACCAAAACATGGGTTGAATCGGAGTGGGTTTGACTGTCTGGGTTTGGCAGTGAAAACTTCTGGTATTAGATCCAGACGGTGCTGAGACTTAGGAATACAAACAATTTTCCACTGGAATGTGGAAGGGGAGGTGAAGTATGACCTTCTCCTTGGGTGGAGAGTGAACTCTCTCAGGTGAATGGAGGGGTAGGGAGGGGGATCTCAGACGCTCCAGCACTGCTGCAGATCAAAAGGTTGCAGGTTTAAATCCCCCCTGTACTGAAAGTTGCTTTGGATAAAATTGCTGCTGAAGGAATATAGATTGTATAACATATATTATACATTATTAAAATTATTTCGGATACAATTCAACACGTTATTAGTTCCCTAGGGGCAATTATATGTACTTAGCCTTAGGGTATAACATTTGTATCAAATCTCTTTCTAATGGAACATCTTCAGAATGGTTCAGAAACCCACAAGATCTAGCCAGAGCATGAGGGAGAATGCTGATCAATACATATGATCAAAGGTTCACCCAATCAACAGGCCAAAATGGACTGATTGCAATCTGTGTACATCCATAGTTCCTCACGGTGATGACTGTAGATAAGTCATCTTAAAATGGAAGCATATAAGATAGCATCTGGTTCAGTCAAAGCTTGATGACAAATATTTAAAAGATTGTTAGTCAATGTGATTCAAATTACAGAACTGTTATTTCACAAAAATATTAAGGTATGGTACAATGATAACATGTTGTATTTCTAACTGCATGATATAATAGCATGACAAAGGTGGTGGGGGTGGTATGAGGTAGTGGGACATACACACGCCAGTATGTGAATGCTATTGGGTGTCATGTGACAGAGCATGTTTGATTGACACCTACCTGTTGTGTTGCCTGCCCGGTAAGTGCTGCGTTGTGATGCAGAAAGAAGGGGTAAGGTCGCCTTGGTAACCCCTCTCTGACCCCTGGCCTCGAGGACAGAGGTCCTCTGGTCCAGCTAGGATCCATATTCCTTAGTCAAAATGCGAGCTTTCACCTATTCCATCCACGCATGACCTTGAACAAAGCAGGGATAAAGTGTCATTTGAATCTCTTTGAAAACCTAAATCCACTTAAAACAGGGAGACCAGGCCAATCGAGCGATTCAATTGTGAAACCAGGTCATGGAAATAAGTAAAAACAGGTCATTCATAGAACCTGGTGTCCTGAAATGACATTGGCCCCTCGAGACGATTGCTCTCCGAGACACAAGCCCTGCTCTCCCATTACAAATCCATCAGTGTTCTTCCTGAGGTTGCAGTGTGCAGTGTCCTGAATGAGGCGACTCGGCTTGAACACGGCCCGAGACCAGCGCACGCTAACAATGACTCATCGTGATTCCGTACTATATGGCTGATATCTGGGCCAGGAAGCGCCGTCGACCATATTTGGACGCGTCATCCAGTCTCTGTGTCCTGAGCTGCCCTCTGTATCCGTTACAGACTCACTCTGGAATACCTCACTCAGCTGCCTGAAATGCTCTTCCTGACTTAATAGGATTTGGTTTGATTTGGGCTTGGGGGGATGAATAGGTGAACTGTCTCGCCAGTAGGCCCACGTTGTCACTTCCTGTTAGTTCTGGACTCACTGAAACCCGCCAAAGCTGTACGGGTGTGCTGTAGCGCCGCTGCACCGTCTCCGTCAGTCCAAATCTACGACGAGCAGATTGGGATCACGAGTTCACCTCAGTTGGTCTCCAAATCTGTCTTGCTTTTTCTCTCGTCGGTCCTCTACAAGGGGGACACTGCACCCGAATCAATGGTAGCGCTAGATAGACTAACCAACCTGTTAACGTCCAAGTGTGATTCATCCATCCATTCATACACTAATCATTTTGACTGTTCACTTACATTGTTTACCCATTTACTCTCTCATTCAGTTGTCTCCCTCTCTCCCTCCCTCTCCCTCCCTCTCCCTCCCTCTCCCTCTCTCTCCCCCTCCCTCCTTCCCTCCCTCCCCCTCCCTCCCCTCTCTCTCTCTCTCCCTCGCACTCCCTACCCTCGCCTCCCTCCCCCTCTCTCTCTCTCGTCTCGCTCACGCCCTCACCTCTCGTCTCTCTCTCGTCTCTCTCCCTCCCTCCCCCCATCTCCTCCCGCTCCCCATCCCTCCCTCCCTCCCTCCCATCCCTCCCTCCCTCCCTCCCTCCCTCCCCTCCCTCCCTCCCTCCCCCGTCTCTCTCTCCCTCTCTCTCTCCCTCCCTCTCTCTCTCTCTCTCCCTCCCTCCCTTGCAGGGCTCTGGACCGGAGGACTTCAGCCACCTCCCCCCGGAGCAGAGGAGGAAGAAGCTGCAGAACAAGCTCGACGACCTGAACAAGGACCTCCAGAAGGACATGGATCAGAGGTAAGGAGTCCGCTGGTGGAATGACCAGGTAGGTACCAGGAGGTAACTGGTCTACTGGTTAGACGGACCAGATGTAACTAGTCTATTGGTTAGATTTACCAGGGATAGCTAGTCTGCTGCTTACATGTACCAAATGGAACTAGTGTGTTGGTAGACCATGTTTATCAAGTGTCAACTGATCCTGGGTCAGCTTGACTAAAAGGTTTGATTCAAAAGGCAGAGTCGGGCCTGGATCAGAACACTTGGATTCCCATTCTTGTGCACTTAAAAACGACTTAAAAATGGTCCCCGCGTCCTTCCGAGTTCAATCGCGGGCTTCGGCTTTGGAGATAACGCACAACTGCACTCTCCCCCTCACACTCCACGCAGGAGATAGATGTGGCTGTGGCTGTGATGATTGTGTGTTTGTGGTGGATTTACAAGGACGTCCATGTACCCCCCCCTCCCCCTCCCCCCTCCAGAGACGCGCTGACTAAGATGAAGGACGTGTACGTGAAGAACCCTCAGATGGGGGACCCCAGCAGTCTGGACCCCCGCCTCACCGAGGTGGGGCAGAACATCGAGAAGCTGCAGGCCGAGGTGCAGAAGTTTGAGGTGAGTTCCCGTGACGGGGCTTGAATGGACATGCACGAGGTCACATGGTCATTTAGGGGACCGAAGGGGACCGTTTTGTCCTTATGAGGACATCTTGATGATGTCTTCTCTGATCTGTGTGTGTGTGTGTATGTGTGTTCTCCAGGGTTGGTTGGGGGAGGTGGAGGGAAGGATGCCATCGAAGAGCGACCCGCCACGAAGACAGAGCGTTCTGTACGAGACACAGAACAGCACACCGGCTGGCAGCAACAACTGTGCCCAAGACAGAGAGAGGTACAGTGGCCACACACACACACACACACACTCCACATCGTTACACGGCTTCACAGTGCCACTCCTGAGTGTGTGTGCCTGTTGCTATAGTGACTGTGTGTGTGTTGGCCCTTGAGCAGCCCAGACGGCAGTTACACAGAGGAGCAGAGTTCCGAGACTCAGGTGCCCGTCAAGATGCCCATCCCGCCGAGCCACGAGTTCGACGACGAGTTCGACGACGAGGAGACGCTGCCCACCATCGGCACCTGTAAAGCCCTCTACCCCTTCGAAGGTGAAGGCACGCGCGCGCCGTCGCACCCACTCGCAAGTTCACACCTTCGGCGCGAGCGCACGGGACACAAATGCTATCCCGTTTACACTCTTTCCTTCTCTTTCTCTCTCTCTCTCCATCTTTCTCTCTCCCTCTCCCTCTCTCTCTCTCCATCTTTCTCTCTCTCCCTCTCTCCCTCTCTCTCTCTCTCCCCAGGTCACAACGAGGGCACCATCGCGGTGGCGGAGGGCGAGCTGCTGTACGTGATCGAGGAGGACAAGGGCGACGGCTGGACGCGCGTGCGGAGGAACGAGGACGAGGAGGGCTACGTGCCCTCGTCGTACGTCGAGGTCTTTTTGGAAAAGAACGCCAAAGGTGCTATGACCTACATTTAACTGGCAGGCTTCCACGGGGTGGTCGGAGGGGCGGGTGGATAGGGGAGTTAAAGAACTCTTAGTAGAAGGTAATAGAGTAGGGCTTTATTTGATGAGTATCGGGTGGGGGTTGGGGGCGTAGAGAAGAAAGACTTGCACCTCCCACTCATCCCACCCACTCTCGGATGGACCAATCACAGTCACAGTTGGCGTCCGTGCAGAGACTTCTGGGACAGGAGTGACTGGTGGTAAGATATTAGATGAAGACATGATTAGATAAGATGAACGGTCTGCGATGGGACATTTTCCCCAGATTGATGCAGACTCGATGATTTGTGTACGCAATCATACAGAGCTCAAAGAGAAACGTTTTGATCTCTCTTGTGCGGTCGCAAAGTCAATCACCCCATCATGACGACGACCTCGATGAATGTTACACTGCACCTGCTAGAGTATATGATTGTAATATATTGATGACAGGAACTAAATGATGTCAGCGATCGTCTTAGTTGTTTGACGTCATATCCGTACAGACCCGTGTTCTCCTGCTGTAGTGGAAAAGCATGCTGGGTAGAAATGCAATGAATGATTCAATTGATGAATAGGAATCTGCTGTAAGGAAAAGTGATGTAAACATTTTTTCTGATGATTGTTTTGTTGCCGATACAACCACACTGCCCCCCCGTGCCCCTTAACTCCCCGATGGGATGACAGAGATGTAAAACCACGTTGTCTGTTCTCTCGTGTCCCTGAGACAACAACGTCTTCTCCCCATAACCAGAGTGAACAGAGAGTTAGAGAGTAGCACTTTTGTTTTTTTTTGTTTCTTGTGTTCCGGAGCTCTGCATGTGGTAACGATAGTTCTGGATTGTTCTGGACCTCTCGTTCCAGTTGCTGGTTGGTTCTAAGAGGAGCAGGAGGAGAGGAGGGGTTCTCTGGTGAGGCTCGGCCTGAGGGGGTGATGGACCTGGGGTTGTGGTGTCTCCGTGCATGTGGCTCCTCTGAGCTTCCATGTGTGTGAGATGCATGGTCTAAATACGGCCTTGTGTGTGTGGACGGAAACAACCGCGTTTATCGACGTGTTTTTCATGTCTCGGAAGAACCAGCGAGTTTTGTTTGTTTTTTTCTTTCTACCGCCGGATCAAAAGACGATCTTGTTTTTTCAACGACGACAAAAAGGAATTCTGCTTTTCAATCGCTCTTTTGTGAGTGCCATTAACACAGACACATTTCAGCACTCCCACAATGAGCGATTCGGTCTGAAATGTGGGGCATGACAATGCGCTTTCTCTTTTTGTCATTTTCTGCATAATACATTTTGACACAACAGTTTTTTGCATGTTCCAAAAGTGTCTGCTGTCAGCCTAGTGTACACGCCCATTCATTTAACACCAGACTAGAAAACGAGGCAGAGTTGATACACTGTTCACGTTCAAGTTCTGTGTCTGTGATAACAGAAAGAAAGAGCTTGTCTCTGGAGGAAGTACTAAACAACACAGTCCCTGGATACATCTCACCCCCCCTCACTGCATCTCCCACAGCGCAAACATCTCAACAGAACAGACAACCTCCCTGCCTTGTCCCACTCTTCAGAATGTTCCGGGTGGGGGTGGGGGGGGGGTTACTGTGTGTGTGTGACACCCGTGCTCTTCCCTCCAGACTGCTCTAACGTGTTCCTTTTTTTGTCACCTTGTTTGTTTGTTTCCTTTGTTGTTTTCCTTTACATTGCAGATTCCTAAAAGGGTCAGGAGGGTCGAGGAGAGGCAGGGCAAGCTGCCCTGGAGAACCACGTCCTCCCGTTCACCTTGAGGGAGAGAGAGAGAGAGAGAGAGAGAGAGAGAGAGAGAGAGGAGAGAGAGAGAGAGAGAGAGAGAGAGAGAGAGAGAATGATCAATAGAATAACAGGAGGCCTATTACAATTACAACCACCCCACCCTTCCGCCCACCCCAAAAACACTCTGTGTTGTCCTACTGACCTCAGACCAGAAGCAGCGACTCGAACGCAGCACCCTAACACCTCTCTGTATCCACATGACGTCAGACAGTTTGATTATTTGCCCCGTTGTCTCCGCGAAAGCTTTGCTCTTTGTCGATGTCGCCGACTCCGCTTGGGCTGCGCTGTGTGGTCATGGCAACCTTTGGCTATCTTGCTGTAATCCCCGCCCCCCACCTGGACTGCCCTCCTTCCTCCCGTCCTCCTAGGGCATACCAGGGGTGTGGACAGAGACAGGACCAGGCCAGGACCAGGGCTAGTGTCCAGCCTGCCCCCATCACACAACCCGGCCAGGAGCTGGAGGCCCACCCCCCCACTCCTCCATCCTCCTGCATAGTGTGTGTGTGTGTGTGTTTGTGGGGGTGTGGGAGACAGGTCAGTCAGGTGGGTGGGTGGGTGGGTGGGCGAGATTGATAGAGGTAGCTGCCCTCCGCCCCTCTCACTACCTCATACCCCGCGCCATCACCATGGAAACCATTCTGCATCCAACCAGAGGCCGGAGAGCAGGGTTGCCATGAAGACGGGCCAGCCGCCCATCACGTCCCTCACGCTTTCCCCGTCCGCAGGTCTCACTCGACGGGAGGAAGGAAGCGAGGAGTCATGAGTCATCATGAGTGTTGTGTTGTGTCGTGTCGCGTGATGACATCACACCCATGAACAGAACATCCCCCCACTGACACTTGGAGAAAAGTGTCTCTGACCACCCCCCCTTCCACAAGCCCCTCCCACCTAGGCAGCAGCGACTGGCCGTTTGCTTCACCGAGGCGACGCCTCCCCAGCTCAGGGCGGAGCCTCTCTCAGGCGGTGCTGTGTGTGCATGCTTACCCTGCCCCCCCCTTCCCCGTCACCCAACCCGTTCAGTTCAGTTAACCCCTCATTGCCTGAACACACCTTCTAACACGTACGCCAACCTTCCGGGTTCTGTGCCTGTGGTTTATCGTTTCGTAGCTTCTCGCATTGTTTCTGGTATGTTTTAGTCGCCGTTTCACTGTTGCTCTGCAGCCTCTGTGAGCATGACGGTCGTGCGTGTGACCACGGCCACTCAAAGATCACTGTTGGACACGAAAGACATTTGACAGCCCCCGTTTCTTGTTTTTTTCTTCCTAGTCTGAATGATGAGGTCCATGAATGTTGTGTCCATGTGTTCATACCGTATGTTTACGACGGCAAGTGTGAGGAAGAACCGAAGAATGATGTGGAAAGTTTGAGGAAGAACAATCTGTCTGTGGATACCTACGGTGTTTCAGATATCTCCCTTGTGTTTGTCAGCCCCCCCGCTCCGCAGTCAGCGAACCCCAGACAAAATCCTCGTCGTGGACAACATTTACTATCACTGGTGTTACTAAAAAAAGATCCGTCCTCATTGAAGTCTACCACATATAACTATTTACACGTTCCTGTGAGGCTTACATGAGGACAAGGTGGATGTGTGTACTGTATGATAATGGGTCTTAAATGGGTGTCATTGCTCTACCACTGACTTTCAAAACAGAAGAAAAAGATATAGTTTTTTTGTTATTGTCTTTGGTATGTAGAATATGTCTGTGATACTGACAGCTCTTGCTCTAATCTTGTTTTTGTTTTTAAGGAGAATATTTGTCTTTATGTTTATTCGGCGTAAAGCTCGATAGACTCGATAAACGTCGAGACAACAGAAATGAAAAAGCCACTTGTCCTTCTCTCAAAGGCACATACGTTCGATGTTCTCTGTTGCTTTTCTCCTGTAATAATGTCGGGTCGAAGAGATTGCAGCTTTTTATTTCATAGAATTGTTCTTGTTTTTTGGCTTTATGTTTCTCAGCTGGAAACCTGTGTGGCACCTTTACGTCAGAAACCACTTCAAAGGATCCCTGTTCAGTCTGTGTTGAGTCTGGGCCTGACGTCCTGTTCAGTCTGTGTTGAGTCTGGGGCTGAAGTGTGCAGGCAAAATACCCGTCAAAACCTTTAGTTTTTTGTTCAATCGAAAAATTATATTTGTTGTCATGAGTATCAGTGTTGCAATATGTTTGATAGACTATATTACTCATTTCAAAAATCAGTCACAGGAAACACATCACCACAAAATGACCCCGAAAACAATCGAACAATGACATAATGCCTCGCTTTTATGTAAGACTGTCAGAAGATCACTTTTTCTACTTGTCAGCGGTCCACTTCCTATGTTCACCAGTATATATGAGGGAGGCCATTTGAATCATATGTTTCAGTAGAGTGGTAAAGATAGTTTTCCCGATCAGCATTGGAGTATATGACAAGTTTGACACATGCAAAAAATATGCATATACAGACACAAATGTGTATGCAGACACATAACTTACGTACTCACACAGGCAGGTGGAAACAAACACTCCATCGCAGAGAGAAACACAGAGCACAGAAAACACAGAGACTTAGTAGACTCATGTTCTACTTCTCTTTAATCCAGTCCTTCAATCTGATACCGTGGCAAACCTTCGGCCATTCCACAGGGCTCCTGTACAGAATAAATGACTTGTTGGAATTAGAGAGAATATATGAATATATAAATAAAGATTAAACTAAGAAAAAAAGAAAATTAAAACTATATTTTTAAGGTTTTAACTATTAAGGTCTTACCCTTACTTTTTTCTGCTTCGCTAAGTAAGACTTTTTTTTTCTTCTTTTTTTTGTGTTTTGCACTTTTTGTTTGTTCCATTGGTATGCTTGTGTTTCGGAGCACTGAATAATTTGTACTGTGTTAACTGTGCCAATAAATATATACGAAAAAGAACCAGTGTCATGTTCTGTTCATTATTCCTATTTTTTTAATATAGCACTGTTATGACAATATCAAATGATATGTCATATAATTACATATAATGAAGTAGTGAAGTATCCAGAATGCTGAACTGATTCATCTAGGTTGATCTAGTCATAAAATGTTGGGTTGCCTGTCCATTCAGACTGTTTTGGATCTTCCCCAAGGTACAGCTCTGCATTCTGAACCCTATCTCTATGGAATGAAAAATAGATATACCAAATAAATGTATACATTAGGAACTTAGTGTATATTGTACTCAATATGACTCACTATTCAAAATGCATAAAATAGAAACGAAAATAGCAATTAGGTCTGGTACTTGCATTAAAATAACATTGCTCTTGACGACCAAAAATGCCTTTGATGCACATGTCTGAGGATAGATAAGTAGGTGAAAAAATTGGTTATAGATGCCACGAAGTAGGTGGCAGTGCCTTAACCGTATGTGTGTTGAAGGCCACAAGGGCCTCTTCCATCCTTGTCAAGGGGAGTGCTAACCTTCTCTCCTTTCATACAACACAACACTTCCCGCCATTTGTAAAAATTTATACACTCACGTACATGTATGTTTTTCACTTACGGTTACTATTTTTGTTTTTATATATATATATGGACGTACATTTTTTAAAACAGTACATTTAATTACTATTTAATACAATAAACTTTCTTATTAATCCTAAAATTACAATTTTGCTACACGTTTTTTCCCATCATGCAGCGCTGTAAAAACGCTTCACTACTGTGCACCAATCAGATCTAGCTATGAGTTTCATTATCGGTGACGTGTGCCGGCTGTATTGTGTAGTTATCATGCAGACCAGAAGAGGGCAGACGTACTCTGTCAAAAGATTTTCTGCAACTGAAAAGAATGACATGTCAGCAAGGATCTTAACTCAATGTATTTTCATAGCAAATAACTTGGCTGTGTCGATTATTATTTTTTGTCCCTGTCCCTCTTCTCAGGTTGATGTGATGAGACTTGATTGGTAAAACAGTCCTCCTGAGGTCAGCTGTGGCTCTCCAGCCAAGAGGCCCAGACGGGAGCCTGTCTGTGAAACCCATCAAGCCCTTCAACTGTCAGCATTCTGGCCCCCATTCTCAGACCAGCAAAGCCTTTCTCCTGGGTGTTGATAGAACAAACAGGTGAGAACCACACCTTGTTGCCCCAGGTTAATCTAGATGATATATTAAAAACTCAAACCAGACAAGTCTTTGTAAGAGAGTAAAAGGGGCTTTTGTAAAAAGCAAGAAAAAGGCAAATATGTGAGAAAGAAAAGTAGGTCAGAGCAGCTGGTTTTTCCATCTGGTTTGGATAAGTTGTCACCGCACAGACTGAACCAAGCTGGGTTGACCTAGGCTAGGCCAGCAGCTGAGGTAAGGTACTTCCTGGTCCCCAGTGTAGCTCCATGGTGAACCATCCAAGTATACCCAAACATCCCCACGACCTGTGTTATCACACATCTGGCTTAAACACATCTACATCTACTGCACAAATACAAGGAGAAAGTCATAAAGTGCACAGAGCTATCACTGGTCATTACCAGAAAATACTTGTTTTTTCTCTGTGGGAGTGTGTGTGTGTGCGGAGCTCGTTTTGAAGATGACTTCACCCTTTACTTTTCTAGAGCTGCGCTAGCGTATGCTTTAACAAGACACTTCTTGGTGATGTAACCTCTTTGAAATGTATGTTTTCGGTCCTGGAGGCATGTAAGCAAGCACTTTTGCCTTTTTTCCTGCCAGAGGCAGCCTCTGGACAGCCTGTCAGCCCCGCTCTCCTCATTTGCCCGAGCTAATTAGAAGGGGGAAGTGGCAATGTGTGTGGAGTAGATGGAGGCTGACGTACTGTATCTGGATCAGAAAACCATAAAACCATGGCAACCTTATGACTGTGACATATCGCAAGCCAGCAATGTTTCTTTACTCCCTCTCTCTCTCCATTTTGATCCCTTTAACTTTCTCTCTCTCCCTTTCTCTATGTCTCTCTCTCTCTCTCTCTCTCTCTCTCTCTCCTCTCTCTCTCTCTCTCTCTCTCTCTCTTTCTCAAATGGACTTTTCAGGCCAGGTTTTAAATTCAAGAGGGGGGTCAACGTGCTCACAAAGAAACATTCCCACACAGTTGCGACAAGCTCTTTCTGCCTCCCTAAATGAACAGGAAATCCAAACGCTCGAGTCCGATGATGTGTGTCACCGCCGCGATGTCGTTCCGAACTGCGGTGAGATTTCGACCGTGTGCGTTGTTGGCCATGTCGTTTTGGTGAGTCATCGAGGGGAGACGGGTTCATGTTTGCTTGCTTGCAGAAAAGAACACAGCCATCTCACAGGCTCGTCGCCAGCATCTCGTCTGAGCGGTTTCCTCAGTGTCGTTGGCCCAGTCTGGTGAGCTTTGCTGGGAGACTTTTGTTGATCCTTCGATGATCCTCTCGCTGAGTTTAGAGGAACACTGGCAACCAGGGAGGGCTGCAACTGGGGGGTGGTGGAGGAGAGAGGAGAAGGATACAGAGGGGGAAGAGGGTAAGAGAGAGGAGGGAAGGGAAAAAAGAGAGAGATGGAGGAAGGAAAGAGAGAGGAAGAGGAGGGAGAGGGAGTTACAGAAGAGTGAGACTCTGCCAAGATATGTGCTTATTTCCTGATGGAAAAGCATCTGGGATGTAGAAATAGAAAAAAAAGGAATAAGAGAAAAAAAAAGGGGAAAAAAGAAAGAAAATGGCAGAAAGAAGTAAAATAATTTAGTGTGATTTCATTGTGAGGTGAACCTTCGGAGCTCAAAGCGATAAATGAACTGTGGTCTCAGAACAGGAGCGAGGTTCTGGTGCTGCCTGAAGGTCTGTGGCCCAGGTCTACAGCAGCACAGATTCAGATCCACCTAGCTCTTCAACCTCCTGGTTCCTAGTGTAGTCTTTACTGCAGGGGCCGTGTCCCACAACCCTTTTTGGTTTAAGAGTTCCAAAAATCTGCCCACATTTGAAAATACCCCTATTAAAAGACCCTGCTTTATTGCCTGTCCTAAGTTAAAGTCATTGTCACAGGGTGTTTAAACAGTCTGAAAGATCTGCGAACCCGGCAAAGTCTTGAGTTTGGTTTTCGTATTACAGTACTGTTTCAGAAGAACATGCAGACATCTGGTGGCCTGGTACCTGATTGAGAACTACAGAGGAGAGATCTCAAACCTCGAAAGGTCAGAGGTCACCAAACTGCTGGCCATGGTGTTTCTTTTCATAGCACAATATGTGTGTGTGTGTGTGTGTGTGTGTGGAGCCGATGTCGGCGTGTGTGCCTCTGTCAATGTTCCCCTGTGTCTCTGTGGCTGTAACTGTGTGTGTGTTGCCTGTGTCTCTGTGGCTGTAACTGTGTGTGTGTTGCCTGTGTCTCTGTGGCTGTAACTGTGTGTGTGTGTTGCCTGTGTCTCTGTGGCTGTAACTGTGTGTGTGTGTTGCCTGTGTCTCTGTGGCTGTAACTGTGTGTGTGTGTTGCCTGTCTCTCAAACAACCCCCTCTGTTCATAAAATAACAGAATGACCAACAATGACATTCCAGTGAGTGACCTCCCCACCCAGAGTTGTTTGTGCATTTTAATGGCGACTCCAAGCAACAGTGGCTGCAGGGGCTGCTGTTCTGACTCTTATGGGGAGACTGTCATTAGGAGTTTGTCTTCTCTTAGTCTCAGCAGCAAGCCACACACATACAGACATGACAAATGTGTGTCGAAACGTTTGCACGCACACATACATGAATACACACACACACACGTGTCTACGCACATACACACACATTCAACACACAGGCATGTAGATACACATACAGTACATTTCCCTTCACTCATATACAATGCACACAAACACACACACACACACGCTAATTCCATCTCCTCTGCTTCAGTGGCTGAGTGCTCATGCCAGTATGGAACATTACATTTGGAAATGAGCACCCGTTGAATCACAATGAATACCAGAACGTATGAGGAAAAGGAACATGTTCTCCGCAGCACAAAGGAAGGCCTGTTCCTCCTTCTGGTCGTCAGACAGCAGAAATATCGGGATCATTTTTCTCTCCTTCCTTTTTTTTCCCCTTCAAACTGCGAATCTCGAACTCACTTGACTGCAGAGGGGGCAGACCGCAGATCATTCGATCTCTGACCCCCCCCCAACACACACCTGGAGCAAACCAAACACGAATGTATTACGTCGACTGACGACTCTAGAATATTACAGAATTCAAGTATAACAGCATTTCTGGGGAGTGGCGGAGAGACGGCTTTAATAGTTATTACTGTTTGATTGTGGAGGGAAGTGGGATTGTTCTCATAACGTCATGAACAGTTTTTAGGTAAAGCACAAATATTTTTCTGGTGCTTCTACGATCAGAATTTCTCCCATCCTGATTTAACAGTCACATAAACACAACGTGAATATGGAAATGATGAATACAAACACATACATTTCCTATGTTCATATAAATTGGATTATTAAGAGAGTTAGAAGAAGAGATCTAGAGTTAAGGATCTCCTGTCTCCCAAGAACAAAAGTGTATCTCTATGTCTCCTGACAGACTGAAGCTCTTCCCACACTGGTCACAGTGGTACGGCTTCTCTCCTGAGTGAACATGCTGGTGTATCTCTAAGTATCCTGACTGACTGAAGCTCTTCCCACACTGGTCACAGTGGTACGGCTTCTCTCCTGTGTGAACACGCTGGTGTATCTTTAAGTTTCCTGACCGACCGAAGCTCTTCCCACACTGGTCACAGTGGTACGGCTTCTCTCCTGAGTGAACACGCTGGTGTGTCTCTAAGCTTCCTGACTGACTGAAGCTCTTCCCACACTGGTCACAGTGGTGATGTCTGGCCTTTTCCATGTCCATGCTTCCCTGGGTGGGGACCGGGGAGAGGGAGGCAGTGGTGTTGGGGCGTGGTCGAGAGGAGGACAGAGTCTCTGGTCTGATCTCTCCACTCCTCAGCAGAGAGACGTACAGGTCATGGTGGCACCTCTCGATATGCTTGTGGAGATAGATCGGGGCAATGAAGAAGAGAGGACACTGAGAGCAGGAGAACACCTCAGTCTGGGACGACTCTATCCTTGGTCCTGGAAGAGAGAGAGAGCACACAAATACAGTTAAAACAATTAAATACAAACAGCATAGTTTGAAAATGACAAGCTTTGGGAAGGGAAGGGATTAACAGGTTGCAATCCTGGTCTGTCGGTGTAAAGATCCTGTAAAGCAAATTCCATTGAAATGTGGAGTTAGACCGTTGAACAGTTTCTCTTTCGTTTTCAGCTCAGGTTTTGTATAGGCGGAGCCAAAACCCGACCTATCTACGTCACAGCGACCGATCTACATCAGATCACAAATGGTTGCATACTGTTACTCAGCTGGTAAGATGCAAAGACAAAGTAATTAACACATAAGACACTCAGAGACTGCATGCAGGTCTGTTCTGATATCTGCAATTGATTTAGCTAGTGTTGCTGTTGTTGCTCAATTCAATAAAGGGGGCGGAGCTTCAGCTCCTTCAGGCGACACCTGAAGTATAGCAATATTGTAGGTTAAGAACATCTCCGGTCAGTGACTTGTGTGGCTCAATGTTACAAGTCTCTCCAATCTTCATATAGAGAGAGGGACATGGAGAAGAGAAGGGAGGAGAGAAATTAGGGAGGAGAGAAGCGGAGGGGGAAGAGGAGAGAGGAGGAGACGTAAGAGGAGAAAAGACAGAGGAGACATAAGAAGAGAGGAGATATGTCAG
The DNA here is from genome assembly GCA_903064625.1 of Mallotus villosus. Taxonomy (NCBI): domain Eukaryota; kingdom Metazoa; phylum Chordata; class Actinopteri; order Osmeriformes; family Salangidae; genus Mallotus; species Mallotus villosus. The sequence continues at coordinate 28,480 of CAEFZP010000302.1, forward strand.
GAGAGGAGACAGGAGACCACTAAGAGGAGGTACCTCTGGTGGAGCTCTTGTTGTCCCCGAGGTAGTCAAAGGAGATGCCCAGGTCTCTGGCGTACTCCTCTCCGTACCAGACCAGCAGCTCCTCACCCGGGGCCAGCGGCCGGCAGCAGCGGTACAGGATGGCTCCTCGGTGCTGAAACGCCACCAGGTTCTGTTCCTCCTCATTACGGGCACAGTTCACATGCCTGGCGGGAGAAGGAGGAGGAGGGGATGGGAGAAGGAGGACGGGATGGGAAGAGGAGGGAGGGGTGGAGGGTGGGTGATGAGGAGGTAGAGGAGGATGAGAACATGAAAGGTTGAAACAAAGTTAAGAGTCTAGAGAAGTTAAAGGACAGTGAGAACAGTCAAACTGATTCAGTGTGTTTTGTCGTCACCTCATCCAGTTGGAGTGAGTCTCTCTCTTGGCGTCGATGTACTCGTCACAGTGTCTGCTCTTGTAAATCTGAAAATGCACACACACTGTTTGTGCTCACTTAAAACCCATAGATACATGGGTTTAAAACATACACTTATACATTTAGGATCGCCTGGATCGCGAAACCTGAGCATGGGTGAGACTTGAGCCCTGGAACCATAAATATATATAAATGCCTTTATCTATGCTTGGAAGTGGAACACTGAGGTTGCAGCAACAGGGAGACCACTGTGAGGGCTGCCTGTCACCTGTCACAGGTCCATGATGAAGAGTGATGCCGCACAGCATGAGAGTTGGGAAAGGTTATAGATTTTTTCCTCTTTTGGGGGGTACAAGTCTTAATAAGGGGGGTCAGGCCCCCCCAAATCCCCCCTGTAATTCGAACCCTGCCTGAAATGAACTTGGACATGGTCTGTCTGGACCAAAAAAAACTGTGTTCAGCATATTTTTTCCTCCCATGATGCGAGGATGATGCGAGGATAGAGCCAGCTAGGGGCCCATTGATCAGATTCCTCATAGTGAGCCAACAGTATGACATGACAAGCCAATGGCCACAGTACACCATACAGTGCCTCCTTAGAGCGTTAAGTAATGCCAACAGCATAGGAACACGGTATACTTTTAGCAAGGCAAGAAAAAACATAAAATGGCCAAAGTAGAACCATGATGGAAAAGAATAGAAATGGATTCTGATATACTACAACCGTGTTAAAAATGTATCACAATACAACATATGTTCGTAAAGTTTCAAAACAATTCAACAGGGCTAAAGTAGTGAGAGCTCAGAAAGACTTAAGACCTACAGTAAGTAGGGCTGCTGGGAAATCCATGTTCTCTGTTGACATTGGCCCCTGTTCTCTGACAGACTCAAATGATCCGCTTCAAATGTCTTTTTCATTTCATTTCTTCCCTTCATAAATACATTCAGATGTTCTTACACAATGAAACAAGAAATGACAGCTACCTGAGAAAGTCTGATGCGCTCGTTAGTAGAAGGGCTGTGCAGTGAAGGAAGACGTTTGCTCTCATACTCATTTGAAAACACACTTAACAGTATATGATCATACTCTAGCTGTTTAAAGTCAATGCGCCTCTTTAAGTGTCCATGTGCAGTTGATGTAGCTACAGCCACACTGCTAAGATGTGTGTAGGTCAGCGATATCAATTCTCCTAGGAGGATGTTAGCAATCCACAGAGTTCTTGTTAGTTACCCAGTTCATTATCACAAGTTACTATGGGAGTGTCCTCCGTCACGTGTAAAACTGTCTGAGCTGTTTTACAAGACGTATAGAAGCAGGCCAGTACGAGCATCACACAGGTTGAAGGGATTGCAGTTGATATTGAATGTTGAGTGTGATTTGTATATTGTGGCGGTCTAGCATAATCCAGCGCTACGACCAGGCGACCAGCAGCCCAGAGCTGCTTAGACCCCAAACTGGCACCCAGTCCCTGGGGCTTTGTAGTGCAACCAGCCGGCATACCAAGTCTCACTGGAGGGGATTTACAAATGTCTCTTTCCTCACTTTAACAGGGACAACAATACCCACAAGGCTCAGTGGCTATTGAGATCACACGGGGCAGAGAAACAAGAATGAAGGCAGTAGGTTGTGAAAGCGACGGAATGCATCGCTTCTCTCTGTTTAACAATGGTGCTGTGAAAGAGCTGAGGGGGAGGGAGGGAGGTAGGGAGAGGGGGAGAGAGGATAGAGTGAGAGAGAACATGAAGAGATAGACCTCAATGTGGGTGGGCTTAGTAGCTCCATAGTCTAGCTGACTGAAGCTTGCTAATCAGATTCAGCATAGCACTAAGCTGCTAATAGGATCTGCCCACCTGTTTAACCACGGAATTGAGTCACATTCATGTGTGTGCATAAGTATGCATGTAATAGCTCCCCTCGTCCTCCACTCCCCTCATCCTCCTCTCCCCTCGTCCTCCTCTCCCCTCGTCCTCCACTCCCCTCGTCCTCCACTCCCCTCGTCCTCCTCTCCCCTCGTCCTCTTCTCCCCTCGTCCTCCTCTCCCCTCGTCCTCCTCTCCCCTCGTCCTCCTCTCTCCCCTCGTCCTCCTCTCCCCTCGTCCTCCGTCCCTCGTCCTCTCTCCTCTCCCCTCGTCCTCCTCATCCCCGTCGTCCTCTCCCCTCGTCCTCTCGCCCCTCGTCCTCCTCTCCCCTCGTCCTCCTCTCCCCTCGTCCTCCTCTCCCCTCGTCCTCCTCTCCCCTCGTCTCCTCCTCTCCCCTCGTCCTCCTCTCCCCTCGTCCTCCTCTCACCTCGTCCTCCTCTCCCCTCGTCCCTCCTCTCCCCTCGTCCTCCTCTCCCCTCGTCCTCCTCTCCCCTCGTCCTCTCCCATCATCCCTCGTCCTCTCCCCTCGTCCTCCTCTCCCCTCGTCCTCCTCTCCCCCTTGTTCCTCCTCTCCCCTCGTCCTCCTCTCCCCTGTCCTCCTCTCCCCTCGTCCTCCTCTCCCCCTCGTCCTCCTCTCCCCTGTCCTCCTCTCCCCTCGTCCTCCTCTCCCCTCGTCCTCCTCTCCCCTTGTCTTCCTCTCCCCTCGTCCTCCTCTCCCCTCGTCCTCCTCTCCCCTCGTCCTCCTGTTCCTCTGCGGCGCTCAGACACGCGCTGGGTCCTGTCGTTCACTCTGCTCTTCCTCCACCTCTGATTTATTTACGCTGTCGTCGTCTAGCAACCCCCCACAACACTGACCCCTTCCTCCCTCCCTTCCACCCTCACTCTCCAGTCCCTCCCTCCCTTCCACCCATCTTCTCCTCCTCCCTTTCCCTACCCCTCAGCTCAGTGATATATGTGCCAGTTGCATTTGACCCATTTAAACGCAGCCACATCTGGTGCTGAACCACAGTGTGTCTTCTGGGATGTCCAGGTGCCATTGGTAGTCTGGGAAATATATGTATTGTGTTTGTGTGTCCATGTTTTGTATATTTGGTCTCTCTTTGTTTGTGCTATTGTGTGTTTATGGCTTTGTGTGTCTGTGTGTGTGTGTGTGTGTGTGTGTGATGTGTGTGTGTGTGTGTATGTGTGTGATGTGTTTCCCCCAGCAGACATGAGCGGGGTGGTTCTTGGAAGCCACGTTCTCTAGCATGAAAGCCTCTAGGCTGGAAATAAGCCAGGAACTGAGACATGTTGCTACAAGAGCTATTGGTCTCTGTGGAAGACCATCAAATATCAAGACATCATTAAAATACACACACACACACACACACACACACACACACACACATACACACACAGACATACATACACACACAGACACACATAGATACATACAGGGTCACTTGTGCCTAGTTGCCAATTTGTTCATAGGGTCAGACAGTTGATAACCCGGCAATGCAGCCTGTGGTGAAGCCTGTGTTTGTGTGTAGATGTGTGTGTACGCCTGACTGTGTTTGTGTGTGTCTGCTTGTACATCTGTGTGTGTCTCGGTGTGTGTATGCGTGTGTGTCCCAGCTGCTGTGACTCAGTCGGTGGTAGCCAGGGTCTTAATCAGTGTAAGATAGTTCAGCATTGTTCCTCTGTCGGCTCCCTGGGAACTTATCGCCTGTTCCTCCTTCCTCCTTCCTCCTCGTCTGAAACATCCCTTCTTCCTCACTCGTTTTCTGGAGGAAAAAGGAGCAGAATCCGAGCCCAGATCCTTCGCTTCACTCTGCCATGACATCACCCTTTCCACACATCTGGAACTACTATACTGGCTTACTGTGTGTGTGAGTGTGTGAGTGTGTACATTTGTGTGTCTGTGTGTGTGTGAGTGACTGAGAAGAATAAGGGGGGCTGGTGACACATCGACAGATACCGAGGAGGAGGAGAAAGAGAAAATACAAGGCTGAGAGAGAGAGAGAGAGAGAGAGAGAGATAGAGAGAGAGATAGAGAGCGGAGAGAGATAGCAGAGATAGAGATAAGCAGAGCAGAGAGAGAGCGAGTACGAGCGAGAGAGAGTGCTCAGATAGAGAGAGAGAGAGATGAGAAAGAGTAGAGAGAGAGAGATATAGGAGAACATAGACCAAGATGGATAGAAATGATGGGAAATCTATGTAAGGCTGTTTCCTTCGTGTACACACAGATAGGATGATTCAGACCCCTGCCGAACGACAGTTGTACCTAACATAGCTAATCTACTCATTCCTTCCAGCTGGACAGCCTCTCCCACAGGACAGCCAGACAGACTGTTATGGGAGGAACGTCATGCTGAATCTGCTTCATTAGGAAGGTATTACACAATTATAAACATAACCAATAGTTTTGGAATCAAAAGTTCAATTTCTTTGGAAAAAGTGAGTCAGTGATTTTTTTGACGATCAAAGTTCTGGTGGATGTTGTACGGTGGATCTAACTGGGAGTTGATGGAGGTTGAAGCAAAGAGGTTGCAATGTTGAATGGATGAAGGGGATGGAGGGATGGATGATAAGGCAGGGCATGTGGTACGGACGATGACGGCAGCATCGACCACTAGGGGGGGGTGTTTTACCAGTAAAATATCCTTATCAAACAGATCTGAAGCAGATCACACATTGGTGTCTGTTACGAGAGGTGATCTGCGGTAACTGACAGAACAGACACCCACCACTGTACGGAGAGGGGTCTTCTTCAAAGACACGTTTGAAACGACGTGTGCTCGGCTAAGTCAGATCATGGAATGTGTGTGTCTGTGTGTGTGTGTGTACGAGAAAGAGAGAACCAGAGGGAGAGTGTGTGAGAGAGAGAAAGGACACGATGAGAGAGAGAGAGAGAGAGAGAGAGAGAGAGAGAGAGAGAGAGAGAGAGAGAGAGTAGAGATGGAAAACAGACGCTCTCTCTGATAGCTCTAGATCATATACCATATCTCCCCGGCGATTCTCTGCTCTCTCTCTCTCTCTCGCTCGCGTCTCTCTCTCGAGCTCTTCTCCACGTCCATCTTCGCTCATCGCTCTCTCTCGCTCGCTCTGCTCTCTCTCCCCTTCCACTTCCGCTTCTATAGATCTCATCGATGCTCTCATCACCTGACAGTATAGGGATTGCTGTTCTCTCTGAGCGCGCTATAAAGTAGAGAGCTAGACGGAGAGGGGTGGGTGGAGTGAGAGCTGTTGGCCAGATGTGTGCTCACATAGCAGCGTTTAACTCTCAAACCTGTTTTTATCTATACGAGACCAGCAAGACGGCATCTGAATTTCCTTCCTCTCCTTCCTCCTTTCCTGCTCCTTTCTTCTCACTCTTGTTCGCGTCAGTTGACTGCCTCATCAAACCATTTGAGACGAAGAACGATAAAGAGAGAGAGAGAGTGAGAAAATGAGAGCGAATGAGAAAGAGGGGAAAAAAAACAACGGGAACGTTTTTAGACTGTCAAACATATTATGCATGAGAGGATCACATGCTGGGATAGAAAGTCTGAGGAAAGCAAAGAAGGAAATGAAAAAAAAGAGAGAGTGTGAGAGAAACGAAGCGAAGATAACCGAAGAGAAAGACAGAGCGAGCGAGAGCGAGAGCAAGAAAGGCTGAGAAAGAGATGGAGAGTGTGTGGAATGCAGTGTCTCCAGAGCACACATGATACATGTGCTCTCCGCTCTCTCTCTCTCCTCTCTCTCTCTCTCTCTCTCTCTCTCTCTCTCTCTCTCTCTCTCTCTCTCTCACTCTCCCTTTCCACCACTCCCCTATCTGCCATTCCTCTCTCTCTAATGTATTTACAGTAGCCTCAGATGGAGCGGTGTGGCCCTGTAGACAGTCCTCTCCAGCAGGGCCTGTAGAACACAGCGGACCCTGTAAAGAACTTCCCCAGAACCAGCTCAGCCCTGGACCTCGGCACATGACCGGCACTATAGCTCAGTCCAACCAGTAGGTCTGGGTCCAAACACTAGACCCAAAGACTCAAATAATTAGTAATCTGTGCTTGATTGGTTTTGCCTGATACTTGTGCAATGGAGGCTGAGAGCCAGTCCCCCCCAAAAAGTGCTCACTTTCCTGACACTCCAGGCCAACTCACAATATTGTTAATCGTTTTAAAGGCAATTTTTGTCTTTTCTATTCCATTTGGTAAGTCGTTCAAATTATCCACTGTGCTGTCATATACCATCTGTCTCAATCATGTTTTCTAATTCACCACCCTCAACCCTCCATCCCTCCATCCCTCCATCCCTCCATCCCTCCATCCCTCCATCCTCCATCCTCCATCCCTCCATCCCTCCATCCCTCCATCCCTCCATCCCTCCATCCCTCCATCCCTCCATCCCTCCATCCCTCCATCCCTCCATCCCTCCATCCCTCCATCCCTCCATCCCTCCATCCCTCCATCCTCCATCCTTCCATCCCTCCATCCCCAGTCTCCATTACTGTGAGTCACTCTAGTCGGGATCTCTCTGTGTGTGTGTGTGTGTGTGCTGGGCAGGAGGGCTGTGGGGACACTCTGTGTGTGTGTGTGTGTGTGTGCTGGGCAGGAGGGGAGTGGGGACACTGTGTGTGTGTGTGTGTGTGTGTGCTGGGCAGGAGGGGAGTGGGGACAATCTCTGTGTGTGTGTGTGTGTGTGTGCTGGGCAGGAGGGGAGTGGGGACAATCTCTCTGTGTGTGTGTGTGTGTGCTGGGCAGGAGGGCTGTGGGGACACTCTGTGTGTGTGTGTGTGCTGGGCAGGAGGGCTGTGGGGACACTGTGTGTGTGTGTGTGTGTGTGTGTGTGTGTGTGTGCTGGGCAGGAGGTGAGTGGGGACACTGTGTGTGTGTGTGTGTGTGTGCTGGGCAGGAGGTGAGTGGGGACACAGTCAGTCAGAACATTGTAAGAGCTCAGCTCCCCCAGGGGGTTTCCTTCCTTGAGGAGGTGGGAGAAGTCCTGACTCAGGGTGATAAATTCCTTTCTTGCTTTCAAGGGAATCCTCCAGGGAAACCACTGGTGTGTGTGAACATAAGCGATATGACTTTAGCAGAAACGAGACATGGGGCACCCGCATGACTCATATCTTCCAAAGGCAGATTAAGGGTTTCAAGAATGATGTCGCAGAATGAACAAAGTCCCACATTTTGGTTCCCTGGGAAATGTAATCTGTCAGTAATTGATTGGAGCCTTCATTTAAAAGACTGTCATTGGCTATGCTGAATCCTCTGTTTGGTGACGGAGAAGGACCTGGTTTGATTGGGCTGCAGATCAGATACGCGCGTGCATGCGCGTGTGTGTGCGCGCGTCAGACGTTCCGTGTGATTGTTGATCGCTGCTGGCGAGGGGCAGATGTCGATTGCTTCCAGCGCTGAGGTCTCACAAACACTTCTGTCAGGCCTTGGCTCTGGACGGACCCATGTGTTTGTGATGTCATCGCCACTTTCTAGGCTCGGAGCCGGCTGCTCGTTCGGGTCTGGCTTGCTGGTTAGCCTCTTTCATCCCACGGAGAACATTGTGTACGCTGTAACCAGCTCTTCTGTGTGTCAATATCAATATTTACACTCGTGTGCAGCCAGAGGAGCAGACAAACACTATGCCCTGTCTCTGCCCTTGATGGGTTGGTGCACATCGTAACAAATTCTGCTTTTGCCGAACCTTGACCCAGTTTCGCGTGGCTTGGGCGAGGAGAGAACCAAGGGTGAGGGAGGGACGAGCGAGGGACGATCGAGGGACGAGCGAGGGAGGGAGACGGCTAGTTTGGGCCCAGCTGTGCGATTGCGCCTGATCTACACGGGGTATGCTTGATTAGAAGACACCCAAACCAGATGAACACACAGCTGCAGTGTGCTCGCTGATGTCTTCTCTCGTTCTCTGCTTCTCATGGAAAATGCAGCCCCTCTCTCCGTCTCTCCCCGTCAGCCTCTCTTTCCCCCCAACCTCGGTCTTTCTTCTAACATGTAATGCTACAAGTCCAACAAGCTGAAATTAATCAAACAACACAATTTCCCCCTCTTTCCTCCTCTCCTCTCCTCTCCTCTCCTCTCCTCTCCTCTCCTCTCCTCTCCTCTCCTCTCCTCTCCTCTCCTCTCCTCTCCTCTCCTCTCCTCTCCACTCCACTCCACTCCACTCCACTCCTTCTCCTCTCCACTCCACTCCACTCCTTCTCCTCTCCTCTCCTTTTCCACTCCTCTCCACTCCTTCTCCTTCTCCTTCTCCTTCTCCTTCTCCTCCTCCTCCTCCTCCTTCTCCTTCTCCTTCTCCTTCTCCTTCTCCTTCTCCTTCTCCTTCTCCTTCTCCTTCTCCTTCTCCTTCTCTCTCCTTCTCCTTCTCCTTCTCCTCTCCTCTCAGGAAGAGTGGTAGAGAGCTCTGCCCAGTTCCGCTGCAAAAGTCAAAGGGAGGAAAGCCAGACACAGCAGCAACCGTAAGAATTGTGCAATGACTGAGGGGATGTGTGTGTGTGTCGGTATGCCCCAGTATGTGTGCACGCTTTGTGCATTTCTTCCCAAGCTCACCATTCGCCACACTGACATCCCACGCAGATGGCAATAATTAGCGATCAACAAATGACAAGAGGGAACACAATGCTCTCTCCATCTCCCATGTTGTTCCCTTCTTTTTCCCAACAGGCTGTCCCTCCCCCACCACTCCCCCCCCGCACCCCCCGCAGACTTCCAGCGCTCCCCAAACGGAGGTTTCAGAGCCTGCGTCGTTACACACTGTTCAAGGAGCTCATTCATGCCCTGCTGTCCCTTGGCTGTGATTACCTTCAAATAATAAACAAAGGGCCTGGTACCTCTTCATAAAGGATCCAGGGCTCTTTGGCTTCTCCTCTCTGTTTCCCACCATCTCTTGTTTCACTGTTCATCTTAACTCAAAACAGACAAACACTTAAATACATGCCACTCAGGAACTTGGCTTGTCTAGCAGCGGGGAAAGGAATGAGAAAGTAGCGTGTGTGTTTGTGTGTCGGAGATGAAACGACGTATCTGAGCGAAATATTTGTGTTTTGAGAACACAGAAAGGAGAGAGGAGGAAAGGAGGGATGGGAAAAATCCAAGAGTCCACCTCTCTCCGTTTCCGCCTCTCCTTTTCACGTGTCTAACCTTTTACTTCTCTCCCTCTCCTCTAATTCGTCCTATCCACCCTCCTCCTCCATCACTCTTCTCTTCACCTCCTTTTTCCTTTTCCTCCCTTCATCAGCACCTCTGTTCCACTCGACACCCCGTGACCTCTGACCCTATGCCATCCCTGGCCCCCGGCAGGAAAAACACATGACATCATCCCACCTTCTCCCTCAGGTCCCTCCCTCCCTCTCTCCCCCTCCCTCCCCTCCCTCCCTCCCTCCCTCCCTCCCTCCCTCCCTCCCTCCCTCCCTCCCTCCCTCCCTCCCTCCCTCCCTCCCTCCCTCCCTCCCTCCCTCCCTCCCTCCCTCCCTCCCTCCCTCCCTCCCTCCCTCCTCCCTCCCTCTCTCCACCTCCTCCCCCTCCTTCTCCCAAGTCGGTCCTGGAGGCAGTGGAGAAAGCAGATGGAGTTTTGTCTGCAGTGGGTTTACCTTGCACCTCAAGACTCCCCCTCCCACCCGTTCGCTTCCCAAGAAACCCCCAGCTCCCCCATCCCGCTCTACCCCTTGAACCCCCCAGTCCCAACATGCGAAAGAGCTTACACAGCCGGCCCCTCCTTCCCTCATTTCCCCCTATTCCGCTTGCTTGCCCCCCGAAACTCCAACCGCAGCCCCCTTACCACCAGGAACCAAATATCCCCAGACTCCTTAATCCTGCTTGGTCAGGCCCCAACTTCCTGTTGGAGTCCTGACCCCGAAACACCTCATCATCGGGACAAATATAAGAGCAGATCAAGGAGCAGTCGGCCCCTAGCTGAGAATGGACCCTTTCCCACTTGAAGGAAATGTGAAACTGATCTTGGACCAGGTACAATGGGAGGTTCTGTTCTATGCCCGGTCTAAAGTTCCTGGAATATTCTGGATGAGGAGAGGGTCTGGTAAAGATAACCTCTGAGTTTAGTGACCCACTCCAGTCCCACTCTTCTTCTTTCTCATTTCTCATTCTTTTCTCATTCTCTTTCCATATACCTCCCTCATACATATTCTTCTCTTTCTCTCTCTCGTTACAGTCATTTACTGGCTCTTTTTCCATTGCTTCATTTACATTTTTCTTCCCCATTCCTCCTCTCTCTCCTACCCTCCCTCTGTCTCATATTCCCTCCTTTCTCTACAGTAGAATGCGAGTGTGTGTGTAGTGATTGATTTTCCATGTAAACCGGAAGGAGTAAACCAGACTAGCTGTGTATGTGTGTGTGTGTGTGTATGTGTGTGTGTGTGTGTATGTGTATGTGTGTGTGTGTGTGTGTGTGTGTGTATGTGTGTGTGTGTCTTTAAATGTTTATATGTCACAGATGCAGCTCCACCCTCTCTCGTGTGGAGTGTAAACAGTCTTGCTGTCAAACAGAGTCCAACGTCCACTCTCCCGATCATCCAACAGTTTGAGTGTGTTTACAGACACTTGTGGATCTGCGTGTGTGTATACATGTGTGTGTATACATGTGTGTGTGTGTGTGAGAGAGACAGACAGATACTGTACATTGTGGTCCCAGTATCATGTGTGTATCAGAATAAACACGAAATGAGTGATTATATCTCTGTAACACACTGTCTCCATCCAATCACCCATCTCTTCATTGTATCCGACTCCCTCTGCCTCTCTCTCCCCGTTCTCTCCCTCCTTGCCCACTCTTCTCTCCCCCCCCCCTCAGTTTTAGTTTGCAGACACAGATCAAGTTTTTAAAATGGAAACAGTCACGTTCCTGGCAGACCACATGTTTATATTTAAAATCTATTTTTCTCCTCTGAAAGACACCCGAAATACAGGGGGACTGGGGTTGTGGTTATTAGGGGAGGGGGGGGGGAGGCTGGAAAGTGTGATTCAACTGAAAATGTCTGGTCTCCCCCAAACCCCCCCCGTTAACCCGCGCCCCCCTATCCCCATCCCATGGCGAAGAGGATGTCGAGGGAGGGATGAAAGCTGGAAAAGGGAGGGAGAGAACGGGGAGAGAGTCCGAGGTAGAGGAGGCAGAGCAAGAGAGAGGGAGAGAGGGGGAGAGAGGGAGAGGCGGAGCGGCCCGGGCAGTGGTTCTGCATGACCCGCGAGGCTGTCAGAGGTGGAAGGAATGCAGTCTCCAGCCGGTGAACACGTTAACATGGAAGAAAGATTTCCCCCCCGCGCTGCCTCTGACTTTCCCGTCCCTCCGTCCCTCCTCCCTTCGCGTCCTAATCAGCCATTTAAAGAGGGGGAGGAGAGGGAGGGGGGATTAGGAATGAGAGAAGGCGCAAGGCATTCGTACGGAGAGAGAAGAGAAGGGGTTTGGCAAGCGATGAGACGGGCAAACGGTCGGACGCGCGGATAGACGTGCGGAGAAGGAGATTAAAAAGGTACACTCTTTCCACATTCCTGAGGCATGGCCTTACCCTTCACGGGCTCACCAGAGAGGAGTCGTTCTGGCCTTGAGGGGAGCCCCCATGCTGGGTCTGACCTTGGTTTCCGGGAGGCATCCACAAACACACAGACCCACTGACAGAAAACACCCTTCCCTTCCCTCCTCTCACCACCGTGGTTCATCCCATCGTAAAGTAGCGCTGTGAAGCTATGTTACTGCAGCAAGGGATTTCCTGTGGCTCAATGTAAAGAAATTATGTATGCACTCTGACCACCAAGATAGAAACTAAACACCCAAATTCCTATAGCGGTAAGTCGATTTTCTTCCGGGACCAGATCTTCCCGAGGCTTCTGCCAACGAGCAGACAAATGCTCGGGTTCAATCTCCCAAGGTAAATAGGTAGGAGACGTTTCACGGGGAGAAATAGGACTGTCTGGCTGCAGGGCTCCTGCCAAGGATGGAAAACCTCCTCACGCTCCCGTCTGCGAAAACCATTAAAGCCAGGAGCGCAGGAATCTCTCAAACTGGGGGAAAAAGTAGAGGAGGAAAGCGAAGAGGCTTCTAGAAGGAAAAGGTACAATACGGCAAACAAACAAACAAATTAACAATCGGAATGTCGAGATGTTGACGGCCGTGAGGTTTCCTGTGGTGAGAGTAAAACAGGCCCACCTAGTTTGCCTCGGCAGGTGTGTGTGTGTGTGTTTTGTGTGTGACCGTCCCGCATGTGTGTTGTGAGTGTGTAGATGTGTGTATTCCGTGCGTAGGTGTGGGAGGGAGGGAGAGATTGAAGTTTAGGGAGTGTGAGGCCACCGGGGAGGGGAGTCTGTTAGGGCCAGTTTACAAGGAACAGACCCACACCTGTTTGCTCTCCGACAAACCAGCCAATCAAACAACCTAATCTCCTAGAGAGAGGGGAGTATGCTCATGTTCCAAATGGAGGCAACTTCCTGCTGGGAGTTCCTAACTCGCCGTTATCCCCCTTGCCCCTGTCAAGATGGCCCCCCAGGAGGGAGATGGCATCCAATGTGTCAGCAAGAGAAGACCCCCACCACCACCACCCTCTCCCCCGCCCCCCTCCCCAGGACCCCCTAAGTGAATCAGAAGAGCGGAAGGGAGGACACCCAGGAGAGGCCTGGTGGGGGAGCAGGGGGCACTGGGGCTCTGCTTGTCTACGGTTTGGCTCTCCCTGGCTGGGATGACTCAACAGCAAAGCATCCCTGGCTGGAGAGAAGCTCCACGTCAGCATCGCCTCCCTCCTCTCCCCACTCTCTCGCTGCAATCTGCACACAGTCGTACGGGAAGTCTCAAGTTCCCATTGGTTTTCCCTCCACCAAAGGTTCACATCATGAACGGACCCGCGTCATCTGGATGTACACGCTCGGGTGTCTATCTGCCCGCGCCCACGCGCGGGCGTACACACGTGCGGGAGTTTGTGTGCGAGCGTGCGTGTGTGGCTGTAGCGAGAGCGGGTGTGTTTATGTGAAGCGTTGATGAATGGGAGGGGGGGAGACTCTAATGCCTTTAGCAGCCTGCCGTCTATGTAAACAAGAAGCCTCCTAACTCTGTCTGAAGAAGAGACGCCACCCCCCCTCCCCTCCTCACTCACTCCCCCCTATCCACCATCCTACACCCCTACACCCCCCAGCTCTTGCCTGTCTGGTCGTGGGGTAGACAGGCGGGCTTCCATGCTGTGGTCTAGGGGGTTTGGTCCCCAGCACTTACACAGTTCCAGAAGGCTGTGTCTCACCCAAGGGATGAAAATGAGGCCACAGGCAAAAGAGACCGACAGACAGACAGACAGACAGACAGACAGACAAGCAGACAGCATGTAGAAACCTCACGTCGCTCCTGTGTCTGATATAGTGCAATGGTGTTTTCTCCCGAGTGCTGCAGCTAGCTGTGAGGAGAGGGAGAGAGAGAGAGGCTGTGAGGAGAGGGAGGGAGAGAGAGAGAGCGAGGCTGTGAGGAGAGGGAGAGAGAGAGAGGAGAGCGAGGCTGTGAGGAGAGGGACGGCCGTCCATCCTGCATCTGGGTCGTTCGCCTCTCCAATCCCAGGGTCGGGCGAGGAGGGGGGAGGAGAGAGAGGAACGACGGTGTTTGCAGGGCGGACCGAGACAATCATTCAGGCGGGGAATTTGACTCGATCCCAGGCCACTGTGAATGCATACGTACGCGCATCAAAACCTTTCCAACTTTTCTACGCACCCTCACTGGGAATACACTTGGCATGTGCTAATCCACAGTACGTGGATAGACACACAAAACAATCACAGTTCATTGATTGCTTTAAAAGAAGCAAATGACATATAATCAGTTCAGGTGTTCAGATAATGATCTTGCAGCATAGCTGCATCTAGCTACGTCCCTGGCTCCTTTCCTCCTGCCTTGTCTAAAGGGTCTGCAAAGAAGCAGGTAATGGTTGTGATGCAGTGTTGCCAACAAAATGTCACCAAAAGTTGCTGTTGGCCACAAAGGCTGATTCTTCATAGGTCAATCATTACTATAATAACACGGGCCACAGTAGAACATGAGGAAGGGCAGATGGGATGTTGTTGACAAATTGGGGGAGTGATTTTTTCCTGTTACTCAACAACGGACGGAGGTTGCCAAAGTGGTGAGAAGCTGCCAAATGTGTATCTAGTTGTAAATAATGACGTTAGGAAAGGTCATAAGTCACCAAAGCTTGTGACGAGGTCCCCTAAAAGAGTCGACGCCTTTGCTCTGTGCGTCGCGGAAAGACACAACGAGGTGAGAGTATAAACCTCGATGCGTAAACCTGTCCATGGGACAAACAGGATAGAGAAAGTCCAAATGATCCGTCTTCAATCTGTCTTCAGGGAGAGGAGACAGAGACAGTGTCACAACCTCCGTCCGTCCCATCCCTTTGACCTCTAACACGCCTTCCTCTCCGTCCGTTCCATCCCTTTGAACTCTAACACGGTCCTCCTCTCCTTCTGTTTTGGTCGAGTCAAGAGCGATTGTGTTTTGGGGCCACGCCTGAATATAGCTTTTCTAAGCTACGGTCACACCGAGAGAGGAATGTGCTTCACTGTCACACACACCGTCCCCGTAAATCACATCTAATCACCACGTCACCTGACACCTAAATTGAGCCCCCCCCCACCAGAAAGCCACGGCCTCACAGACAGCCCCCACCGGGAGCCACAGACCGCCTCGCGCTCTCCTCCGACCACCGGGATAAACACACCCTCAGAGAGACAGAAGCGCCCATCGCACACACGCTCGCGGCCATGATTGGAGGCCTCACGGTTGGAACCCAGACCGTAACAGCAGAGGTGCAGATGCAAACCCCTGACCCCCACCGCGCACGGTCACCGGCCAACGCTCCCCGACCCGACCGCAGGTGTTTTTCTCCCTGTCCCTCATCTGGAACAGCCGAAGCAGCAGTCAGGAACCAGAACAGAGAGAAGATTACAAGTGCTAGCCACAGATGTGAGGCCTTTATATACATATGGTGGTTTCCCATCCAAGCACAGGTATAATTTGTGTGTGGACATAGAGCCATGTACTCCATGGGTGTATTGTTTAGTACACATGTTCTCCATGACTGTATTCTATAGTACCCATGTTCTGTATGGGTGTCTTAGGCCCCGTCCACACTAACCCGGGTGAATACGAATACGCGTATTCGGATTGAAAACGATCTTGGTTTAAACCGTCTTCTCTGCCTTGTCCCCCTATCGTTCAAGCACACCGAGTAGGCCTACAACGCCCGCCTTCTGGGTATGAGTAACGCGTATCTATTAAGTGATAATACTTGCATCTGAAGTACACTAACTAAACTGGTAAATACATTATTTATTTCACCTTCCATGTTCATTTTGACATTATAGCACAAGCTACCACAGCGTCATGGCAACTGAGCGTCATCGTATCTGAAAAGCTCCATGTACCCGTCGTTTGTAAATTTACCCGGGTTAGTGTGGACGGGGCCTTAAGCAGCGAAGCAGCCAACAGATCACTGTTACTGAAAATACGCTCTATAGGTGTGATAGATCGACAATAATTTAAGTATGTACTTAATGACATGGCATGCCTCACCTTTAATTTTACGCTTAGTCTACTTACCTCTTTCTTCTCTGTATTTCTGGCCTTCTCATCCTCATTTTCTTTCGCGGTTTTGTTAACTTGCTTTAATACTTCTCTCCTTTCCTCGCGTTTAGACGTTTCGCTTCACTTTCCTCTTTCGTTCATCTATTGCTCCTTCCGGTTTTCCCGCTCTCCTCCTCCGTTATTTGCTCTCCCTATCATTTTTCTCCTTTCCGTCTTTACACTATTACTTTGGCACTTTTTCTTCGTCCTCCTCCTGTCCTCTCCTCTTCCCCCCCTCAAGTCGTCCTTCCTCCATTTCTTCTCTTCACATCCTACCTCAATCCTAACTCCAGCACCTTTGCCCCCATCCCACGTCATTTCTTGTCACCTTACCCCTCTCTCTAGCACACAGCGCTCCTCCCCATTCAGCCCGCTCACTTTAGTTCCCAATCTCGCTATACAGCGAGTGCAACTTCCTAAATGATCAGTGATGGTTTGATGTCGGTGAAAGAAAATTCAAACTCTAATCTGTTAAAGAAGAAAGTTTTGTGACCATGCTTGATTTACAGCCTCATTAGAAGGAG
>CAEFZP010000303.1:0-59939 GCA_903064625.1 Mallotus villosus
CTGCTGGACCTCTCTGCAGCATTTGATACGGTTAACCATCAGATCATGCTCGCCAGACTCTCCGAGATGGGCATCACTGGCACTGCACTTCAGTGGATCTCGTCCTACCTGTCCGGAAGATCCTACCAGGTCTCCTGGGGAGGCGATGTGTCTGACCCCCGCCAGCTCTCCACTGGTGTCCCACAGGGCTCCGTCCTTGGACCCCTCCTCTTCTTCCTGTACACCACCTCGCTTGGACCAATCATCACCTCCCATGGCTTCTCCTACCACTGCTACGCTGACGACACCCAGCTCTACCTGTCGTTCCCCCCGACCGATCCGGGGATCTCAGCCAGGATTGAGGCCTGCCTCACAGACATCTCCGCCTGGATGACCAAGCACCACCTCCAGCTGAACCTCGCCAAAACCGAACTCCTCATCATCCCGGCCAAACCGTCCATCTCCCATTACCTCTCAATCACCCTGGGATCGGCGACGGTGACCCCTTCATCCTCTGCCAGGAACCTCGGGGTTACCATGGATGACGAGCTCTCCCTCACAGCCCACATCGCTGCTGTCTCCCGGTCGTGTAGATTCAACATCCGGAAGATCAGGAGATATCTGTCTGAGCACTCCACCCAGCTGCTGGTCCAAGCACTTGTCCTCTCCAAGTTGGACTACTGCAACTCGCTGCTCGCCGAGCTCCCAGAATGCGCAACCCGCCCTCTCCAGAGGATTCAGAACGCAGCGGCCCGTCTGGTCTTTAACCTACCCAGACGCTCCCATGTTACCCCGCTCCTCGTCTCCCTTCACTGGCTGCCCGTCACGGCCTGTATCAGATTCAAGACCCTGGTACTGACCTTCCGAGCGGTGAATGGTACTGCACCCGACTACATCAAGTCTCTCCTCCAGCCCTACACCCCCACCCGCCACCTTCGGTCTCTCTCTGACAACCGTCTGGTGGTCCCACCGCTCAAGACCGCCCGGTCCCAGCACAAGCTCTTCCCCTGTCTGGCCCCCCAGTGGTGGAATCAACTCCCCACCTCCATCAGAGACACTGACTGTCTCCCCTCCTTCAAGAATAGGCTCAAGACACACTTGTTCCGGGAATACAACGGTACCTAGGAAAGATCTGCTGGACATGATGTTAGTTTCTTCCAGGATCACAAGGACTCTTACTTAGAGACCTGCTGCTCTTGTTGGTTAGCTGTAACTGATTAAAATTCTTGTACTCGCTGTGAGGTAGTTTACTGTTGTTTGCTCTTCCACAGGTACACTCGGGCACTTTTAGAGTCATGTTGTCCAATTGTAACTTGTTTAACTTCATGCTCTTATGATTCTTCCCTTTGGCACTTATTTTTGTTTTTTTCCACAATGTATGATTCATGTTTGACTACTTGCAATGTTGGGGATATCTCGTTGTTATGATCAGTGACCTATGCACTTTTGTAAAGCTCTCTCTTGGAAGTCGCTTTGGATAAAAGCGTCTGCTAAATAAATAAATGTAAATGTAACCCGTGCGCAAGGATCGGTCTCCCGGCATGGGAGCTCCCGACATGGGAGCACAGCACCTATAGGAGACTGTGACCAGTACCAGAGTAGCTATACCGTATGACCTAGGCTAAAAGCATACATACCCGGGACGGATACTCCAGGAGATGTCAAGGCACGGAAAGGTCCGTAGACCTTTTCCGATACAGAGATGCCGAGGCCAGAGAAGCAATGATTGTGGCTGTAGCCTTCAGGCCAGAGGCCGAGCCCTAGTGCATGAATGGGAATGTGCGAAGGGCCGACCTCCCTTATGCTATCGGAATTCTGCCTCGAGGTCTGACGCCCTCAGAATTGAAAGCTGAAAGCCTTATTGGGCTTGATAGCCGGCTTGATCGGCTAGAGGGCGCACGCCCTTGACTCTATGTGAACAGCCACTTATGCACCTGGCTGGAGAACCGAGCCCCATCGTACATGACCTATGTAGGCTATAGGGCCGACGCCCTTTGAGTCTATGTGAACAGCCTCATGTGCACCTGGCTGGAGAACCGAGCCCCATCGTACATGACCTATAAAGACTAACGGGCCGACGCCCTGAGTGTGTGATCAGCCTTAAGGCCTAATTATGCTTCACGCAGAGGAGGGAACGCCCTCGTCTCCGTGGAACGCCCTCTGCGTGCTCTCCGTCAGCCCTCGGAGAGCTTTTGACGGATTGACGTGAACCTCCTGGATTTTCTAACTTTCCGTCGAAATTACGCAGAGCGACGGAGAGCGACGGAGACCCCCTTGGCTGTGATTGGTCCGTATTAAGAAGTCAGGGGCGGGGTTGCCGCTATGGGTTGCCGTGACCAACAAGACCAGGGGTGGGGAACGTCCGACCTGCGGGCCATATGCAGCCCGAAAAATCATTTGGTCCAGCCCGCCATGGCATTGCAGTGCATGCACCATATTATTAGGTGCATTATTCGTTGGCAGCAGCACTATTTTAATATGTGGAAGAGGACCGTGGAGGCGCTCAGCAAATCAAGCCCCAATACGTTGTTGGTTTGGGATAAACCCGGAATGTTTATAACGTCTGGCTCCGCGCCTGATTAACACTTGGATCGATAAGCAGTCTCTAAAATGGTAGCAATATAAAAACATATACGATCCCTTTCCGTAATCATAATAACCCCCCAGAAATGTTCACTGCACACCCAGTCAAAGCAGGCTGCCCTTCCAGCTAGCATCACAAACATCACCAAAGAGATCGAAGCAGTTTTTACAATTCATATTTCAGCTAAACAGTACATGTAAATCGCCATTTGAATTCAAATGTGACGAGAAATGGGCAGTGTAGTCGCTGAAACTGTGCATATTTTATTGATGAAACGGCTCATTTGTAAATTTGCTCCGAGTTTTCGATAACCTATAGCTAGCATCACAGTGCAGCGCCACCTACTCTTCTGGCGGTGAATTGTTTTCAGCACCCACAGCCTACGGAGAACTATAAACGAAGTCTATCCGTGTGTATCCGTGCGTATCCGTGAGCCCGCCCACCCGAAAACGGAGACGCAGAAGCATATTGAGGCCTTTATGACGGCTGGGGTGCAATGATCCTCGCGGAGGAAGGAAGGTGGAGTAAGACGCCTTACGTTCCGCCATGATGGTTGGAGGACAGACGCTCTGTGACTTATGATAGCCAGGGAAGCGGGAACCAGGGAACCTCGGTTTACACACAGAACTGAGTCGCTGATCCGCAGGCAACGTTAGCATCGAGCCTGAAAACACCCACAGTGACCGAGACAGTTTAACGAGAGACACGGTAACGACACCGCCACCAGTTATCTTTGGGCCTCGATGATGGCAGCAGAATCCGGACGAACGTATGACGAGTAAGCTGAAGAAGACCAGCGGCCCAGCTGCTGCAGACACGCAGTGGACACCCCTTGCAGAGCAGCGGACGTAGCAGCGCCTATTCTGAATGAACAGCCTGTGCAGGCTGGAAGACTGATGTCCCCGCATAAATGACCCATGTAGGCTAGCGGGCCAACGCCCTTGAGTGTGTGATCAGCCTGTGCCGGCTGGAGGACCGAGGTCCTTGTGCAGATGAGCCTTTGTTGGCTGGATGACCGACGCCCTCGTGAGTCATGTGCCTAATGGCATGATGCTATAGCCACCTAGGCTAGAGGACGTTGTCCTGACGTGCAATAGCCAGTCGAGGCCAGGGCTAGCAAAGCCCTGAATGTGCAATAGCAAGCAAAGGCCATGGGACCGACGCCCCCATGTATTATGTGTAGCATGTTAACTATAGAGGACAGATGCCCTCATGTATTATGTGATAATCTGTGATGCTACAGGACCGATGCCCTAAGAATGATGCTGCGGAAGGCCTGGGATCCGCAATCAACGGAGGGCATCTATGCCTGCAGACAGAGGAAGCAGTTTACGCAAGACATGTGGCCACTGGCCACCACCACCAGTTATTTGCAAATGCTCACCGAGAGCCATAAAGGCCATAGCGATCTTGGCATCGATGACGCAGCATCATCGGGATGAAACATATGCCATGTATGCTGACGACGAAGAAGCACCGCTGCGTTGGGACACGCACGCCAACCTGCGAACGTAGTAGCGCCTATTCCAAGAAGCCTGAAAACCGACCGGTTGAACCTAGAGACGACCTGTTCTACATGTTGCTGAAACCAAGATTGACACAGATTTCTCAGGGTCATGATACCGAAATCAGGAAGCCCAATCTAGATAGCCCCTTAGGACAGAAAGGACCTCTGTCCACCTCACCAGTTTAACAATCCTAAAAACCAACTGCTACTTGAATCAACTATTTAATGATGCAGCAATTCAGTATTTCTTTTTGACTTACTGGGGGAGTAGGATTTTGGCAACACCTGAACATCATACCTGCCAAAATCCTCCCCCCTCATTTCTTGGGACTGTAAGATGTGACACACCCCGAAAATTATTTGAGTGGCTCCTCATGCACTTTAAAGTATGCCATAAAAAGCTTTTGATAATAGTTGCAAAAATGTAAAAGTTAGAAGGGGAGTGGGATTTTGGCAACACTGTTTTTCATACCTGCCAAAATCCTCCCCCCCTCATTTCTTGGGACTATAAGATCTGACACAACCCTACTATGCGGGGATGTGGACAATCTGAATGGCGACACTAACTCGGTAATAGCTTGTCAACTGGTATTGAATACAATACTTTTATCACTACAAGACACATTTATAATGAAGCATTGGTATTTCTTTGTATAAGAGGTAATGTTATTATAGGTGACATCAGTGTTTTGCTCAAATCCAACCGACAGGAATATGTCTGTGCTGCCTGCTGTAAAACAGCCCTGATCTGTTTTCATGATCCAGCCTCAAACTTGTCAAAACTCTTATTTAAATGATCACAATTTCTTTATTTTCTTCTATCCTTTGTTACATATATCATTATAGTTTTTTGTTTAAAATAAATGTGACGGAACCAATCAAAATGTCATCATTTATTAGATGTTTCTCATTAGCCATTCACAAAGGGAAGGTCCAGGCTTGGCGTATCAGGTACTAAAACCAAGCACTGTACATTGCAAGTTAGAAGATACTAACTAGGCTGTGGGAAGCAGAATGTATCACATGGATATGATTGTAAACACAACAGTTGTGTGGCAAGTATAGTTTAGGCCTACTGAGAGGGAAATAGAAGTTGAATTATGGTAGGAGGGACCTCTGGCTGTGAGCAGGGTCCTTTTTATATAGCTACATTTGTAAAATAATGTTACAATACTAATTTACCAGACGATTCTATCACAATTGGCATATAGTGTAAGTAGCCTATAACAGCAAGGACAACGTAATCAAGAATCACAAGTGAATAGTTCTACTAAAGTGATTTGTACAAATGAATACAAAGAAGGATGTTCGCTTTTACCAGACATGTCACATAACAGCAGTCGCAACTAATTCACATATTACCTAGCTTGGGGGCTTCCCCCCAAGTGCAGCTCAGCAGCTCGCCTTTGCCGTTCAAGTCTCAGTTTGATATTTCCCGGCATGACCTCACTCTCGGTTAGTAAGTTGTTTATTATATGGCATTTTTAGCTCTTTTCATTTTGTAAATTGTAGGCTAATTGTAGCTAGCTAGGCTAGCTTTCAAGTCTTCTCACGGTGTGTTTTAGGTGTTGTCTAGCAACCAATTACTTTTGATAGAAAGTGGACAGTACGGTTCTGCTAAAATGGCTTTAATTCCAACACAAATAACGATTCTTTTAGAAAGTTAACAATGTCTTCGTCGCTGTTGATGTCTTCAGTATCGTCTGGATAGTAAAACTCAGTTGACTTCGATATCGCTAATTTTGAAGATGACGTCAGAGGAGGGCAATAAGTAAGGGATAATGCCCGACGAGGTGTCCAATATCATCTGATAATGGACGATGCGGAGGCGTGAACCGTCCGACGCGCAGCGGAGTCCATTATCAGATGATATTGGACACCTCGAAGGGCATTATCCCGCTTATACCATGGTCACTTGCCAACGTTTATTTTTTTACAAATATTAATCTATGTTTAATGCGTTTTGCAATCGAAATCTAACGTTGTTTAACGTCGGCCAACTCTGATATTTTATAGTCCGCTCAGCTCATGGAACCCAACACCAGCTTTCCCTTGGCTGAACTATTAGCCCGAAAGCTAACGTTATGCTAGCAAGATTTAAAGGCAATAACTTTGTGTACGGTTGACAAACAGTAAATATAATATTACAGCATGTTTAACGAGAAGATTAGCTAGCTAGCCAGCCATGTCACTGTCCCAAAATCAATATCAAGATTTTCACGAACAAAATAGCCTTTATCGACCATAGTCTTGGCCACTGTCGCCAGCCGCAGCCTGCAGCGAGTTGAATAGCAAATGGATGTGAGATGATCGCGTCAAAGTTGACATAATCTCCTAACCGTAAATATAATTTGACAATTTGTTTAACATTAAGACTAGCCAGCCATGTAATTGCTCCCAAATCAATATCAAGATTTTCACGAACTAGTGCTAAGTAGCTACTAGACTATGTAGAGAGTGGAATAGCAAATGGATGTGAGATGATCGCATTAAAGTTTACATATTCTCCAAACAATAATTATAATTTGACAGTACGTTTAACAACAAGACTAGCCAGCTATCCAGCCAAGTCATTGTTCCCAAATCAAATAAAGAGTTTTACGAATAAAATAATCGGCCATGTGTGTTGGCTACTGTCGTGTTGGCCGCAGCAGAAGTAGATCGACTAGCGAGGTGAATAGCGAATGGGATGTGAAATGAGCGGTTACGTGACACAGACACAGGCTACATTCAGAAAAGTACAATTTTGCAAATAGGTTAAAAGACATATGGAAGTCACTCATTGTGGTAATGACATGTTGGCTTGTTAAAGTCTTTCAAAATTGTAAATGGAGGCTTGTAAATGGAGGACTGCGTCCCTGTTGTTATCGTTACTTATTTCAGACACTTTGTACAGGCTCATATATTATGTAGCCGGCGCAATCATTTAGAACGGTGAAAAGACAGTTTTGCTGAAATGACGTAGTAGGTGTCCAATATCACTAGTAGGTGTCCGTATATCACTTAATAATGTACACCCCTGCAGCCAATCAGAATCGAGTATTCACCCAGACCATGGTATAACAATACTTATTGGACCGCTGGTCAATATTGGTTTGGCATGACTACCCATTAGCCAATCAGAAGGCTCGTACTGTCGTTGCCATATAATAAAAAGCTTTATATGCACCAAACAAATAACTGAATTCTTTAGTCATGTCAAAGTTACTATAGATCCTGCCTAAATCGATCTCATCAAGTCACTTGAGACACCTCCATCTGGTTTCATGAGGTTCCCCATTATGAAGTTTAGAAACTCCGATGACCCCCCACCCCCCCCAAAAAAACATTTCACAGTAGAACAATGTTTTTATAGATTTGTATTCATTCAGTTACATTTTATTGAGATACATTTCTTTTTCAAGAGACTGGTTCAACTGCAGTAATTGAAACCTTTGCTCCCATGACCTGTTCTAATCTCTGGCAATTTAAGAAGCTAATAATGTAAATGACAATCAGAATCATCTTTATTGGCCAAATATGTGTACACATACAAGGAATGTGTCTCCGGTTTTCACATTGTTCTCAATGTACTCTCACAGAAATAGACATTGACAAATAGACATATGTTAGAAAGTAAATTATCTAAATATGCCACAGAAAAAAAACATTTGGCCCTTTTGTCAACCCCAATATAACCACTGGTTCATTTGGCCACCCCAAAATAACCACTGGCCCTATCTGGCCAATGGTCACCCTATGAAAGGGTTTATGGCCATACTGTCTGGTTTCTTCACGCTTACTGACCCAGACTACGTTTCAGAGAATCTTGTACACCCGGGTGCGTATGGTAACAAAGACATGACTTCATGACTAAATAAAATCAGAATCGGTCCTCCTTCACTTCTGTGGGAGAGTCAGTCTTTATGGAACTCTTTCTGTGTTTCAACCTGGACAAACAAAACAGACAATGTGTCACATCTAACGCTATGTATTCAAGATCTAATATGACTTACTACAATATACTTCATATTTTAAAACACAGAGTACAGTTTAATCTAAATACAGTTTAATCTAAAATACACCACAGTTCTATTGGCGTAAGTTAAAGGTATATCTCAGTGATACAGCATTTAACTGTGGATCAAAGTTGAAGGTTCAAATCCCCCTTGTACTTTGCTTTAGATACAATTATTTATGGAGAGAGATATGTCTCAAAAGCAGGGCTCGACATTAACTTTTTGAGCCCTGTTTCTAACGCTAACGTTTCACTTGTCCATGCACAAAAGTCACTTGTCCGGGTAAAGATTGATCATTTTATACATATTTTTTTGTGTGTTGACGTTTCTAGACGCCCCCCCCCCATCAGACTGGGAGCTGCGCAATTCTATAGCCTATTATTGATATGATATGCGAAAGCCAGCCCATCCCCTACCAGGGGCCGAGCCATACGTGGAAAAATCGGGGCTTAACTCGAATCTAGGAACTAGACAAGGTTTTGAGGCGAGGTGAAATCCGAACTTCACATGAATGCACGCAATTTATACTTTTGCATAAGTAGCCTACTACTTGCTACATGCTTCGATAGCCAAACAAATGTCCTGGTGCACGTAACTCTGTCAGGCTATTGCATTTTGTGCTTCTGTCGATCAATTTCTTATTTCTTGTTAGTTACTGCATCCATTCAGCGACAAAGTGTAGTACCAACCCTTTCCGTTTTGAGTTAATGTCATGTGTTTTTGAGTTAATGTAATGTTTTTTCCCATTAGGGGGAGCGTGTCTTTGTATTGGGCGGAGGTGAGCAAGTCATCCTATTTGGGGGGAGTTGACTCGTATTTGGGGGGAGTATTTTCATTTGGGGGATGCACCATAGAGTTAATATTACTAGAGAGAGCTAGATTTGTCTTCCAAGATGACGTCCCCATTCATTTGTATGAAAAGTTCTCAGTGGCGCAGTGAGGCAAGCGAGAGCGCGAAACCAGAGAGCGCGAAACCAGAGAGCGCCATCTTTCCACTTCCGACTCTTCCGGTTTAGCGTTAAACAGTGGCTTTGTTCGAAAACTTAGACAGCTGTCTTAATCATTGTCTAACCGTCTAACTAGACAGCTCTCTTCTCTTTAAGGTATCTTAAGAACCGTTGTTTTCGAACAGCCTAGTTAGACAGGATGTACGTCATCGCGCTGCGTGTACATGGCTAGCTATGACAGTTAACAGCAACCAACTGACAGTTAAAACACCCTGATATATTTTTAAATAGCAGGTTATTTTTACAGTACATTTTGTGTGCACTTAGAATGCACATTTACAATTTCACATCATAAACAACCGTTCACTTTCTTAACTATCTTGCATTAAATACAGATAAATACTGTACCGGAGCTAACGTTAGCAACGCAGTTAACAATCAGCTACCATAGCGACCTGGCTAATTTATACCTCGCTAAGGAATTCAGACTATTTTTGTTAATCAATCATGGCATAATTAAATAGTACACTGTTTATTTCTCGGTAACTTTTTAAAAAAAGAGCAAAAAGAGCAAAGGAAATTACATTTATGAACACTTTTGATGTAAACTTTGGTATTTCGTTCCGCCATCTTTTAAAAAAAACTCTGATTTGGGTTGTGGCGCACAGACTTACGGGTAATACGTGCCGCCATTAAGACATTAAGACAGCAAGGCAGCTCAGATGCTCTCTTAAAAAATGACCGTTATGTGACGTATTTTAAGGTATCTTATTAGACAGGAAGAGAAAATTTAAGCATCTTCGAACAGACCTCGCTGTCTTAAAAGGAAGGAAGGAAGGACGCATTTTCAGCGTTTTCGAACAGAGCCAGTGGCTCGCTTTTTTCCTAGCTCCGAGACTCGTGCACGCTTGCAACTAGGTGTACACGTCATACTTTGCGACAACCAGTCGCAAGCTTGGAAACTGGAGCTAAGACATAGCAGAAAACTGTCAGAATGTGGTACAAGTCCGATCAAGAAGCACATGTGAACTTACGAAAATCAACACTATTAGTACTGTAGTATTATACATGCAAGGCCTATAAGCTGCTATTTTTGCTTCGTGTTTTTAGTTTGACTGCTAAGTATTGTGTTGGATTAAAGAAACTGTGAACTTGAATATCTGGCTCCGTCCTTGTTCTAGCTCGACAAAGCAAGCTAAGCCCATACCTGTTACTAGTAGCCTATAATGATGATGAGTGTTGCTTACTGTGTTGTGACTTAAGCGCCGCTCTGAGTGGTAGCTGTCTTAGCAGCTCTTCGTTTTTCTACTGTTTTGTCTACTTTTTCTTGACTTTGTTTTTGTTCTGTTGTGATTAGTTTGTTTGTGTTGGGATAGTGTGCTGATTTACGTACAGGTGAATGTTTTTTTTGTAGTCTCGCTGGCCAGTTAGACCTGTTTTTGAGGCCAGTCGGAGCGGAGCGGACACCGACGGCATTTTTTGAATTGGTTTGTTTGGATGGCTGAGTTGGTTGCCATGGCGCAGCGCGGCGAGTGGCAGTCTGTCTACGAGGGACTGCTAAACTGCTAAACTGGCAATAAAGCGCCATATCCGTAGGGTGCTGAGCCGCACGCTACGGAGCCTGCTGGACAGTCCTGCCAGGACATGGCGGAGGGGATGATCGATTGCCCATGATGACCAGGAGCTTGCCCCGCATCCTTATCTCCACCACAGTCACTGCCCTCCTGACCAGCTTGTCCGCTTAGCTTCAGCTCTGCATCCGCGGAACGGCTCTCGATACTCCTGTTTGTATTGTATCGTGTTGTCTGTAGCTACATGTTAAGGGAGCTGTGAGAGACACCTGAATTTCCCCACGGGATTAATAAAGTATATCTTATCTTATCTTACTATTACTAGCTTATTGTTAATAACATTGTTGTAGTGTTAACTGACATAATGTTCTAACAATATAACGACCAGAATAACATGCAAATGAAAAATAATTTGAAATTGGCCTTGAATGAAGTTGCGTTTATTGCAACCACCACAGATTGCTGGACCGCTGCTGCCTTAGCGTGCAAACAGCTAAAAGGGTCACATACTTTTTCTGCCCTTGCTAGTTCCCTCAACGATATACATGTGGAGTACAACATCCGCGAAAAGATTGTTTGCACAACAACTGACAATGGTTACAATTTTATAAAGGTCTTTAGAGTGTACGGTGAGCTGGATGAAAATAACAATCCAGATGCTGTCTTGTCTTATCTGTTGTGCCTGTGCTTTTTATGTTTCACTGTGGGAGAGTGGGAAACGTCATATCGATTCCCATTTATGTCTTGACATGTGAAGAGATTGACAATAAAGCTACTTGAAACTTTAACTGTGCTTCAGACTCTCTGCATAGCCTTGAGGTTTTTTGCGTCAGGTACATTTTTATACAGTGTAGGCGATGCAGAAAACATTGTCAAAGCCGCAGCATGCGTTGCTGTAAGAAAAGTGTACTTGGCGCTTATAACCAGCTGATCAATTCATCATATTCCCTGGCCATGTCCCAGTCAATGAAATCAAAGAGGGATTTACACATAGGCCTATATGCGTATACACATTACATGATATAAGCACTTTCAGTACATATATCC
Organism: Mallotus villosus; assembly: GCA_903064625.1. NCBI lineage: Eukaryota > Metazoa > Chordata > Actinopteri > Osmeriformes > Salangidae > Mallotus > Mallotus villosus. Next base: position 11,634 of record CAEFZP010000303.1, read on the forward strand.
TCATAAGTGTCTATGAATTCGTATCAATTAGATACTCTTTGGCCTTGTTTTTATCTACTTATTCTGAAAGAGTTGAGATCTTCGCTAAGATCTCATTCGATGATTAATTTCCATTAAATGTGATCTGATTGATTGGGGAATGTAGGTACTTAAGATGACCCTTTACATTTTCAATTTGCAATTTTTTGCCAAGCTGCCTTGCTCTGGCAGCGGGGGCGGTGTTTGACTTAGCCATGATAATATGCTTATTGTCTTCGTAGAGACTCATTCTAATAGTTTGCTTGGATGGTGAGAATATCACCGCTCTCTCTTTGGTCTTTTCCGCCATCATACCGTTAGAAAATCACGGTTTTGGTGAACGACCTTTCCTGCCTTTTGAAGTAGGACGTGCACGTGCAATTTTTCTGATAAGTTTAGCCTGGTTGAAATTAACCACATGATTTGAATGCGGATCAGCCGTTGACAAACCGATATTTGCTGTTCTCAATCATCTCGCTAATGTTAACGGGCTAAAGGGACAATTGATTAACCTAGCTTCAACCCTTACGACGAATGGGGCCCAGGTCACTTCCTTTTTTCTCTCGAGGCATCGACAACACAGCTGACAGGTTAGGCTCTCCCTGTCAAAACACATGCTAGAAAGAGTTTTGGCTTGCAAATGTTGTTGCTAATGTTGCTAATGCTCTGACAGTCTGGTTCCGCTTCGGACGCCATAAAGCGGGATCTGTGGTCGTAGTCAGTCCTTCACTAACCAATCAGCATTCATTAGCAGAATGCCAGCGTGTTATGGGCAACAACGACTCACCCTGTAAGAAATCGAAAGGACATAAGTACTTTTTCATTCAACTTTTGACCTATAATCCATGTTGAACATACAAAAGCTACAATCAAATCTGAGATTTCTCAACGACAATCAGGCGAAAGAGACAAAATGTAGCCGTTTATCTCCATAGACTCCCAATCATTTTGCACTCCCTCGCGATCACCCCCCGTGGAACTCTGGTGGAAATTCGGTACAATGGGACTTTATAGGGAGTCGACAGGCTCTCCGTAGACGGGCTCTGACTGTAGTCTTGCAGGACTACAGATTTCCTACCGCTCAATACAATAATTTATTTATTTTTCATTTTTGATTTAACTCACGCTGGGACTGGGACCTAAAATGCCCAGGTCTGATTTAGATAGATAAGCCCGGAAAAAATAAACGCAGTATCCCAATCAACGCTTGTAAAATCAGGGGGTCGGATGGCTGAGTGGTTATGGAGTCGGGCTATTAACCAAAAGGTTGTAAGTCGCTCTGGATAAGAGCGTCTGGTAAATTACTAAATGTAATGTAAATGTAAAATCAAAGCAGTTTAACTGAAAACACAAACCGATGCCTGCAGAATTCCATGTCAACGCGCTCTTCTGAGCTTGCTAAAGAGCACTGCAGCACGCACACAGAAGTCCAGGAGTCGGACTCGGCACTCAAGTCAGTATTGAGGTAGGCTAAGAAAACATTTCAAAACTAAAGAAAGTTTCAATATGACAGGCCTGTAATAAACCTGGCTTCCACTATGGAGTATAGAGAGTCCCGGCACAGCCTATTAATGATGCACACCTGAACATAGGAGAGGGAAAACTCAGGGTACAACAATAACACTTTATGCTTACAGTACAGCGTAGAGCCACGCTCAAGGATCTTACGGCACACCGTTTAGAGCCCCCACAATCCCTCACCGGGCCGAACAAGGTGTGAGAGTGTCTGTCACTTGGACATTCCCCTTACACAAAACCCCTACCGGGCACTGCGCGCATATCCCACTACAACCCCATGCTCACATCCCCTTAGGGCATAGCACACAATTGCTACGCTGTGATATCACTCATCATGCACCACAAACTCACACGTGTCTCAGGACCGCTGGCAGGTTATTTCTATCCGACGCACAGGTACTCCCTCACACTCTTCTAGCTCAACGTGATACAGCTAAAATCTGGACCTACCTAAAGCTACAGGTGAGCAGTACACCGTTTGTAAAGATTAATAACACTGGCTACTTAACTCTCCCAGGGTTTGAGACTCCACGGACAGCAGGAGAGCCTATTCAACAGGCTGCGAGTTACGCCTACAGCCCCACTGACTAACGTCACCCTAACCCGCACAGGAACCTCGCCCTGTCATCCCTACCTATCTTCGCCCCGGCAGCCCCAAACGGTCTGCGAACGCAACCGTACAGTCGTTTTACTTGGCAGGCTTTCCGCCCCATGATGTCCACCAAACAGCAGCTCCAAGACCCACTTCGAGCCCCCGCTTACTTCCCTCTTTTGTACTCCTGCCGACACTCCCTTACACAGGTGCAGTCACTTTACTAATTGATAGCGCAGCCACTGACTCTGTTCTCCCTAACTTCCCCCGTCATTCACTACAGGCCTACCGATCATCTTATTTTGAGTAAAACATTAAAGGGGTTATTGATTGCAAAACCGATTGTACCTTGTCATAGTTGAAAAATGACAGTTTGGTGTGTAATATAGACATACAGTGAACCTCAAAGTCCATTGAAACCTCTTTCCTATCAAAATTTCACTTCTCACTGCTGTTTCGCAACTGGCAAACACTCGCTTTTGAAACAGTGCAACTTGGGACGTCACAAGTTGCAGCATCATCTTTATGGAAGCAAATCGTGGCCAAAATTTTAATGAAAATGCATTTGCCGAAATGCTTTTTCAATTTAAGAATGTGGCTGCATTATTTGACCCATAAATGAAATTAGGATGCAATCATCCTATTTGCATTTGCATTGTCTTCTTCAACACTGCACATTTGATACCATAATCAAAATCTGCTGCGCCGCTCAGAATGCTTTTGCGTTCTCGTGTTCTACCTGCAAAGAACTGCCCATAATTCGACAACGAAAAAGCATTCTGAGAGTGACGTCAGTAGCCGCTCTTTTTCAGCTCCCTGCTGACCGAGCTACCCATCTTGTTCGGTAGGGGGCGGTGTGCACATCATTACATACACATACACATCACACATTACATTGCAAATGTGCCGGGAAATTGACTGAATTGCCTGGTCTTTAGAGGACGCATCACAGTGAGCAACTTGATGTCAAAAAATTACTACAAGTGTCAGAGCTACTATTAATGTGTAAATCTGTGACGGCAGAGTATGCAGCCAAGCTGTCTATGACTTGTTATACTCGGTCACGGGCATCAGACTCAGATATATTATTAGATTCTACCTGCTCAGCTAATTCAATTGTTTGCACAATTTGAGGGAGCGCCATGACCTGTGATGCATCAAAGACCCGGCAATTCAGTCAATTTCCCGGCACATTTGTAATGTAACTATTGATGTCCCTGCCACAGCTTATATTACATTTGCATACCTGAATTGTTTTATAGTGGATTAAGCAAGTGAAGTTTCTATAGCCAAGTAGTGCATTGTGCACAGCAAGCTTAGAAGAAGAACAAAGGGATATGAATAGGGGCTTAAGCCCCAGTAGAGCTTTATGTCTAACAATGCCCCTGCTCTGTGGTAATGAAGTATTTTGAGCGTCTGGCTCTAGCACAACTCAAATCCATCACAAACCCTCTCCTGGACCCCCTGCAGTTTGCCTACAGAGCTAACAGGTCTGTAGGTGACAAAGAAAACATGGCCCTTATCTTCACCCTTGTGCACCTGGACTCCTCTGGATCATACATTTACATTTAGTCATTTAGCAGACACTCTTATCCAGAGCAACTCACAGTAAGTACAGGGACATTCCCCAGAGGCAAGTAGGGTGAAGTGCCTTGCCCAAGGACACAACGTCATCTGGCACGGCCAGGAATCGAACTGGGGGCCGTCAGATTACTAGCCCGATTCCCTAACCGCTCAGCCACCTGACTCCCATCATCTTCTCTCATACACTAACACCAACTAGAGCATATTAACATCAGTGGTACGCCCGCTCAATCACGAGTGAGTTACTACCACTGCTACACTGACGACATTCAGATGTTTCTCTACCTCTGCTACACTCATCAAAAGATTCTGGGATTGTCTGATTTGAAAGCCAGACAAGCTGGGATGTCCTCCGACTACTTAAAATCTCTCTGACTACAGACACAACTTTCTTTCCTTTTCCTCCTTTCTGTTGCTCCATTGTCTGGCAAGAAACTGCAGTCACAAAAGTGTTTTATGTTGCACTTATGTCGTTGATTTTGTTGCACAATACATGCACCACTGTAAATTCAAATTTTTTGCACTGTAGTATTGTTTTTGTTTACCGTGCCTTAATTACCTTGCTACTGTAACTGAGATGTTTGCTGCACTGTAATTAAGTGATTGAAATGTTATTGTTGCATTGAAGTATTTATTTTGCTTACCATTCCTGGTAGCTAAGATGTGGTTACTTTGTGATGTGACCAAGAACTATACACTTCTGACCTTCTGCTGGACTTTCCAAATACACAATTGGTATGTTGCTTTGAATACAATTGTGTGCTACATGAATGAAAAATAAAATGTTAAAAATATTGATTTCCCTTCACAGCTAATCACTGTGGCATTTTATGGATAAGACGCTAAATAGGGACCCAAGATGAAAAAAACAATTGAAGCTATACAGTAGACAAGCGAAAATACACAATAGCACCTTACCCTCTCAGCCTTGGCATCTGGGGAAGTGTCTCAGGGAGTACCATGCCGAAGGTCTCGGGGAGCACTAAACACAGCAGGCTAGATACCACTGCCAGGCTGCCTATCAGGATGTAGGGCAGGTACTTATAGTACTTACCTGTGTGAGGGGGAGGGGTAAACACATGAAAGAGAGGATAAGGAAGAGACAAAAAGGAGAGAGGGAGGAGGATGGGTAGGTGGGGGGACTTCATCCTAATGGTTAATTGATTGTGAACTAGTACAGCAGTTCTGCCCTTACAACTTAAAACAAAATCTGGGTTTTAATGAAGCCTTAAACAGGCTGTGTCAGCCTTCCTGATTGAAACAGGAAGTCTGTCTCAGAGGAGAAGAACTCTACACGAGATCTCCATGCTCTCCGCTGTTTTCATCTTGATGCTGGGAAGCTTGGAACCGCCAGATATTCTGCATCTTGGGATTGTAGTGTCTTTATAGGGTGATAGGGTGGGGATCCAATATATAGGACGGTGCTAATCCGTGGAGTGATTTGTATGTTAGGACTTTGAAGTTGCATGCGCAAAAGAACAAAACATTTCACACATAACACGATACAACCCCTCAATATTTGCTTGGATAAGGCTGACACTTCACTGTCCCTCCACCTTAACAGTTTACATTTATGTTTGTATTCACTGACTCCCTCCAGTGCATTAAGGAATGTTGATCTAGAGTCATATAAAAGTCGTATGAATTCCAATTAACTGTTTAGACTCAGGTTGCATTGCAAAAATCAGTCCGATCCGATTTGGGCCACATTCAGCTGCAGTGTGAACATAGCCATAGTAACACACCTCAACAACCATGCTGCACACAGTTACACACCTCAACAACTATGATACACACAGAAAAATACCTCTATAACCATTCTACACACAGATACACCTCAACAACCGTACTACATACAGTAACACACTTCAACAATCACATCGGCAGAGAAATCTCACCCAGGTAGATGACAAAGGGGGAGATGATGGTGCCGATGCGGGCAGCCATGGAGCAGGTCCCCATGGACGTAGTCCTCACCACGGTGGGGAATAGCTCAGACGTGACAGCGTACACCACGCAGAATGCAGATGTGATGCCGAACTTCCCGATCATCTCCAGGAAGATGGCCACTTCCGGGAGGTCTGGGGTTTACCAGGACAATGGGGTTAGGGTTAGGGTTAGGACAATGGGGTGAGGAATTATGAGAGTTATACCACATTCTCACTATTGAGTATTTTTTGTGACTGTACAATGCATTTCAATGCAATTTGTATCTGCTTTTCTGATTCTGATAGTGTACTTGACTCTGTCCACAATATGTCAAACTTTTGAGTGCGTTCGGATGCATAAGACCAATCAGATCAAAGATGTTTTCATATGTCAACTATAGGTATGTGGCACACAAATTAGAAATATGCTTTAGTAAGAACTAGTAGGGATCACAAAACAGCAGGGCTCAATAAAGGTGGGTTTAAATAGACAAGACTGTCATCTGTAGCCTTTCCCAATACTAGTCCTCAGCAATTATCAGGCTTCTGCTAAGTTTCATAACGCACCATTCATTAGCATCAGGTGTGTTGGAGCAGGGAAAAATCTAATGCTGGGGACACACCACAGGATAATCAGGCCGATTTCCCCCCTTCCGACAATCCTAGGTAATGTCCCGATTATCTTGATGGGTCTACAGATTATTTAACCAGATTTTCCCTTGGTGTGAGGTGTGTTAAGAGTGACCGAACCTGCTCGGAAGAACGCCCGATCGCGAATCAGAAATCCTGATGTGTGGGGGGAACCCCGAGGACAAACCCGTGCACGATTATCAGAAAGCAAGCTGAGAAAAGACGGACGCATAACAAACACAGTCATAGCGCAGCACAAAGTTAAATGGATTCGGACAGCAGAGATGGAGGATCAGCTTCTCGATTTGTGGCAACAGTCAACCCTTTTCTTTTTTTCTGTGTATTTACCGATCATTCCAAACACTATTATCGCAATTTCTTCCTACATATCATCCGCCATGCTTATTCTGAAGTCTCAAGAGATTTAGCAGATTTCCTGTGTTCACAGTCGGAACACCGGTGTTTGTGTGTGGTGTGCTGTCTTTGTCACATCATGGCTCACCACACACTATAAGAGCAAAACGGTTAAATCTAGGATTTTTTGTCCTCACGTTTGTGGTCTCTCACAGTTTGAAAATATTTTAAAATAAAAAATACCAAGCATTAAAGGGTTCCATCTGTCTGTGGTCCATGTCCTAATGTGTGTGACCTGGATTTCTGTGTTTGATTTGTCTACGCCTGTTTTTGTGGCAGTCAAACTCTGCTTCTCTCAGTGTACGCGCCGTCCCGCGGCCAGGGGATACAAATCCTGTGCCGACGACACCGGCTTGCTAGGTGCTTGCTCAGATTTGAGGTGAAATTTTTGGCTGCAGATAAACGTTTTCTTCTCATGCAGAGTGCACAGCGGACGCTAATGTTTTTGTCACCTTTTTACAGAGTCAAATGTCGGTACTTTCAAGCATTAAACGCTGCATGGCCCTCTCTCCCACACTCCATGTTATCTCTTGTTGATCTACACACGCACTGACGTTGCACCGCTCATACTTGATTGTCATTAGACAATCACAAACACAATCACGGTTTACGAATACAGTAACACACCCTGCTTGCGCGAAAGTAACAGTAATCTAATTACTGTTTTTGGAATTGTAATCCCTTACTTTACTTGTTACTTGAAACAAGTACATATGTGCGTATGAGAGCCATCAAGTTGAGACTGTCCAGTAACTCCATATTTTAGCATATGAGAGGTGGGGGCAGGTTGACACCCAGCCTTACTAGATCAGCCTTTATTCTTCTGCCCTACACCATCTCTTGGTCAGTTTTTGGCACTTGCTTCATGAGATGAAGCCAGCCAGCTCTCCACTGGTGTCCCACAGGGCTCCGTCCTTGGAAACTCCTCTTCTCCCTGTACACCACCTCGCTTGGACCAATCATCACCTCCCACGGCTTCTCCTACCACAGCTACGCTGACGACACGCAGCTATAGGACCAGGCTAGTAGGCTATAGCCTATCACACCCAACTTCACTACGCTGGTAACAAACGGCCAACCATGTGTTAACCCCATTGTCTTTCTATGTGTATTTCCTGTCATTCAAAAAACATGTATAATTTACAGAAAAAGTACTCGCCTCGACACATAGCATCGGCTCCGGAACCAGTCTCCTTGAGAGGGGCTGAACTCTCTTCCACTCTGGAGATGCCCTTGGTGAGAAGCGTCGAGCTGGGGTGGGAATACTTGTTTCCCCTCCGTTCGGCGCCTGTACGTTGGGGTTCACCATGGGGGACGAGAGGGTAGCCTCCCTCCACCTTCGGGTGGGGGGACGGGTCCTCACTGTTGTTTGTGCTCACGCACCACCCTTTTCTGGGGGGGGTGCAGGAAAGCGCACCTCCCGGAGATGCCCTCGTGCTCCTGGGGGACTTCAATGCTCATGCAGGCAATGACAGTGAGACCTGGAAGGGCGTGATTGGGAGGAACGGCCGCCCCGATCTGAACCCAAGCAGTGTTTTGTTTTTGGACTTCTGTGCTAGACACGGCTTGTCCAAAACGAACACCATGTTCAAGCATAAGGGTGTCCATATGTGCACCTGGCACCAGGACACCCGAGGTCTCAGTTCGATGATCGACTTTGTAGTCGTGTCGTCGGACCTGAGGCCGAATGTCTTGGACACTCGGGTGAGGAGAGGGGCGAAGCTGTCAACTGATCACCACTAGGTTAGGACTACAACTCCTGCGGATTTATTTCCCACTTTTCTGCTTCCAGCAGCAGAATTAGTGGGAATTATAGTCAAGGCCACCCTCGGCTTTGTGCTAGCAGCGAAGCGTCGTAGGAGAGGTAAGCGTTACCGGGGATATTTCTCTCCAACGTGCGTTCGCTGAGCAACAAACTGGACGAACTTCAGCTACTGGGGTGGAAAAACAGAGACTTTCATTCATCTTCCGTTTTGTGCTTCACGGAGACATGGTTGAGTGAACTGATCCCGGACTCTGCGCTACAGCTAGCAGGTTTCAAACTGCTGAGAGCGGATCGTGACTCCCTGCTCTCTGGCAAAACGAAAGGCGGTGGTATCTGTTTTTTTATTAACAGTGGCTGGTGTGAAGATGTGACAGTGATCCTGCAGCACTGTTCTCCTGATCTGGAATCATTTTTTATAAACTGTAAACCTTTTTACTCGCCACGTGAGTTTGCTTCATTCATACTGGTCGGCGTTTACATGCCGCCTCAGGCTAGCGCCAATGAGGCTCAACGTGTGCTCGCTAGCCAGATATTGTGTGTGGAGCATGAAAATCCGGATTCCTTGGTTATTGTGCCAGGCGACTTTAACAAAGGCAATCTCACTCAAGAACTCCCCAAGTACAGACAATTCATCAAATGTCCTACCAGAGAAGGGAACACTTTGGATCACTGCTACTCTACAATCAGTAAAGCATACCATGCGGTCCCCCGTGCAGCACTGGGTCACTCAGACCACGTCATGGTCCACCTGATTCCTGCATACAGGCAGAAGCTAAAGCGCTGTAAGCCTGTTGTGAGGACATCGAAACAGTGGACCAGTGAGGCTATGGAGGATCTGCGGGCGTGCTTGGACTGCACTGACTGGGATATGTTCATGACTGCCTCCAATAGTTTGGATGAGCTCACAGAGGCTGTGACGTCATACATCAGCTTCTGTGAGGACTGCTGTATACCAACACGCACCAGGGTGAGCTACAACCACGACAAACCCTGGTTTACAGCTAAACTCAGAAGGCTGAGGCTGGACAAAGAGGACGCTTTTAGGAGTGGGGACAAGGACAGATTCAAGGAGTCGAAGAACAGGTTTAGCAAGGCTGTGAGGGAGGCTAAACGACTGTACTCAGAGAGGCTGAAGCGTCAGTTCTCTGCTAACGACTCTGCTTCTGTCTGGAGAGGGCTCAGGCAGATCACCAACTACAAGCCCAGAGCCCCCCACTCCACTAACGACTCACGCCTGGCCAACGACCTGAACGAGTTCTACTGTCGCTTTGAAAGACAATTGGAATCCCCTGAACTATCCATTCCCTCCCCCCCCTTCCCACCAACTCTGTGACGTCACTCTCCATTCAGGTAGGTGAAGTAAACAGACTTTTCAAGAGGCAGAACCCACGCAAAGCAGCTGGGCCGGACGCTGTCTCCCCTGCCACCCTTAAGAACTGTGCTGACCGCTGTCTCCGGTGTTCACCTACATCTTCAACACCTCCCTGAAGACATGCCATGTGCCAGCCTGTCTCAAGGCCTCCACCATCATCCCTGTGCCCAAAAAGCCCAGGCCAACTGGACATAATGACTACAGACCTGTCGCCCTGACCTCTGTGGTAATGAAGTCTTTTGAGCGCCTAGTGCTGGCACACCTCAAATCAATCACAGACCCCCTTCTGGACCCCATGCAGTTTGCCTACAGAGCCAACAGGTCTGTGGACAATGCAGTTAACATGGCCCTCCACTTCACCCTACAGCACCTGGACTCCCCAGCATCCTACGCCAGGATCCTGTTTGTGGACTTCAGCTCTGCCTTCAACACCATCATCCCCGCCCTGCTTCAGGACAAGCTCTCCCAGCTGAACGTGCCTGATTCCACCTGCTGGTGGATCACAGACTTCCTGTCTGACAGGAAGCAGTGCGTTAAGCTGGGAACACAAGTCTCTGACTCCCGGTCCATCAGCACCGGATCTCCTCAGGGCTGCGTCCTTTCTCCTCTGCTCTTCTCCCTGTACACGAACAGTTGCACCTCCAGTCATCCATCCGTCAAACTCCTGAAGTTTGCGGACGACACCACCCTTATTGGGCTCATCTCTGGTGGAGACGAGTCTGATTATAGGTGGGAAGCGGCCAACCTGGTGACCTGGTGCAGCCAGAACAACCTAGAGCTCAATGCTCTTAAGACAGTGGAGATGGTTGTGGACTTCAGGAAGAATACAGCCCCACTCGCCCCCATCACCCTGGGTGACTCCCCAGTCAACACTGTGGAGTCCTTCCGCTTCCTGGGCACTATCCTCTCCCAGGACCTCAAGTGGGAACTGAACATCAGCTCCCTCACAAAGAAAGCACAACAGAGGATGTACTTCCTGCGGCAGCTGAAGAAATTCAACCTGCCAAAGACAATGATGGTGCACTTCTACACAGCCATCATTGAGTCCATCCTCACCTCCTCCATCACCATCTGGTACGCTGCTGCCACTGCCAAGGACAAGAGCAGACTGCAGCGTATCATCCGCACTGCGGAGAAGGTGATTGGCTGCAATCTGCCTACCCTCGAGGACCTAAACACCTCGAGGACCCTCAGGCGAGCGAGTAAGATTGTGGCCGACTCCTCCCACCCTGGACACTCCCTGTTTCAGTCACTCCCCTCCGGCAGAAGGCTGCGGTCCATCAGGACCAACACCTCTCGACACAAAAACAGTTTCTTCCCTTCTGCTGTTGGCCTCTTCAACAAGGCCAAGGGTTCACACTGACTTATTGACTTTACTTTAATGACTCTAATATTCTGCACTACATTACTGCATCTTGTACATTTGTATTTTTTGTCATATTTGTATTTTTTGTATTTTTATATTGTAAATTAGGCAACTTATATTTTATTGTATATTTTATTTTAAATATAATTCCACTTTAGTATAGATAGTATAGTTACATAGTATAGATATTTAGTATAGACAGTCCACATATTTAAATTTAAGGATACTATATGTTTATTGTATGCACCTTCCTGCCAAAGCAAATTCCTTGACTGTGCAAACTTTCATGGCCAATAAATCCCTTTCTGATTCTGATTCTGATTCACCTGTTGGTGAGTTGGCTACGATGGTGGGGGAGGATGCCTGTCAGGCCTGGCAGGCCCAAACGTAATGTGAGGGTCTGCTGGGGAGCAGTGCACTGTCAACGCTGTATATAGTGGGGATGGTGTGCTGCTGACCTCAACGAGGGTGGATGAGGTCCTCCCGGAGTTCCTTAAGGCTCTGGATGTTGTAGGGCTGTCTTGGTTGACACGACTCTGCAACATCGCGTGGACATCGGGGACAGTGCCTCTGGACTGGCAGACCAGGGTGGTTGTTCCCCTCTTTAAAAAGGGGGACTGGAGGGTGTGCTCCAACTTTAGGGGGATCACATTCCTCAGCCTTCCTGTGAAAGTCTATTCAGGGGTCTTGGAGAGGAGGGTCCGTCGGATTGTCGAACCTCGGATTCAGGAGGAGCAATGTGGTTTTTCGTCCTGGCCTGTGGACCAGCTCTACACCCTCGGCAGGGTCCTGGCTGCGCCTAGACCCCGGGGAAGACCCAGGACACGCTAGAGGGACTATGTCTCTCGGCTGGCCTGGGAACGCCTCGAGGAAGAGCTGGTGGAAGTGGCCAGGGAGAGGGAAGTCTGGGCCTCCCTGCTTAGGTTGCTGTCCCCGAGACCCGACCCCCGGACAAGCGGCAGATAGCGACGACGACGAGCTTTAGCTATCGCGTAGGCGCAAGCACTGTGGCAGGTATTGTTGGGGCTGTGTCTCAGGCCATTTGGGATTGCCTGGCGGAGGAGTTCATGCCTGTGCCAACCAAGCAGGACTGGACGGACATTGCTGCAAGTTTCCTTCAGAGGTAGAACTTCCCAACTGGAGGGTGCATGGGAGTTTGCTTGTTCCCGCAAACTTGTTCCCGGTGAGGGTTGGACTCCGCCAGGGCTGCCCTTTGTCAGCGATTCTGTTCATAACTTATATGGACGTAATTTCTAGGCGCAGCCAGGGCATTGAGGGGGTCCGGTGTTAGTGACCTCAGGATCGGGTCGCTGCTTTTTGCAGATTATGTGGTCCTGATGGCTTCATCGGGCCGTGACCTTCAGCTCTCACTGGAGCAGTTGGCAACCGAATGCGAAGCGGCTGGGATGGGAATCAGCACCTCTAAATCTGAGTCCATGGTTATCGACCGGAAAAGGGTGGAGTGCAATCTCCGGGTCGGGGAGGAGATCTTGACCCAAGCGGAGGAGTTCAAGTATCTCGGGGTCTTGTCCACGAGTGAGAGAAGAATGGAGCGCGAGATCGACAGGCAGATCGGTACAGCGTCCGCAGTGATGCTGGCTCTGCATCAGTCAGTCGTGGTGAAGAAGGAGCCGGGTCGAAAGGCAAAGCTCTCTATTTACCAGTCGTTGTTCCTACCCTCACCTATGGTCACGAACTATGGGTAGTGACCGAAAGAACGAGATCACGAATACAAACGGCCGAAATGAGCTTTCTCCACAGGGTGTCCGGGCTCTCCCTTAGAGATAGGGTGAGAAGCTCGGTCATCCGGGAGGGGCTCAGAGTAGAACCGCTGCTCCTCCGCGTCGAGAGGAGCCAGCTGAGGTGGCTCGGGAATCAGATCAGGATGCCTCCTGGACGCCTCCCTGGTGAGGTGTTCTAGGCACGTCCCACTGGGAAGAGGCCCCGGGGAAGACCCAGGACACGCTAGAGGGACTATGTCTCTCGGCTGGCCTGGGAACGCCTCGAGGAAGAGCTGGTGGAAGTGGCCAGGGAGAGGGAAGTCTGGGCCTCCCTGCTTAGGTTGCTGCCCCCGAAACCCGACCCCCGGACAAGCGGCAGATAACGACGACAACGAGCTTCAGCTATCGCGTAGGCGCAAGCACTGTGGCAGGTATTGTTGGGGCTGTGTCTCAGGCCATTTGGGACTCCTGGTGGAGGAGTTCATGCCTGTGCCAACCAAGCAGGACTGGAGGGACATTGCTGCAGGTTTCCTTCAAAGGTGGAACTTCCCAACTGCCTGGGCTCCATCAATGGCAAGCACGTTGTCATCGAGGCCCCTCACAACTCAGGGTCACTGTACCACAACTATAAGGGGACATTCTCCATCGTCCTCCTTTCAGTTGTGGACGCCGACAACATGTTCCGGGTCATCAATGTCGGTGGCTATGGACGGAACAGTGACGGTGGGACCCTGGGGAACTATGCGTTTGGTGAGGCCCTGAAAGATGGAACCCTGGACCTCCCAGAGAACTGCATCCTCCCTGGAGCAGAGCCACGTGGACCACTGCCACACGTCTTTGTGGGTGATGAGGCCTTTCCTCTGTGGAGCAAGCTCATGCGCCCCTTCCCTGGGACGAACCTTGTCAGGGAGAAGAGGATGTTCAACTACTGTCTCAGCCGTGCCAGGTTGACAGTCGAGTAATATTTGGTGTCAACCCAGCAAAGGCGGAGAAGTGTGTGAAGGCCACCTGCATCCTCCACAACTTCATCCGGAGGTCCAGGAGAGGGGCCAGTGGATGTCCAGCAGCCACTCCTGGCCAGGAGGAGTCGGCAGGTCTCCAGGAGGCTCCACGACTGGGCGGCAACAATGCTGCACGTGCAGCAATTCACGTGAGGTATGCATTCACTGCATATTTCAATGCAGAAGGTGCAGTGCCCTGGCAGCAATCAGTTGTATGTACTATCCACAACCGAAATGTGTTACACAATGCTGTAAGATCGCCTATACTCGTGCATTGCTCTTGGTACCCAGAATGCCCTGCGGCAAGCTAAAAAGCTACTAAATTAAGGGCATTAGCTTAGTTGAATAAGCATTGTTTGGAGTTCTATTGTTGTGTTTGTTCTGTTTTGATATGTGTAATGCTATGGTCTATAGTTTAGATAATTTGAGTGTTCACTCTGATTGGGAATGTTGTCTAGTTAGATCGCTATCCAAGCTGTCCGCTTTAAAGCATGCCTGCGCATGTGATCTATTATGAAAATTGGTCTTAGCAACGGTAACGTTGTTTGCTTTCAAGTGTGGCTTGTATTCCGGTGCGGCTTATACTCTTATTTATAAACACGGATTTCGCATTCTTGGGGGGTGTGGCTTATACACGGTGCGGCTTTTCCCCTTAAAATAAGGTAACTTTGTGCTGCGCCGTGACTGTGTTTGTTATGCTTCCGTCTTCTCTCAGTTTGCTTTCTGATTGGATATAGTTTTTTTTCACTCGATAATCTCCAGAGCGTGCGTGGGTTTGTTTTCGGGGTTCCCCCACCCATTAGGATTTGAATATTTACGATTCGCAATCGGGGCAGGTTTGTTCACTCTTAACTCACCTCACACTAAGGGAACATCTGATAAAATAATCTGTAGAACCATCAAGATAATCCGGACATTATCTAAGATTGTCGGAAGGGGGAAAATCGGCCCGATTATCCTGTGGTGTCCTCAGCATAAGCGAATTACATTTTGTTTGAGATCAGTCGGCTGAACCAGGAAAGGATATCCCATGTCTGCCAACGCTATAAGGCTCAGAAAGTTGGAGGGGATAGGTAGAAACGCAGAGTCTGTCATGGAAAACCTGCTAGCGAGCAGGTTAGGTTCACAGAGTAAGTTACCATGGCCACTGACCAAAGGTTTTTGTTACCTCTCTTTCTGGAAGGTAAAACCCATAGTATGCCTCTTTTCAGGGTTAACCAACTCACAGTTTTCAGTAAACCCGCTACCTGGAATACACCCCTGGGCAAGGCAAAAAAAACTAAACAAGGGTCACGACTGGCCGTGACAAGAGGTACTCCGATGTAAACTCTTAATCACTTCAGGAGCAAGAGAATGTCAAGATGGAGAGAGAGAATGTAAGGATAAGGAGAGAGAGGTTGTCAGGAGAGAGGGTAGTTATAGAAGAGAAAACATGCATTGTTTTGGGTGAAAAACTATTAGATTTTAACTTTAACATGATGCCATGAGAAAAAAAGGCTGAATCCCAATACTCTGTCTTACCCCTAGCCCTTAGTTTACCCCTAGCCCTTGTGTCTCGAAACTGAGTGGTAAGGGCTACATAGCCCTATGAAATGAGACGCCACTTGGTTACGATTACATATATCGATGTCTCCAAAGCAAGTAGTATTATGCACTGATATCAAAGGAAATTAGTTTTTGGAGTTTGATTAAAACTGTAGACATGCATGGAGTCCATTCAAGGCTAATCAGAGAAATGCGGGACTGTTTTGCAAATCGGCAATGTAACGTTAGCGCAGCAAACTAGTGATTTTTTTTAATTAAAATGCAGTATAAACAATGTAGTCTAATTTACCATTTGTAGAAGCATTATTTATGTCTCAATTTCTTACTATTTGAAAAGCGAAAGGAAAACGACATTTGACATCTCATTTTTGGGAGACTTGAAAGTGCTGTGTAGTGGACAATATTCAAATGCAATAAGCCAAACAGTGCTCCTGGTCAACTGCATTTCAATTTTCAAGTCACCACACTCTTTTAGGGACAAAATTCTACACTCACCGACCACTTTATTAGGTATACCCGTTCAATTGCTTGTTAACACAAATAGCTAATCAGCCAATCACATGGCAGCAATTCAATGCATTTAGGAACGTAGATGCAGTCAAGAAAGACAATTTGCTGAAGTTCAAAACCGAGCATCAGAATGGAAAAAAATGGGTATTTAAGTGACTTTGAACGTGGAATTGTTGTTGGTGCAGGCTGGTCTGGGTATTTCAGAAACTGCTGATCTACTGGGATTTACACGCACAACCATCTCTAAGGTTTACAGAGAATGGTCTGAAAAATATAAAATATCCAGTGAGCGGCAGTTGTGTGGTCGTTGTGTTTTCGTTGTGTGGACGAAAATACCTTGTTGATGTCAGAGGTCAGAGGAGAATGGGCAGTCTGGTTTGACATGATAGAAAGGCAACAGTAACTCAAAATATAGCTGCCAGCAGCGATGCGGGTTCCTCCGCAAAATATAATAAACACCTCTTTTAGCCATTTTGTATTGGATTCAACTGTCTTAGTTAATGTTTTTATCAATGATACATACAAAGCAAATTGCAAGTCAATTTTAACGTTTTTTTTAAGAGGAAATCCATTTATAATGTCTTCTCAAATGATCACTGTACAGGAAAATCTATTATGGCGGACCTTATGGGTCTTTGAGGCTTTTTGGTTCCTCGTGAAAAATGTACACCAAGTTTCAGAAGAATTGGAGCAATGGGGTGGAAATGCCATCACTTTGAAAAGTGGACATTTGGGCGTGGTCTGTGGCGCCCCCTATGGTCTGATGTGGGCCAGTCTTTGTTCGGGCGTTAGTTGTGGCATCAATATGCCAAATTAAAAAAAAACCAATAAGTTCATGAGATAAATTACAAGAATAATAATAATACCAACAATTGCAATAGCTTCCCTCCTACCGGAGGAACCTTAATAATAATAAAACTAACAAAAACAATAGGTTCCCTCTTACCGGAGGAATCCTAATAACTACTTGTTACAACCAAGATATGCAGAATACCATCTCTGAATGCACAACACGTCGAACCTTAAAGCAGATGAATTTGCACAGGCTCACCAAAATTGTACAATAGAAGATTGGAAAAACACTGCCTGGTCTGATGAGTCTCGATTTCAGCTGTGACATTCAGATGGTAGGGTCAGTCACCAGATCTTAATCCAATATAGCATCTTTGGAATGTGGTGGAACGGGAGATTCGCGTCATGGATGTGCAGTCGACAAATCTGCAGCAATTGCATGATGCTATCGTGTCAATGTAAGGCTGGCTGTCAAACCTGCCCCCACCTCTCATATGCTAAAGTATGGAGTTTCTGGACGGTCTCAACTTGATGTCCCTCACACCCCATTCAAGATGTGGTCTGATTGTTCTTGTGTATAAAGGGAATTGCAGTGCAATGTTCTGAGGATTCTTCATCTTCATTTTTCATGTTAGGTCCTGTTGGATTTCGAGATCCAGCTCTCAATCGAGGCTCACGGGAGTCTTGCCCATTTCAGCTTCGAGTCATATCCGCTGGTGTGAGCAGCGCCGTGAATTCCTTTGGTGAGACCGGCTGGTTAGTTTTCGGTTATCATTTTGTTAGTTTAGTTGGGGAATTATTTGTGTAAAGTGGTAGAGGTGCTGACTCCGGTTCCGACGGCCCTGTATAGGGTTGGCCCTGTGTCGCACCTTCTTTTGTTCTTTTATGGCCGGCTCTAAAGGTTAGTTCTTTGTTACGGGGCACGGGAGGGGTTGTAGCCTACTGCATGGTTTTATATAAAACAAGACGTACAAACTTACTGTCACATCAATAAAACCTTCGTTTGTAAACGTCAAACTGTTTGGTCTCCTGTGTTCAACCGGTTGGGTCGTAACAGAGACCTTCTCCTCAGTTCTCCCTTGTCCTACTGTCCTACTCTTGCTTTCTCTCTGATTTACAATGATCATGGTAGAGTAGGTAAGATTTAAAGCCTTCATTTTGTAGCATGTTTGCCTTGTAATTGATTTCATTCATTGGGTGTGCTCTGCCTTTGGCAGTGAGCACAACCTTTGTTATCTCACATATATATTTATTATTATTTATTGTTTATTTTCCCACCCCTAAGGCTCAGTCAATATTTGGACTACATAGACAACCTATGTGTCAAAGGTTTCGTCTTGGTAGCGATTGAGTGGCTTGTATTCGAATTTACGTTCAGTTGCACAGTTTAGGAGGATACAACGTTTTTGTGGCAAAAAAGTGTATTTTGTCGGCAAAGGGTACTCAGTTCTAGCCAACGTTCTAGCACGCAAATTGGAGTTTGGATTATGGGTGTAAAATACCACCCTCAAAAAATGCCAACCATTTGGCTTTGTTGAGAAAGCGATTTCGAGTGGAACTGATATCTCGGATTTTCGATTTAGGTCTTGAAAGTCTTTGTCATTTAAGCGAGTGCGGGTCGCCCGTGAGACCGCCTAGTCTTAGTCGGCAGCCATGCTAGAAAGCGTCATATTTGTATTTTCGTTATTTGATAGTTCGGTCAATTCTAAACCAAAACACAGAAGGAGGGCAATGTTATGACGATATGACTATTGTTTAAGACAGCCAGCGAGTCAGCATCATTTTGTGATTTGTGTGAAACTTGGAAATTGAGTGAGACCGCATCTTGTTTTGACGTTACCCTCAGAGTCAGACTCCGTCGCCCACTGCCAGTGTGTAGTTTCCTCATTCCTGGCGCTTTCAAACAATCAGTGAAGTGTGGCTATAGCAACAGCAGCCAGCTTGCCTAGCAAACGTCTTTTGAATTAGTAATTTTCCCCTAAATGAATGTCAAACTTATTTACGTTTTGGGAGGCATACTTCCAGTTAGCAGACAGTATGGCTACTGCTTGAATCGCGATTCCATCTGAAATATTTCCAGTGATAACGTTGTTACAGTAGCTTCTTTCCAAAGGTGTTCTTAATGAATTATGCAATAGCCTATGAGTAGGTTAAATGCTTGAAAATATCATTAGAAGAGAAAAACTTAGGACGGGACGGACCCACCTGCAACCGACGCAAACAGGCACACCCTCACAATTTCCCCAGAAATTGCATGCTCTCTAGTTATTGTTTCTTTTCCCACTCCTAAGGATCCGTCAGTATTTGGACTACATAGACAACGTCGGTGTAAAAAGTTTAGTCTTGGTAACGATTGAGTTGCTTGTATTTTTATTTACGTTCCGTTGCATGGTTTAAGTTTAAATTATGTTTTTGTGGCAAAAAGTGCCTTATGTCAACGAAGGGTACTCAGAGCCCAGATGGTTTAAGTGCAGCGCCCTGGTCCACCACTGGCTGGAGCCCACCGGCTCTCACCCCTTAAGATGGCCCTGTTTCAGTGCCTGATGGATGTGGTAGCTGAGAGCCGCCACGCCACGATGCAGTGGGAGGTCCTTGCCATCAAGTGGCCGGTCCATTCCGTCGAGGGGACCCCGCCAGAAAAACTATTTCCTTTCTTGTTGTGATTAAGTAATTACATTTTTACAAATATAGTTTCATAATTCATGTATTTAGTTAGATTTTATATGAGCGAAGCAGGTTCACTCGGGCAGCGCGCGTCATATCACCCATCGCCGTGTTCTAGTCATAGGCTTAGCTTGATAGGCGGCGCTATAAAGTCGTCACATGCACGCACACGCCTCCTCTATTACCTTTGTGTTCTGCGTTGCTGCCATTGCTGGTCGCTTCCCGTTCTATGTGTTGTTAACAAATGAACTCCAATAGCCTACTACATTATGGTGGAACTGTGTTCCGAGAGTAGTAGAGTACAACAATGCCTGTCTGCGAAGGACTGAATACATGCTGCACCTCCAGGAATAATGCGCGGCAGGCCGGTCGGCAGGGACTTCGATTGAACAGTGTTACTGGGCTGCCCTCCTTCATTGTGAATGTGCTCTCGGTAAAACCAAGGTCAAATAACTGCATATAGGTTATGTGTCAGCTGTAAATAATGAGGCACATGCATGCCGTATCAAGGGTGGGCGGTGGACGTTACCCAACCGGAGTCCGCTGTTGGCCCAATGCTGGGTATCGATTTCAACGTAGCCCACACGTTTGTCGCTATGCTAATTGCAATAGGTATCTGCATGCTGCAGTTTGGCTGTGGGAGATGCTTCCCCACTCTGTGCCCTTGTCAAAGGGCAAGTGACTAATGTCAACCCCTGTGAAGTTGGAGTAGCTTGTGCTGCATCAGAAGCATCCCAATAGTTGATTGTGTAGGCCTTCCTGCTAATGTCCTGACTCGTGGGTTTTATGCCGGTCTGTCTGAGCCGCCAACGGTTAGTCATGTGTGCAATAGCCTGCGCTCCGAGAGCCAGCGTCGTGGATGCACTCATCCAAAGAGTAGCCAAGGGTTCATGATAAGACTTCAGGTATCTCCCTCCGTTCGTTCAAACTAGTCAATAAGGCGTAGCCACATGCTAATGGTCAGGCAAGAGCGCCTTACAGGGACCTGCGGCGCAGTGGCCAGCATTAACGGCTTGATTCCATGCGGGCCCTTTTCCTGTGTTACGCTGGTGTAGACAACGCCATCCATATGATAAAATCGCAGGCGTGCAGCTGGGAAAACGGACGTGACCGAAGCAAGTTCAAGGTCCTGCCTCGCCACCCGTCAAGGCGTCGGTTCAGTGTGCGCTGGCGCGGTAACAGTTCCGTTCGGTTGACATTCGGCTGCCACAGCAGTCCGCGCATCTTCAACACGCTGTCGGGAGCACTGAGTTTAATTTATTGAATGAGTGTTCTGCACTGGGCTGCGTTTCCCGGGCGTCATAAGCCTAGGTTGATCGGGAGTCCATCATTCGACGAACTTTAGTTTTACGGGCCGTTCCCAAATACATCGTAGCTAAAGTGTAAATTCGTAGCTCTTGAAGCGCATAGATTAGCTTACTCCTTACAAGTATGTTTGGGAAACGCACGTAAGAATATCAATGGTTTAGTTGTGCTCGATCGTTGCTGCGATCTGCTGTTATCGGTAAACGCCTCCCTGGACGATTCACATAGCGTTTTTCCAGAGTTCTCCTCTGGTTGCATTTCCATGCTGTAGGCCTATTAGGGCCGAGTGGTTCGGTTGCAGTGGTCTACATTTTCTGCTTTAGGTCCATAGATGGTTATCGCGTGCACCTCTTGCCCCAATACATTCCTTGTTTGTGTGAACCTCATGACGAATAAAGCTGATTCTGATTCCAATTCTGATTTTGCAGCAGCACATTGCCTTTATCCGCCTGTCACTACATAAGGTTGTGCACTTCCACATAAAAATCCTATGACCCTGCCAGGCTTTAATATTCTTAGACATTCTGTGGTGCGTTCTCTGTGAGCCTTTTGCCTGTAAATGTGTCTGCTGTGCGCTTCATGGTGCATCGTCACGTGAGTGTCTTGACTGAAATGAGCGAAGCAGGTTCAGGCATGGCACTCGGGCAGCGCGCGTCATATCACCCATCGCCGTGGTCTAGCCATCGATTACCTTTGTGTTCTGCGCTGCTGCCACCCACCACCCCATGTTGTATGTCTGTCCTCCCTGTGGGGGATTTAACTCGTTGCTCCCTGCCTCAGTCATGCATGCTGCAGTGAAGGCAGGGAGCGCTTCCCCATGTACATCCATTCCGCCAATGTTAAACCATTTGTCATGTGTATGAATAAATGGTGAAATCAAATCACGTGAGTGTCTTGACTGAAATGCCAATTCATGCCAATAAAGAATGACTTAATTGAATAAAAAGAGTGTGTCAGGATGGAGAAAGAATGTAAGGATGGAGAGAGGGAAATAGAGAGACAGAATGTCAGGATGGAGAGGGGATGGAGAGAGAGGATGTCAGAATAGAGGGAATGTATCTGTGGTGTCTAACCTGCAGGCACCAGCTGAATGAAGAGGATGATGGCGCCCCCTAGGAACAGGGTGGAGGACTGACAGAATCTGCGTGGGCAGTACCTGCAGGGAATTGATAGTGCTCTCAGTAGCGTATCCGCTATATCAATAAAGTAGGATTCATTTAAGGATTAAGGATTGATTTATTGATTCCTTCATTCATGCAATGGGCTACATGATAAATGCATGAATGCTAAACGATAATAGTTTGATCAACCAACAAATTGAGTATCAGATGGATGGATGGGTTATAAAATTAAATTATATATATTTTTTAACCTCAGTAGCAGCATGGCTATGATGTAAGCAGGAAGCTCGACCACAGCAGATAGGAGGAAGTTGATGTAGGGGTCTCCATGCAGGTTGTTGGTGTTAAGGAGTAGTGCATAGTAGGCCATGGTAATAACCATCCTGGTTGACAGGAAAAACAGAAGGAAATGGGTCAGAGCAGAGGCCGAGATGAATGTGTTTATCAGACCTACATCCAACATGGTGTTGGCATGAAAGAGTTAACCTCACACCAAAATTTGTCATGACTATTCGTGTGGTGATTTTTTTAACAGTTGAAGCGACAAGACGGTTTTTCCTTTCTTTAGTGGATAAGTGGTCAAATGACAGCTGAGTTTTCCGACAGGGATTCAAGGTTGGAAAATGAACTTGCCTTTGTCAGTCGGTCATTCATTTCCATGTTGATAGTCATAAGATGATTATTACATAAGAACGTTTGTTGTCGACTTCTTCAATCATTTAGGTACAATAAATACAATAACAACACGGATCGAAACTTCACCAGTCCATTCGTCACTGTTCGCCAGCTCTGTCACAGCACAAATGCCCACCTCCTCTGTCAACATGCTCCTTTAAGGGGTGTGTCCTTAATTGGCCTTGATTGTCTTATGCGAAGCAGCTGGAGGCAAATGTCCCGAAAGCTGGCCACCTACTGGAGGAGCTGGAGGCGTGGCAGCATGCATTACATAAGTACACAGAACATACCTTACATCTATGATAAGCTCAAATTAAATAATATACAATCTTCAATACAGTATACAAACCTCTAAAGACACATAATACACATAATAACCTATACTAACTGTATAAACTTGTCTTAGGTTAATACTAACCTAAGACAAGCGAAGTACACTAGTGCAATATGGTTGGTTTATACATTTGTTGCCTGACATTCTCAACAGTCTACTGTCAACAATCATATTATTGTCCCTAGCAACAGAGCTTGTTTACGGAGAGCCTGTGCACTCCCTATTAAGCCCCATTGTACCGAATTTGGTTGAAGTTCCACTGGGGGTGATCTCCGACATGAGGCAATAAGTGCAAAATGAATAGGAGTCTTTGGAGCTAGACGGCTAAATGTGTCTCTTTCTTTCGCCTGATTGTTGTTGAGAAATCTCAGATTTGATTGCAGTTTTTGCAATTTCAACATGGATTAAATATAGAAAGTTGAATGAACGAGTACTTATGTCCTTTCGATTTCTTACAGGGCGAGTCGTTGTTGCCCATAACACGCTAGTGTTACGCGCACGCCTAGTGGCAGGGTGGTTTATTGTCCTGTCTCAAGAGATAACTTTTAAATATAACACTTTAGTGGCACGGCGGCCTTGCACATGGTGGTGATTGGAAGGGGGAGTGGGACTGTCCTGATTGGGGCCCAGGTAATTAAGGGGAGGGGTTTATTCTTTTTAAACGCCCGGATGGCGGAAACAATGGGGGAACCTCAGAGTCGTTGTGACTGAACATCACCCTCGATGCCGACCGGTTGCCCTTGGGTTTTCTGTTTCACACTGTTTCACACTGCCGATCCGTCTGCCTGTTTGCAAACGCTGTGCTTACTGTACTGAATACCTATATTCACAAACCTGATCAACACTACCAACCGCGAACAAGCTGTCCGCCGAACAAGACGGCTGCTGGGGCTGTCCCGGAGACCGGGGTGGGAGTCTACCTGCTGGGGCTGTCCCGGAGACCGGGGTGGGAGTCTACCTGCTGGGGCTGTCCCGGAGACCGGGGTGGGAGTCTACCTGCTGGGGCTGTCCCGGAGACCGGGGTGGGAGTCTACCTGCTGAGGCTGTCCCGGAGACCGGGGTGGGAGTCTACCTGCTGGGGGTGAGTGTTACAGGTTTTCTCCTTCCACTTTCCACCTGTCGGGACCCGCCGCGGCTAGTTTTAGCATGGGTTGTAGCTTTACATCCCCCTAGACAAACGACGACCGTAACATTAGCATTCTGCTAATAAATGCTGATTGTATGACGTCAATTACATTTTAAAAACAAAAAATTATATCCTGGGAAAAGTGGATTTTGAGGGATATAGCTCCATAAATCTCCATCCATTCTGCATTCACTGGCCCTCATATGGAACCAGAGTGGAATTGCAACCTGTTCAGAAGCCCGAAGTTTCAAGAGAGTGGCAGTTCTCCCTAGCCTGGCTCTGCCCTCCTACGTACTTCCGCTTAATTTAGATTTTGCTTCTGTACTAGGTCCGGCCATTAGGCACGTATTTCAGATATTTCAGGTTAATTTTCTACAGGCCAATCAGCGAACAGAGGGAGTAGCTGAGAACAATGACGTTGATGTTGTGCACTAGTTTGTGTTGTAGTTCCGTAATGGTGGCGGAAAAAGATGCGAGCGAAGCCACATTCAGTCCGTTGCAGCAACACTGCAGAATATCCATAAGCTAAAGCCAGAGCAAGAACAAGTTTTGCTGAGTTTTGTTGGTGGTCATGATGTTGTGCTCCCCCCCCCTGCTCTAGACAGATCCAATAGTTTTAAACTTCAACAGAGTACCCGTCTACAAGGAAGTCAACGCTTGTCAATGTAGCGAGGCCAGACTCTCTGTAAAAATGTAATGTACAACAGTCTGGTTAGGACCAGGCTAGCTTAATATTGGCCAAACAACCTAAACTAATTCCCATATGGTTTGAAGGAAGATGGAAAACCGAACAGTGTATTAACATTCAACAAATAATTCCAATACCAATGGATTTACAGTTATTTGACTCTAGGGGTTAAATAAGAGCACGGTCAAAGTAAGGTTAAATAAAATATTTTATAACATTGAAAATTAATGAAATCAACTACTAGGCAAACATGTTACAAAATGAAGGTTAACTCTTACCTACTCTATGATTATTGTAAACCAAAAATAGAAAGCAAGAGGTATGGAAGGAGGAGTAGGACAAGCCAGAGCTGAGGAGAAGGTCTCATGAGATCAAGAATCCACAGAACAATGCTTCACACATTCCTTTTTTACCCAAGAACAACCAATCCCACAACAATCTTGACCCTTACTTATCAACATATGACAATATGTTAACAGCAATGCTACAGCAAGTTACACAATGAGGTGTGAGAGCCATCAAGTTGAGACTGTCCAGTAACTCCACATTTTAGCATATGAGAGGTGGGGGCAGGTTGACACCCAACCTTAAAAGATCAGCCTTTATTCTTCTGCCCTAAGTACACTCTCTCCTGGTCAGTTTTTGGCACTTGCTTCATGAGATGAAGCCAGCCAGCTCTCCACTTGTGTCCCATAGGGCTCCCTCCTTGGACACCTCTTCTCCCTGTACACCACCTCGCTTGGACCAATCATCACCTCTCACGGCTTCTCCTACCACTGCTCAATGACGACACGCAGCTGTAGGACCAGGCTAGTAGGCTATAGCCTATCACACCCAACTTCACTACGCTGGTAACAAACTGCCAACCATGTGTTAACCCCATTGTCTTTCTATCTGTATTTCCTGTCATTCATAAATACAAAATAAACATGTATAATTTACAGAAAAAGTACTGTAATTTTGCCCCTTCCTGAGTCACCACCAGCGTGGAGTTTGCGTGTCCTAATGATCCTGGAAGCCAAGTTGTCGGGGGCTTTATGCTCCTGGTAGGGTCACCCAGGGCAAATAGGTTCCAGGTGAAGGACCACACAAAGCGTGGCTCAAAAACCTACCATGAAGTAAAACATAAATGATTGCCCTTGCCCGGACGCTGGTCACCGGGCTGGAGCCAGGCCCGGGGGTGGGGCTCGATGGGGAGCACCTGGTGGCCGGGCCTTTTCCCGTAGCCCGAAGAGACAACGTGGGACCCCTTTCCAGTGGGCTCACCATCCACAGGAGGGGTCATGGGGGTCGGGTGCAGTGTGAGACGGGCGGCGGTCGAAAGCGGTTCGATCCTCGGCTGCAGAAGCTAGCTCTAGGGACATGGAACGTCACCTCGCTGGCGGGAAAGGAGCCTGAGCTGGTGCGCGAGGTAGAGAGGTTCCGGATAGATATAGTCAGCCTCGCCTCGACACATAGTATCGGCTCCAGAACCAGTCTACTTGAGAGGGGCTGGATTCTCTTCCACTCTAGAGTTGCCCTTGGTGAGAGGCGTCGAGCTGGGGTGGGAATACTTGTTCCCTCTCCGTTCGGCGCCTGTACGTTGGGGTTGACCCTGGTGGACGAGAGGGTAGCCTCCCTCCACCTTCGGGTGCTCACGCACCAAACGGCAGCTCAGAGAACCCCCCCTTTTTGGAGTCTCTGGGGGGGTGCAGGAAAGTGCTCCTCCCGGAGATGCCCTCGTCCTCCTGGGGGACTTCAATGCTCATGCAGGCAATGACAGTGAGAGCTGGAGGGGCGTGATTGGGAGGAACGGCCCCCCCCCGATCTGAACCCGAGCGGTGTTTTGTTTTTGGACTCCTGTGCTAGACACGGCTTGTCCATAACGGACACCATATTCAAGCATAAGGGTGTCCATATGTGCACCTGGCACCAGGACACCCAGGGTCTCAGTTCGATGATCGACTTTGTAGTCGTGTCATCGGACCTGAGGCCGAATGTCTTGGACACTCGGGTGAGGAGAGGGGCGAAGCTGTCAACTGATCACCACCTGTTGGTGAGTTGGCTACGATGGTGGGGGAGGATGCCGGTCAGGCCCAAACATATTGTGAGGGTCTGCTGGGAACGGCTGGCAGAATCCCCTGTCAGAGGAGAGCTTTGATCATGTCTCGGGGGGGCCAGGGCCATTGAGTCCGAATGGGCCATGTTCCGGGCCTCCATTGTCGAGGCGGCTGACCGGAGCTGCAGCCGCAAAGCAGCTGATGTGTACCGGCAGGCCAAGCAGAATGCGGCTTTGGCGGTCGTGGAGGCAAAAACCCAGGCGTGGGAGGAGTTTGGCGAGGCCATGGAGCAAACCTTCTGAACGGCTTTGAAAAGGTTCTGGACCACCATCCAGCAACTCAGGAGGGGGAAGCAGTGTACTTCTAACGCTGTATATAGTGGGGATGGTGCGCTGCTGACCTCAACGAGGGACGTCCTGGATCGGTGGAAGGAATACTTTGAAGACCTCCTTAATTCCACCAACACGCTCAACACGAGTCTGGGGACATCGGGGGGGGCCCTTCTATCGCTGGGGCTGAGGTCGCCTAGGTGGTCAAAAAGCTCTGCGGTGGATGAGGTCCTCCCGGAGTTCCTTAAGGGTCTGGATGTTGTAGGGCTGTCTTGGTTGACACGACTCTGCAACATCGCGTGGACATCGGGGACAGTGCCTCTGGACTGGCAGACCAGGGTGGTTGTTCCCCTCTTTAAAAAGGGGGACTGGAGGGTGTGCTCCAACTTTAGGGGGATCACACTCCTCAGCCTTCCTGTGAAAGTCTATTCAAAGGTCCTGGAGAGAAGGGTCCGTCGGATTGTCGAACCTCGGATTCAGGAGGAGCAATGTGGTTTTTCGTCCTGGCCGTGGAACTGTGGACCAGCTCTACACCCTCAGCAGGGTCCTGGAGGGTGCATGGGAGTTCGCCTAACCAGTCTACACATGTTTTGTGGATTTGGAAAAGGTGTTCGACCGTGTCCCTCGGGGGCTCATGTGGGGGGTGCTCCGGGAGTACGGGGATTCCCTGATCGGGCTGTCCGGCCCCTGTACGACCAGTGACAGTTTTGGTCCCATTGCCGGCAGTAAGTCAAACTTGTTCCCGGTGAGGGTTGGACTCCGCCAGGGCTGCCCTTTGTCAGCGATTCTGTTCATAACTTATATGGACGGAATTTCTAGGCGCAGCCAGGGCGTTGAGGGGGTCCGGTGTTAGTGACCTCAGGATCGGGTCACTGCTTTTTGCAGATGATGTGGTCCTGTTGGCTTCATCGGGCCGTGACCTTCAGCTCTCACTGGAGCAGTTGGCAACCGAATGCGAAGCGGCTGGGATGGGAATCAGCACCTCCGAATCTAAGGCCATGGTTATCGACCGGAAAAGGGTGGAGTGCAATTTCCGGGTCAGGCAGATCTTGACCCAAGCGGAGGAGTTCAAGTATCTCGGGGTCTTGTTCACGAGTGAGGGAAGAATGGAGCGCAAGATCGACAGGCAGATCGATACGGCGTCCGCAGTGATGCGGGCTCTGCATCGGTCCGTTGCGGTGAAAAAAGAGCTGAGTCAAAAGGCGAAGCTCTCTATTTACCAGTCGATCTACGTTCCTACCCTCACCTATGGTCAAGAACTGTGGGTAGTGACCGAAAGAACGAGATCTCGAATACAAGCGGCCAAAATGAGTTTTCTCTGCAGGGTGTCCGAGCTCCCCCTTAGGGTGAGAAGCTCGGTCATCCATTTTTTTACAGTGTACCAGGAGCACCAGGCTCCAGACAACGCAGCCCTCAGGTTCATGAGGACGCACAAACCTCTCCACCACGATAAGGTGATGGTTCCCGGAAAGGCCTAGAAAGTTAATCTATTCATTTATTGACTTTAATTACTAACATAGGACTATTTAGACTATTTACAAGTAAATAAATAAATAAACTATTGGTTACATGTTCAAATACAGTGTTATTACATTTAGATGTTAGTTTATTTCCTTCAGGGACAGAATGACACTTATTGTGGGACTTGTTGCACTTGTTCGTTAGTTGTAACTGATTAAACTACTTGTACTCGCTGTGAATTATATTATTCACAGCGAATTGTTGCTTGCTTTCCTCCATGTACACTCTAGCACTTTCAAGGATCATGTTGTTGTAATTTGTTTAATTACATGCTCTTCTGGTTCTACCCATTGGCACTTATTTGCTTTTCACGATGAATGCCTTATGTTTTGGCTACCCGCAATTTGAGATGTGTAATGAACACAAAAAATATTTAATTATATTTTCGGGATATTTGTACAGGTTAAAAGCAAGCAGTGTTGATACTGCTTTTTGTATTTTTTAGTTTCACGCCTCCGTTGAAACTTCAATAAACCTGTGGACAAGAAGTAAACTGTCTTCAGAGTCTTGGTGTTCGGAATGCTGATCTGCATTCTGACTGTATAAGCTATATACAGGATACTGAGGATCTATATACAGGATACTGAGGACTGCACAAAGTGATAGAAACTGCATAGGAAAAGTCAAGAAAGCAGGATCCTGGATTTATTTGAATTATATATTTATTTTTATATTTTTATCTCTCATCAATGCAGTCAAATGACCAGACCTCAGCGCTTCTAGTGATACGGGTATTTGCGGTTGCTACAGGAGAGAGATCTACCAAAGAAGAAAAACCCACCACAGGAGAGTCCCACCACAGGAGAGACCTACCACAGCAGAGAGCAGAGGGTGATGATGGACACCATGTTGCAGCTATGCAGGATATCCAGGAAGTTGTGTTTCTTCTGCTGCCGCTCGTGAGCATCTGCAACCTGTCAAGTTGTATGTTTCAAGAAGAAATTCTCATCAATACAACGTTTGTCTTACCTGCTCAAGGTTACATGTTGATTCCTCACCTCTGTTGGAGAGAAGATTACATCAGGAGCGTCCACCTTGTTCTGTCTGGCAGCTCTCCTCAGTATGGCCTCAGCTTCCTCCACTCTGCCCTGAGAGAGCAGCCACCGGGGGGACTCTGGGATGAACCTGGACACAGAAAGGCGCAGTACTCTCTGACCTTCAGGTTTACTTTTCACTATGATACCATTTATTTGCTATATTAGCTCACGAGAATATGGAACACCAGGGAGATTTCTAGGAGCCATATCAAAGCCTAAACAAAAGCAATCTAGCATATGGTGTCCTCTTTCTGTGCTTGCAAAGGCTAGGTTGATTGTCATCCCCTTGACGTTTCTTGTGAGAGTAAAACCCCCCCATAATGTGATACTATTTAATTGCCCTGATTCCTGTATTCTTGGTCCAGTCTTCTGAGATGCTCAACTTCAGTGTATCAGACACCTCAACTTATAGATCTATAATAAATATGTTTTGTCTTAAACTTGTACTTGGCAATTCACTTCATTGACTTGTAATTTCACAGCAATTGGGTACTATCTAGTGATGGGAAATTAGGATCATTTTACGGGACAACGGGGGAGGGGGTGGCTGTTCCTCAACATCTGATAACCAATTCCCTGGCCTGAATACGTCCACTATTGCAAACATATATGTAACGGAGGTACTTTTCTATATGGGGACTTTTATGTTTACAAGTTTCTGAGATGCGGAAGAAGAGCTATAAGAAAAAGAGCTGACACTCCATGGTCGCTGACTCGCTGTACAAGAAGTCGACATTGTTACGTTGGAGCTGTAATATAAGACAGTGGTGCACAGTTTAAGTTGTGCAAGTTTAGTGTATGCTATCATGGTTGTGTGAAATTGGGGACTTATCTAAAGCAGCTGGCTGAGGGCACGTGAGAGAGTTGCTGGAGCTGTGAGTTTCATTTAGAAAATTGGTGTGTTTTGTCGCCCTCTGCTGTTAGTGCGGGAGGGTTAATTAATGGATGCACTTGGGAAATTGCCGCCCGCCCCCCTCTTCATGCAGCCCTGGCACTGCGTCCACACTAATACGGCACATTCGGACACTGAAAACTGAGCTTTCTGAATACGCTCTCCCTAGCCGGAGACTTTTGAAAACGCCAGGGGCGGAGCTAGAATCTCAGTACAGTGGGGGCGGAGCTTCATCACAGGGCCCTCTACCACCAAGTAATTTAAAAATTAAAACCGTAAAAAAAACAGTAAAATATCTGATGAATGCATATGTTATAATGTGTCAAAGTAAGCCTGTATGTCAAATAAAATACAAAGAAAAGTCAACATTTTGTATAAGTTTGTAGTGACGAACAATGAAAACAGTTTGCCAGTCAAGTAAAAATATTTCAACACCACAGACAGCGGCAGCTGATTGACAGCGATGGTGCTGAACAGGCCAAGTGCGCTCAATCAGATAATGAGAAGTATGATGTGAGAGGATGACACGATGCTACCACACTTCTCCTACTATCTCGTTCTTGTCTTTTTAATGCGCCTAATTTATATTTTCTCTCACTTTTTGTTATTCTCTAAGTGACTACTCCCTGGATAAATATTGTCTAAGTTTAGTAAAAAAAAGAAAAAGCTATTTGAGAAAGAAGCAGACAGAAGGGTCTGTTGACTTCTCACTCCTGAATGGACAGAGTTATCACTGTGGTAGGGGGACGACTCTGGGGTGGGCAGATGTGTATGTAACTCATCTCACCATAGCACTATTCGAAAATCCCATTTGAAGGTGTATTTCCATAACTTACCACCAGAGGGGTATGTAAATTACTCCAGACACAGCCATGGACAGCACCAGGCTCCGCCAGTCCCTGAGGAAGTAGGCAGCACAAGGCATGGCCATCTGGCCAATTCCAGAGCCCATAAACACCCCCAGGGAGCAGAACATTACCCGCATCCTGGGACTGAGGATCTCAGAGCCTGCAAACACATACGCACCCACACATACATGCATTCACACACACAAACCACAGCATCTAATCAGTTGCCCTTCTCAGGCTGGGTAGTATAGACATTTATACCAAGTTCGGTTTAGAAAGAAACCTATAAAAGGGGTTGCTATGTAACTCTGACACACAGACCTTTGAAATTCACCATAAAAATATTGAAGCGCCCCTTTGGCATCGAACGCTGTCAACATAACTGACCTAGAACGTAAGCCACCACGTAGTTGGAAAACCCTCCAAAACCAACAAAGAAGAAGATGGCGGAGAAGACCTCCCAGCTGGAGGAGAAGACTTGTGCGAGGATAGCAAGCGTCTGCAGAACCATCATTACGAAGAGCACGGGCCGCCGACCAAATCTGAAGGATACACACAAGTACACACACAAACTAGAAAGGTACATTTCCTAAAGAAAATGTGTGTGTTTGCTGAATTCAGTTCACTATTTTGTTTTGATGGCTTGAATAACAAAGGTTTTACAAAGATTTTAAAAGAGGTATGTGCTTTTAAAACAAAATGGTCGGAAAAGTATTAAAAGTAGGCCTATATCTGTCATTGTTATGCATTGCAATATTTTCTAACTGTTGAAAAAGGAGAAAGGAAGAGTGATAAAAAGAGTATCTTATTGACTTTCATAAATGTTTTAGCGTTAAAAGTAGGCCTATTAAAGAATGAAAGACTGAGAAACAGAAAAAAGTTTGAAGTTATCAATATCATAGCAGACAAAAGTATGTCAGCAGTATGAAGTATATTGCCATATCACGAACAGCTAAACCGGGGTTAACGAAAAGCTCACTGCAGCTGGCCTACGGTGTTAACAGTCTTTCCAAATACCACTTTGACACACTTGCGAGAAAAGATTCTCTGGTTAGATGTAGCATGATCTAATTTACCACCCACAATAGTTCCGTTTTTTTTTGCAGCAGCATTCTGAGTTAGAGTAGCGCACAGCAGTCACGTAATGTGACGAGATTTAATTTAAAAGTATAAAAAGGTCACCAGGGACAACGACAACATCGGCAACCCTGCACCATGGATTATTATTTTGATGTCATCTTTAAATTTAGTGTCAACAGGACTGGGTGTGCACACATGATTAGTTTCTCCTCCACCTTGAACCTGAACCTAGATCCTAGGTTCTAGGTTTGCTAACAATGACCAACCGTTGCTACGTTACAAGAAACAAGGAACCAATCCAATTGGCCAACGCTCTTCATCACTATATTTAAATTTAAAATTTTCGGCTCGAATTTGATAGGGTTATGGGAGTGGCGGCACTGAAAATTATATAGGCCTACTGTAGTTACAGTTAAACTAAATATTATTTCCCACCCTAACTCCTCCCTCAGGTTTTGCACTAAGTAGGTTTTGCACATTTTTATCTAGCGACTAGCGACAAGTCTGGTGACTTTGTCCTACTTTGGCAATCACGGTTTTTGTTGTTGACCAACAGCAAAATAATGAATTTTATTATATGGCAACGACAGTACGAGTCTTCTGATTGGCTATGGGTAGTCATGCCAGACGCGTATTGACCTCGTCCGCAGTCCAATAAGTAAGGGATAATGTATAGAACGCCGGTCATTATCGGGAAAATAAGCCCTGACAGGGCGAACAGCACCCTCCGCAAAGCGGAATGCCTGAAAAAAAATATCAGGTCAATTTTTACACCGGTCTGCCAAATGTATTTGTTTTGATTCAACCATGAGGCTGCTCACATTCTACACTTCACTCTTAGTATTTTGAGTTGTAAGCAGAAAAAAAAATGCTTTAAAAAATCGATGTAATCTTTATAAATAATAAGTATGCGTTTTTAGATATATATACAGATAATATACAGAACTATCAGTTGTAAAAATGATCAAATTATAATAAACAATAATAATTGTTATTTTTGTGTTCGAATTTTTATATGGGTGCTGAGATGAAATGAGGTGCTTGAGCACCCCTAAAAAGGGTCTAAAATCGCCACTGAGATGTAGTTAAATAAACTCTTCCTAGCTACAGTGGCCGCAAGCATTTTTATTATTTATCCTATTATTTATTTATACATTTTCACACCTTTCATGTCTACTTATTTATCCGAAATTACCTATTTTCTTACTTTAACTGTGCTGTCGGGACAATACAATAAACGTTCATTTGTACCCGGATAACTGGATGTGACATGCTTGGTTGATGCACACACACTGTACAGACACACAAACTGTACAGACACACACATGCATACCTGTCAGACAGCTGGCCAGAGATGAATGTCCCCACCAGGACACCCATGAAGTAGATGGAGGACGTCAGAGGCTCCTTAAATGCGTTGTCACACACCAGATCCCACTGCCAAACAAACATGATTCCAAGTATACATATACTGTATATTACATGACAACATTTGAAAATGACTTCTCCCAATTATTTTCAACGCTAATCAAATTGGAATTAAATTCAAATACAATTTTAATACTGAAGCCTTTTGATTTCATAGACATAACTAATGACAATGTATTAATGTAGCAAATACTTTAATCCTAGGGGACATGCACACATAAAGTACAGCATAAAATCAGGGATCAGAAGTGAATAGTTCTAACATGATTTTGGTAGACAGCTCTATGGGCGTATGTCAAGCCCCCTGTGACATGCTTGCGTGTAAAAAGGGCTGTACAAATACATTTTGATTTGACCATAGAATATCCAGAAAAAGTGCACAGATGTATGGTCTGTGGTAATCTGTCAAGCAATAAAAACATATTAAAACATTTATAGAATAGTTTTACTGTAATCATATCACCTTTAAAGCCAAGTACTATCTGCATTATTATTTCTAATGTTTACTCAAGCTCTGTGTTTTCTTGTTTAGTGTCTCAAATTGTTACATATAAGTGGTCTAGGACTCAAAGTCAGATAGTGAGCGGTTAGAGAATCGGGCTATTAATCAGAAGGTTTCCGGTTCAATTCCCGGAAGTGCTTAATGATGTTGTGTCCTTGGGCGAGGCACTTCACCCTACTTGCCTCAGGGAGAATGTCCCTGTACTTCGCTCTGGATAAGAGCATCTTCTTAATGACAACATTTTAGCAGATGTAAATGTAGGACTCACCTCTGTGACGATAGTTGACAGGTATATATCTCTGCTGTACTTCCATCCATCCAGACAGCTCTCCAGTGGAATGTTACTCAGGTTAATGTGTACATCTGGTAGGATATTCTGACTGGAGTAGTTCCTGACTATGTCCAGGTTTAACCTGGAACAAGAGCTCTGTTTTGTCACCCCATCTACAGTCACCAGAGGGATGGTCACGTTCCTCCACACCTCACTGATGTTGGACTCCTCAGGTATGTAGCATTCATGAGGAGGGGTGTCACCTGCAAACACTATGTAGATGCCTACAAAGCCATTTGGAAGGATGCTGATGGACAGAGCCAGGAACACCATTCGCTGGTAGGGCCCCCACGATCCAAGAAAGGCAGTGATTTCGTCAAAGTCTCGCACCTCTGCGACCCTCTTCACTACTTTTTCCTTGTCCATGTCCCTTCCTACTGACAAAACTTTGAGCCACGATTTGCTATGTGTTTCCCAGAGATACACACTTTCATGTTATACATCACTCATTATATATGGCTGATTTGCACACTGGTTTGTCTCAAACACTGAAGCTTGTGTTTTCTCACTTCAATCTGCCCGTCCGTTATTCTTATCTGTCTGATGTAACCACAGTTCTATTGCCTGGGTATATATCCTCTCTAGTACTTTCTAGACAAAGTCCACATGTAGGAAATCTGTATTTAACTGCTATCTATATGGCAATCTATCTTTGTAGTTGTCTTGTCACCTTGAGGGTTCTACGATACCTGTCTGAAGACTAAGAAGAACACTTATCCTCTCTCAGGAAGCTATAGGCACCTCAATGAACAGTATAATGAGTTCAGCCAGACCACACAGAGCCAACATCTTGCCACACTTGAAGAGTCTGATTTGATCACATCAGACAAACCTAATCAGCCCTCTTAACACCCTCAGTATGCAAAGGAACCATAGAGTTGTAGCAGCAAGAGTACAAAGTGGGGAATTATGACAGGGATATTTGTGTCATGTTTGTTATTTTGTTTTAATGTTGTGTTTACTGAAATCTTGATTCTAGTAACTACTTCTTCATGAAAGATAACTAAGTCATCCTTGGTATCTACACATACCTATCATAATAAAACAATCATTCAACTATATTTTGCAACTGTACCAAGATGTCCAGAACAATATTTGAATAATCTTATGAACCAGCCAGAGAAACCAGCAGTGTCAAACAACTCAACTTGTGAATGCTATGTTGTACAATATTCATTCATTACCCAGAATTATACAGTCCAACTAACTCTGTACACAGTCTTAACAGCATATATTGAATTTCTCAAAACTATGTGTTCAATCTTCACATCATTGTGTCACTTGTGCACATCAAAAAAGCAGTTTCTCATTTCTTTGAACAAGTTGTAAATGCTTTGGTACATCCATGCAAATGATTATGTACAATTCTCTGCTATTTCCTACATTATCAATTGCTTTTGTCATGTTGATCAAAATGTATTATAATGGGTCTCTGTTGAATAGTCTCACTCTCCACAACATTTAGGCATTATTTCATAGCTTAAGCCTTTACTTGCAAAATGGTTGAACAAGTCGTCATAATATGTCAAGCATATTTCTATACATTTCCATTAGACTTTTATCGAAATCTGTCCTGAATTGGTAAATTGCTCTCAGGTGAATCTAGACTTTCTCTAACAAAGGTGCGTCTCATGAACCATCAACTGGCAAGTATATATAGCCAGAGCACAACACAATGTTACAATGTCTGACAATGGAAGGACAAGGAATTGGGGGGGGTCGCAAAAGAAGATATTCGTTGTGATGTGGATGAGAATTTGTGGTCCAACAAACGTCAGGAGTTGTAGGAAGACTGCACTGTAATTCCTACAGCACTGCATTTACAGTTTTCCCTAAGGAGATTGTCCTATGTTCACATTTATTTTCCTTTCTGTATCGCAATGACATGGTCTGTCAACAAATTACAGTACAAACAGTAAAAGCGTAAATGTGAATCTTGTCGGTCTCTTGCAATCAAACTCCTATATACACTAAGGTGTAACCTACAATTTACAATAATTGTCATAAAAACTTTAGCCATAGTTTACATCAGAACATCCCTCCAGAGTACACTGTTATATTGACAACATGACTAAGCAATTTGACTGTCTTATCTGTACACAATGACACGAGGACTTGTCATTCTGATGGCACTGACATGTTCATTGACACAGATATTTACTTTTGAGAGATGAACTAAGGATTTTGAGCAAGAGACTGGCTTTTGCAGGTAATCCATGGTGTTTTGCTATTTGTACGAATTGTTTTGAGAAATGCACTTACTGCTTTGAGAACTTCAATTCTGATCTGAGAAATGTACCAAAGCGACTGAGAAAAACTGTAATACGTTTTACACAAATAAAATAAAAAGTAGTTTTACATACAGTAAATGTTTAGCTTTGTAGTTTATATCCAGTTTGGAGCAACATTAATGCAACAACTGTAATGTCTACAAGTGCCCAAAATGAATACTGTAAAAACTGAAATACATTAAATGAAAACAATTATAACTTTGATTCTTTACGGAATTCGT
The DNA here is from genome assembly GCA_903064625.1 of Mallotus villosus. Classification (NCBI taxonomy): domain Eukaryota; kingdom Metazoa; phylum Chordata; class Actinopteri; order Osmeriformes; family Salangidae; genus Mallotus; species Mallotus villosus. The sequence continues at coordinate 48,822 of CAEFZP010000303.1, forward strand.
CTTTGCTGTTTCCTTTCTCTGTGGATTTTTTCTTGCTGCCTCGGAGTCTGTACCAGGTGAAACAGTAACACGAGGCTATTAAAGTTACTCATTCGCACAATGCAGAAATGTTTAACAGTTAAGTATATCATTGATATACATAAATACTGTAAAACTTTGAACTTCTGATCCTTGATCTTCTGCTGCAATTTTTACAAGGACTATCTGCACATTGCTTTTGCAGTCCTTCTGACATAATCTGACATTGTCTCATAGAAGTATACCCTTAAAACAGCTTTGACTGATTATGTGTTTTAACACAGTGCATGTTCAACAGTATTATCTTACAACCAAAGTCCCAATCCTGGCATACACATGGTAGGCTCTGTAAATAAATATTTACCCTGTTTAATTACTATATTTCCTCTATAAATGTAGAATTACATTGGTGTAAGGATATAGTTTAAAGGGGTGATTGACTGTTTTTTTTTGTATTTTACACTGTTCCTTAAGGTCTCCAAATAGGGTATGTAACATTGGTTTGGCTGAAAATGGCCCGGGTGCTGTTCTATGCCCTCTTTTAGATCCAGCAGTTTTTTCCCGGGAAAAAACGCTAGCTTTTTCCCTTATATCATTGGTATTTAGATGAGCTGTGCGCCGATTGGTTGGTTTACAACGAGCAAGCTGCGGAGCAAAGACGGCCAACAGCACTCACTGAAACAAGAAGGTGGCGACGCCGACTTGAAATAAAAACGTACAAATAAATCTATTGTGTCTACACAACACTGTTTTCAACAGATTGACTAGATATCATTTGAAATGATTGCGGTAGTTTCCACGTCTGTTGTCGAAGCAAACAGAATCGCCTTAGGTGGGTAACGTTAGCACTACAGCTTAGCAAACAAACTATCATGATTCAACACAGCTTCAGTTAGCTATAGCTATCTTGCTGAAAAATATATCTGGACAAACATGCATCTGAATTGTAGATTTACATAACAACATGGGTTATTTATTTGAATGAAACATAGTCAGGAACATGAAATAACGTAAGTCCCATTGCCAATAAACTAGGCTAAATCATAACACATTCATGCTCTTGCGTTAGCAAGCTAAACTGGTTTACATGCCTACAGTATAGCTAGGTGTTTTCGCTATCTAGCTGTTCTTACATTCCTTGCAAATCACCGATGAAAGGCAGATGAGCTTGAGTGTAGTTAACTTCGACTAGATGGGTATGGCTGATGTTTGTTTATACCTTAGCATATAAGATCTCTGTGCAGTTGCGCGAACCATTTCACCAAGGAAGGTTTTAAAAACCTAGGACAATGTAAAGCAGGATTTGCTATGAAGCTGTTGCTGAAAAGAGGAGCGTTCCGACCTTAGTTATGTTCATCACAACCGCAAGCTGTAGTATGATTTTGTCGGTAACAGTTATTAATGCTAACGTATCCTGTATCTAGCACAGCCTTTCTCCAGTTATTTCGAATAGATAATCTAGACAGGCGTCAGCAAAAGGCTAGACTGCTTTCGTTTTCTGGCAATTTTTTGCGAAGCTTCCCTTCTAATGCCGACTACAGCTAGTCTAGCGAGTCATTTGCTAAGTAAGGTATGTTGATGTGTGTAGAAACGTAGCGTCGCTACCTCGGACTGGACCAGCCAGTGAGTGGGCTGGTCTGGATGTACATTTTGGGGCGTGACAAAGATACAGACGAGAGCCAAAAAAGGCGGTCCCCGGAGTGACGTCAGTCCGGTGGCTTTGTTGAAAAGCTAGCGTTTTACAGCCAAATGTTTTCATTTCGAGATTTGCATAGGAAAGAGGTGTCAATGGACTTCACTGAGGTTCACTGTATGTTCATTTTACCCACCGAACTGTCGTTATTCAACTATGACAAGGTAAAATCGGTTTTGCAATCAATCAGTGACCCCTTTAATAAATGTTCATGTAGTCAATTTGTGTATTTTTGGTTAATCTTTAAGTTTAGAGTTATAATATGCAGATTGACCTCCAACATTATCCAGGCCTTCTACATCATCCATACCTCATACACCATCCAGACCTCCAACATCCTCCAGACTTCCAACATTATCCAGACCTCCTACATCATCCAGCCTTCCAAAATCACCCAGACCTCCAACATCACATGTGTCAAACTCATAACCCCTGGGACAAATCTGGCCCCACATTTTTATCCGGCCCACACATCAATTTAGGTTCTTGAACAGCCACTGAGTTGAAGCTATCTGTGGTCTCCACAATGACACCAAACCAAACAGAGAGACATGCCACCAGTGCACCTGCAAGCTGGCTAACAGAATCGCACAAAAAAGAAAAGGTGACTTTGAAGGCAGACAATTAAAAGAGAGGTGGGAGACTGAATACTTCTTTACCGAGTGTGAGGAGAAGCCATTGTGTCATATTTGCTGAGATGATCTCCATTTTCAAACAATATAATTTGTGTTGTCATATAGAATATATATAACACACACAAGCAGAGATATGGAGCCATGGAAAGGGAACAGAGGCTTTAGAAAGTCACCAAACTGAAGAGAGGCATGCAGCCACAGTAAAATATGTTTATTCGAGTGATGAAGCTGTAAAGGCAAGTTTCATCATAGCAGAGGAAATAGCCAAATCAGGGAGGCCATTCATAGAAGGAGATTTTCTAAAAAACTGACAAACGACAAGCATTTTCAAATGCCAGTCTTGCTAGAAACACCATGACCAGTAGAATGGAGATAGATGCAGTTTTTTTGTTGACCTTTTGAGTATATATTTTTTAGGACTTGATGTGGACCAAATTGTATGTGAGAAGGCTATATGAGGCAAATAAATAAACTATATATTTCTGGCCCTTGATGTGATTCTCATCTCCCAGTGTGAAATATAGTTTGACACCTCTGTCCTACATCATCCAGATCTCCTACATTATCCACACCTCCTACAACTTCAAGATATTTTATGTCATCCAGACCTCCTACAGACTGACAATCTTTAACTCACCCCATGATGGTTTGCATCTGGTCCATGGTCTCAGGTAAAACCTTACCAAAGCTCTCTGGGAGCAGGAAACAGAACAGACCTCCAAATATGGCCATGCTTCCAATCAGTAGATATGGCAGATACCTGTAGTATTTACCTGAGAAGGAAGGGAGATGTAAGGATCAAGCAGATGGGATTAGTGCAGGGGTACTCAATTAGAAACCCAAAAGGTCCACTGACCAAATTTCCATTCGGTCCAGGGTCTGGAACAGTGATGGTTTATTTTTCTGTCCCATACCTCAGAGTTCTGGGGGTAATTTTGTTTAAAGTGTCCATGCTTTGTGTCATAGTGACGTTTCACATTACCACTTTAGACAAGGGCAAACGTCTCATTGCAGATTAAATACATCGGTGTTGTGCTCCCCACCGGCAACACAAAATGCATACTTTTCAGTCCACTCTGTCTGAAATTTGAGATTTTCCTAATCAACTTTTCGCTTTTTGTCAAGTTTAGAGCACACCATGATTTTCACTAAAGAAGAAACGGGTACCGTCAGCAAATCGATTAGCCTGTGATGTTGCGAATGACACACACAGCCTGCAAGAGCCACAGAGGTTGCGGCCAACAGTTATTACATCTCCTGATTGGACCTTTGGATTGGACACGGAAAATATAAACCACATCTAGTGGGAACAAAATTATAGGCTATAGCGCAATATCACGCACCGATGAATGGATCATGACTAAATTAGAATGTTAATTTTGGCTTCAGTCCAAATTGTATTGCCTCAGGGTTCGGACCGGAGTCAGCCTATTGAGTACCCCCTGATTAGTGTTATTGAATATGTACTTTAGCATTTAGTTTGATTTTATTTCAAGTTAGTTAGTAAAAGTTAGATATGATTTACCTCTAGATCTTACATAAGCGCAGCTAGTTCAGGCAGGGCAATCGGGCAGCACACGTCATCAAGGGACGTAAGGCGTCTTACTTCACCTTTCTTCCTCCGCCCACTACACCCATATTAGCAGCGCATATTCATTGGGCGCGTCCTATAAGGCGTCTTTAAAAGACGCGCGGATACGCACACACTCACCCCGGTCGTTTATGATCACTGATGCTGCCAGTCCTGTTCGTGTTCACACGTATATTGGCTATTTTCGATTCTGTTTGTTATGTCCGACTCTTCCGATTCGGCTGTGGCCTGTTTGTTGGGGGTGTTCGGTGGTGACTCGGACGGGCCTACCGGATGTCTTACTTCCGCGGAACCCGGCGACGAGGGGAATGGAGTTCGAAGGAGCTCACGTCTGGCCCGGAGATCGGCTGCATTCGAGGATTGGCCTGTCCACCGCATTCTCGACTCCCTGTATTCCAGGGGTGTGTCTCCTCCCAGGGGATACGACTACGAAGACCTTTTCCCGTTCTTCGTGGAGTGCGGCGAGCCTGCTCCTTCTGCTCCCCCGAGCGCCCCGGCAGGAAAACGAAGGGGGAAACGGGGCTCCTCTTCACTACCGGCACCCGGAAAGAAGGCTCGAGGCTGGGGGGAGAGCCCGGCCCCGGTCTTCTGTACCCTTCATCAATCGCTTAGTCCGACGGCTAACGTGGACAAGCGTGCTTGATAATTTCATACTGCGCGCCTGTGACGGCCTCCTCGGCCGTTAATTGGCTGCACCTGGCCCGGTGGCTCAAAAGGACGTCGAGAAAGAGAGGCGGTCCTTCTTTTGTCCTCAGCACGTTTTCGTTTTGCGTTGTGGCAGTTTTGCGATTAGTTTTGTTAACACACTTTCCAACAATGCTCACCTACATCAGACACACACACCCACGTACATTACTGACTACTGACTTCCACACCCCATTTTTGTTCTGTTCAGATTTATCAGTTATTAAAACACTCATATTCTTAGTTCTCGCGCATGTGTTCCCCGTCATTTTTGCCACAACCCCTGAGCCGGGTTCGTGACATGGGGGCTCGTCCTAAGGCCTTCGGGGTTTTTGTTTTAGGGAGCGCATGCGTGGAGATTCGGGTTTTTGGCTGTGGTTTTGGTTTGTGCTGCGAAGTTTTTTGGTGCTGCTGCGGGGACGTCGCTCCGGTGGTGTTTCGGTTGGCAAGGAGAGGGTGGCACTTTCGGGACTCGCCGATTGTTTGTTACTTTTGTTTGTTATTTTTGGGGGGGTTACTGTGGTTGGAGCGGTTGTCCTCGGGGGCACTTCCGTGGGGTCGGGGGGGGTCGTCAGCTTGCTGGTTGCCTATTCCACTCCAACGGGCTATAGGTGCGTAAGTACCCGCCACAACGCCCCTGAAGTCTAGGGTTGAGCTTTATTTGGGGATCCTCTCCTTTCTGACCGACACTTGCTGGGGTTGGGGTGGTTATTGCAGCTGTGGAGGGTTTTATTGAGGCTCCATTGGATGAGTTGTCGGCGGGGTTCAATAAGGACCAGTTGCTAAGTCTCGCGGGTCATTATGGGGTCAAGGTCAGTGGTAAAGGCTTAAAAGAGTCTGTTCGGGCGGGCTTGGTGGCGGGCTATGACCTATGACCTTCGAGCAGCAGAAGGAGCTTTTGCAGCAGCAGAGGGAGCTTTTGCTGCTGCAGTTGGAGCTGGCAAAGGTGCGCAGGCTCGCGGGTAGGGGGTTGGGAGAAGAGGAGTCCTTCGGGGTTGGGGGGGGTCGGTTGTCTGTGGGCCGGGAGGGGTTTGATATCGCAGGGGAATTTACGGCTCCTTCCCAAATTTAGTGAGCGGGATCCGGAGATTTTTTTCTATTTGTTTGAGCGGGTGGCTAACGCTCGGCACTGGCCGGACTCGGAACGCACGCTCATGCTGCAGTGCGTTCTGACTGGGAAAGCCCAGGAGGCTTATTCAGCCCTTAGTAGTAGGGAAAGTGGGGATAACGGGGCGGTAAAGTCTGCTGTACTTCGGGCTTATGAGTTGGTGCCCGAGGCCTATAGGCAGCGCTTTAGGACGTGGAGAATGACGGAGGGGCAGACGCATGTGGAGTTTGCCCGTGAGTTGACGTCCCATTTATCCCACTGGTGTGGTGCTTCGGGGACGGATACATTTGACGGTCTCTGCAATTTGCTGGTGTTGGAGCAGTTTCGCGAATCAGTTCCGATGAGGATAGCGACCTACGTCAGTGAGCACAAGGTCAAGTCTGTGGCGGAGGCGGCTGTGCTGGCTGACGATTATGAGTTGATACATCGAAGGGATTTTTCGGAGCCCTGTGGAATTGGCTGCACCTGGCCCGGTGACATGAGTCGGGGCGGGGTTTTCGAGTCGTTTCGGGGCATGGGTAGTAGTCCTGGGGGCCGTGGGGTTCGTCCACGGGGAGGTGGCTCGGACTGTCATTATTGTCAGGAACCGGGGCATTGGAAAAATGAGTGCCCGGTTTTGAGGGGTAGGGGTAGAGGTCCTAGTAACGTTCGACCTGCTGCTCTGGCCGCTCCGGGCCCTGCCCATTTTGAGGGTGTCCAAGGACCTGATATCTGGCTAACTAGTTGACTAATGCGTAAGTGGGTGCCGTCTGGTGACTGTTTTGTCGGTGAGGCTATATACCAGACGGTTGTGCCAGTGAAGTTTCGTGGGTTGGTTCTAGGGGCTTTTCATGGGGTTGGTTGCCTTAGGTCCGTTGGTCGTTGTTTGCCCGTAGGTTCGTTGGTCGCCGTAGGTTCGTTGGTCGTTGCTTGCCCGTAAGTCCGTTGGTCGTTGGTTGCCGTAGGTTCGTTGGTCGTTGCTTGCCCGTAAGTTCGTTGGTCGTTGGCTACTTTCGGTTCGTTGGTGGCCTTGGGGTTCGTGGGTCGTTGGTTGCCCTTGGGTTTGTGGGTCTTACTTGCCCTTTTGGTGCTTTTGCCTGTTCCCCCCCCCTTTTTTTGTTGTTCTATTCTAGGCTCGGTGGGCTGCTGATGCGGATCGGGCCCGGGTTGCTGTTGCGGTGACACCCTGTGTCCCCGTCTTCTGGGGGGGGCGTGTGACGGCCTCCTCGGCCGTTAATTGGCTGCACCTGGCCCGGTGGCTCAAAAGGACGTCGAGAGAGAGAGGCGGTCCTTCTTTTGTCCGCAGCACGTTTCAGTTTTGCGTTGTGGCAGTTTTGCGATTTGTTTTGTTAACACACTTTCCAACACTGCTCACCTACATCAGACACACACACCCACGTACACTACTGACTACTGACTTCCACACCCCATTTTTGTTCTGTTCAGATTTATCAGTTATTAAAACACTCATATTCTTAGTTCTCGCGTATGTGTTCCCCGTCATTTTTGCAACAACTCCTGAGCCGGGTTCGTGACAGCGCCGCATTCATTCCGGGCCTAGAGAACAGGAGTGCTGACGCACTGTCTCGTTTAAATTTCAGGAGTTGCGAAAGCTGCGCCCTCACGCACTTCCGGACGGGTTGGCGTGCCCGCCATTCCCCCTGACTGTGCTAGACTAGGCCCGGGTGCGCTGAGCATATACGTCGTGTCTGCTGGCGAATACATGAGGATATAGCCCCATCTACATTAAAATCCTACGACAGTGCATGGCTTCAATACTCTGGTTTCTGCGCTGTCTTCGGTGTGAGCCCTATGCCTGTGAACATGTCTGTGTTATGTGCCTTCATTGTTCATTGCTTCGAATCACGGAAGTTGCATCCCTCCTCCATTAAAGCACTGGTGTCAGGCTTCAATCATGTACGGTGTTCGGAGCCCTCAGCATGCAGCCTGCTCGGGAGCCCATGTATCCGGCTGCTGATGAACGGGCTGAGGAAGCAGCGTCCAGAGACCAAAGATAAACGTTTACCAATCACTCTACCTATCTTGCACATGCTGGTGTCTAATCTGAGGCAAGGGTGCTTCGGGCCTTACGTTGACGTTCTTCTTGAGTCTGCCTTTTTCACGGCCTTCTATGGGTTCTTGCGGTGTGGGGAATTCACCACCAGGTGTGCGACATTCGATCCCTGTCGTGACCTAACCGTGTCCGACGTTTTCGTGGCCAGCGACATGTTCACAGTTGTCCTTAAACATTCAAAAACTGATGTCGCATGCAGAGGTACCCCCAATTGTAATTGCTAGGACTAATTGTGCATTTTGTCCACTCTCCTCCATGTCACGGTACCTGCTGTGTCGCCCACGGGCGACGCCATCCGAGCCCCTGTTCCTCACCGATGATGGCAAGGCCATGACGAGATCCTGGTTCGCGCAACGACTCCGCGTACTGTGTCCTCGCTGTGGACTGTCCCCGGAGATGTACACAGCGCACTGCTTCCGGATCGGGGCAGCCACCTGGGCATCACTCAGAGTCCCTACAGCCACTCTGTAGATGATGGGACGTTGGTCTTCATCGGCGTACGAGCGCTATGTACGCCCCAATGCCGTGGACATTGTGCAAGCCCAGAGGTCCATGAGTTTGCTTTGACGAACCGTTGCGGCCATGTGGTCAAGTGATTGAGTATGGTCTCAATAAATAAGTTGCATTGCATATGGTGGCTGGGTCGGCTTGTTAACCCATAACAGTAGAATATCTCTTTAGATCTCGGTTCAGACGTGGTGATCCGCAGACGTGCTCTGAGCTGGTAGCTATCAATCAGAATCCATGTGTTCTGAATCGAGATATCTCTAGATATGCCCTGGACTCCAGGGAACGGTGGGTGCTCTGCCGACACATTTGTTTATTCATTCTCACATAGTTACATTGATGGCACATGCGCCTTGCGTATATCTTTGGGGTTGCCGACGGGATGTGCGCATGGGACGGCTCAGTAAACCGCACATCAGATGGTATGTAACATGACGGATATGCACACATAGTCTTCGTTATTGCTAGCATGGCCCGCGCATCCAGAAAACGCTTGTTTTCGCCACTAGTACATACGTAGTGGGATGTCAGGGGGTCCTCCTGTGATTTAGGAGAAGCGGCGCTCCGCTCTACACATAGTCTGGCGGAGCGGTGGTGTGTTGGGGGATTATATCTCTATTGCTCCCTGCCTCATATGTCATGTATGTATGTGTTGCATCGAGGAGGCACGGTGCTTCCCTTAGATCATCCACTCCGCCAAAGTTAAATCTACATGTCCATGTCATGTAACAATAAATGCTCAAATCTAATACGTGATTGTCTTGACTGAACTAGAAACATGATATATTACAGACGGTATCAAATTCTAAGTGTCAAGAATGAGGATGTTCAGGTCTCACTCAGGTGACAAAGTACATTATGAATCCAGTCCTGCTTTGAGAGTCACCAATGACCGGAATCAAATTTGTTATTTAAGTTGCAAAAAATCTGATTCTGATGTGAGAAATGAGGATGTCCAGGTCTCACTAGGAATATCATGATTTTGAGAAAGCTCACCAAGGTAGATGACAAACGGGGAGATGATGGTGCCGATGCGGGCAGCCATGGAGCAGGTACCCATGGACGTAGTCCTCACCACGGTGGGGAATAGCTCCGACGTGACAGTGTACACCACGCAGAATGCAGATGTGATGCCGAACTTCCCTACCATCTCCAGGAAGATGGCCACTGTCGGGAGGTCTGCAACATGGATGCACAGGGCTTAGGAGTTAGAGGTTTAGGCTAGTATATCACCAAGCCCCCCTCCTCCCAGTGCCAGTGTTCATGTTAATGACTTGGACTATAGCACTTGTTTTCTTGTGACTTGTGAAAAATCAAACCTTGATCTTCTTCTCACATTATTTACAGAGTATGAGTCTCACCAGATGGTATGAGGTGGATGCAGAGAATAACAGCCCCCCCTAGGAAGAGAGTGGAGGACAGACAGAAGTGTCTGGGGCAGTATTTCAGTAGCAGCAAGGCGATGCAATAGGCAGGAACTTCGACCACTGCTGACAGGAAGCAGTTGACGTAGGCATTGCCATGGAGATTGGAGGTGTTTAGAATCAAGGCATTGTAGCCAAGGGTGATGATCACCCTGGAACACAAAAGGAGATGCTATACTATGATGAAGGGTTTCTAAACATGGCCTATATTGAGATGTGTGAGCAAGGGTCAAAGAATCATGTTGGAGAAAGATTTTTACATTATATGTGCCATGAGTTTTGATGAGTAAGGAAATTAAACAGATTTAACGTTGCACATCATTCCTCGAAGGAAAGACAAACAGTGAATAATTGTTTATTCCCAAAAGCCCCGTAAGTCAAGGGCGCAGCCAGACTAACATTTTTGGGGGTCCCATCTTAAAATGAGACACACACACATGTATATATATCAAAGTTCAAAGTACTTTATTTGTCATTGTCACGAAAACAACGAGACAGTAGAGGCAGCAACAGACAGCTAAAGTTGCTGTGGACATTAACTGCCACCGCTAAATATTAATAAATAACAAGTAATAAATAGATAAATAAGTATTCCTGGGTAAATTAAAATAAATATATATATATACATTGAGGTGTATCAATAGTTGCAGGGTGGAGTGTTTAAGAGTGCAGTCCATGGGGGCGGGCCGGGTATATATATATACATATTTGTGTGTGTATCTCATTTTATATATATTATAAATATATGTATAAAATGAGAGACATATATATATATATATATGTATATATACACTATTCATTGTAAGCAATCAGAAATATGGGGGGAGGTATTTAAATGAGGGATGCTGCCTACTGCTGTAAGTGCATATCTGAAGCAGGCTGTTGCACTTACCACAGCAGGGCACACAGGAGAGTAATGGATAATACGTTGCAGCTTCTCATAATATCCAGGATGCTGTACTTTTTCTCCTTCATGGCCAAGGCATATTCTACCTGGAGCATTGAGGAAAGCAATAGATAGAGAAAAATAGATTAGAAAAATACTACTTTTTGCTATTATTTTTTTATGTAGGTGACTTTTGTTTTAAAATGGTCATTGGGTGTGCTCCGCCTTCGGCCAGGAGCACAACCTTTGTTATCTCACATATATATTTCTTAATGTTTCATGTTTCTTTTTGCCCCCCTTAGCCTCGGTCAATATTTGGACAACATAGAAAACGTCGGTGTCAAAAGTTTTGTCTTGGTCCCGATTAAGTTGCTTGTATTCGAATTTACGTTCCGTTGCACAGTTTAGGAACATACAACGTTTTTGGTACTCAGCTCCATAGATGCAATATAACCACTAGATGTCTTACGGCGGAGTCTAGACCGTTCGACTCCGTTGGCCAGCAACGCGGACGAGACA
>CAEFZP010000304.1:0-52121 GCA_903064625.1 Mallotus villosus
GAGTGAGACATAAAGAGAGAGGAGTGATAAGAGTGTGAAACAGAACGAAGACGGAGTGATAAAGAGTGAGACATAAAGAGAGCGGGAGGGATACAGAGAGAGACATAAAGAGAGCGGGGCGGGATACAGAGAGAGGCCGAGAGGGAGGATGACAGGTGTGTTATTCCTAGCTCTCTTTACATGCTGTTTGCTCTAGTACTCAGAGGTCATAAAATATAAAACTGGAGCTCAGCCATTCACACACACACACGGACGCACTCACTCACCACACACACAACACACACATATCGCAGAGGGGCCCAACTGCTTCACTGTCCTGCCATGTAACACGGACATTCTCCTTTTGTTCAGTCTGTATATTTTCTCACTCATTATCTTTTTGGGTAGATACGAGGTAACAGGAGTTCAGATCACTTCTGCTCTCTCTTCAAATACTCCTTTGTCTCTTCTCTCTCGATCTCCTCTCTCCCTCTCTCTCTCTCTCTCTCTCTCTCTCTCTCTCTCTCTCTCTCTCTCTCTCTCACCACACACACACCATACATATATGTGTGACCTGTATGTCACTATGCAATTAATAAGCTGAGGGAGCGGAGGAAGGTTGCCAGATTTGTGATGATCTTCCCGTCCCATCTCAGTCACCTCATTATGTACAGCCCAGCCATCTACCGATGGGTTGCCAGATTGGCTTTTGAAAGGTTGCCAGATTCAGGCACAGATGTAAAGCTAATCTCCAGTTTACTGAGGTAGTTCTCTATCAATACATCTTCTCACAGATGGGTTGCCAGGTTGGAAGGGGGGGAAGTGTATATGGGGTATAGGTCATCATTAGGCTTCAGCCTTTCTGCAGAAGGGTTGCCAGATTGTAAAATGTTTTTTTTCTGATCTCCAGCACTAAACAACAGATGGCATTGCCAGATTTAAGGTTTTAATTTTTAAATCGATTTTCATTTACCTTTTGCAGCAACTACTACGGTTAAAGGAGTCCCTACACTAACTTAAGGTTGCAAGATTGGTGTGGTTGCCAGAGGGTTTGCATTCAGGTAGTCCATAACACTTCATGATACAAATGGTTTTCCAGGTTAATGAGACACAGGGTTGCCAGGTTTGATGTAACCCGGTTGCCAGGTTGGTGAAAGGGATGGACTCACCTGCTCTCCAGTGGCACATTGCTGCCCAGGACCCAGCTGTCCTGCAGCGGCACGGACTCAGGGGGGCGTGGTCTGCAGCTCGGCGGGTAGGGCCCGCCGGAGGGGCGGGGCTTGGTGGAGAACGGCGATGTGATTGGCTCAGGGAGTTGTGATGGTTGAGTGCTGTCACTGATGGCTGCAGCTTGTGAGGGGGTGGAGCTGGAGGCAGCGTCGGGCCCTGCTGGTGGTGATTGGACGGTTGCTCTGTAACATAAAAAAATGAAGGCGGGGTTAGTGGGCTTTGTACGATCTGATTGGCAGGCTTCAGTATTAAGGAGGAGGGAGATTAGAGAGACAACCTATCACAGCACAGGAGGTTTCCTCTCAGCCCTCTCTCTCTCTCTCTCCCCGTTTTCTTACATCTCCCTTGTGCCGCCCTAAACCATATGCTCTCTTGATGGGTTATTGAATTAGCCTCTCTTTACTAAACCACACACACACACACTTGTGCACACACACTTGCGCACGCACACAAACACACACACACACAAATACAGACGGCCATGTTGGGTTGGGTGCAGGCTTGATTACAATATAACAGCTGGACACGATAACTGCACTGCAGTTTATACCTCCTGACTAATGATAATGTTAACAGCCTCTCATACAGGATGATTTCAGGCTGTTACAAAGGAAAACGACACTGTGTGTGTGTATGTGTGTGTGTGTGTGTGTGTGTGCGTGTGTGTGTGTTAGCAGGTGGCCCTGTTCTATTAAGGAGCTAGGCAGGATGTGAAAGCCTACAGCAGGATGTACAGAACGTCATGTCATTCAAAGTACTCTGATGCTCAGCACAGACACCCTCACATACACACCCACACATATACACACACACACACACACACAAACACACACACACGCACACACACACACGCACACACAGCCAGCCTAGGGCATTGAGACACACATCAGATTCAGGGCATCTGAGTAGTGACAGTTTACACTGATCAGTTTTGACAGGGGTGCAAACACCGCCCCATCCTCCGACACACACTCACACACATACTCACACACATACTCACACACATACTCACACACATACTCACCCACACACTCCCTCCCTCCCTCCCTCACACACACACACCTCACCCACACACACATACGCACATGCTCACACATACACACACAGCGAGCAACCCTAAACCAACGTAGTGTTTTTATTCCACTTGTGTATGCTGTGGGTAAGGGTTGATAGTGTGTGTGTGTGTGTGTGGTCTGACAGAAGTGTCAAAGCCATGCTGACCGTGACACCAGGCCCAGACCCCAGGCCCAGACCCCAGCCATAAGATAGACGTGCCACATCATTCTCTGCTTCCTGAGGCTCTGAAGCCAGCTCAGTCTGAACACGGCCTTCATAGAGGAGGCCGAGGGAGGCCAAGGGAGGCCGAGGGAGGCCAGGACTACGGAAAGAGGGCGCGCGAGGTAGACAATGGAGAGGGAGTCAAAGAGAGAGGGAATGGAGAGTCTCTTAAAAAAAGAGCTGCTTATGCAGACAATTGCAGCAGAAAGCTGGTGAGGAGGAAGGAGGGATGGAAGGATGAAGGGAGCGGCGAGTCAGAGTTTTAAAAGAGAAAGATATTCAAGAGGGGATGGAGGTCAGTGCGATCAAAGCTACTCATGAAATGTTCATGTTTCCATTTGCTGCGACAGCCTACCGTCGTCCCGTGGACTTAACTAACACACACCTCTGATATCTCTCCATCTCTTGGTCTGTCTCTCTCTCAAATATACTCCTGTGTGCACACTGACGCACATACAAACCTCCAAATGTGTTCTTTCCCTGTCCATCTGTCTTGTTTAAACTCTGTATTCTCTCTCTCTCTCTATCCCTTCCTCTCTTTTCTCCCCCTCCCCATCTCTCCTCCTCCTCCTCACCTGCCTCTCCCTCTCCTCCTCTCTCGCTGCCAGAGTGAGCTCTATCCATAGAGGACCCAGTCCTAAGAGGACCAGTTAAGACCTCTAATTGAGGCACTACATTATTTAGCACAGGTCTCAGGATGCAGGGTAACACACACACATTCTCTCTCTCTCTCTCTCTCTCTCCCTCTCTCTCCCGCTCTCTAGACAGCAGATCAGGGGAGCTGTTAGCGTTCACTTGGCAAGATGAGCCAATCAGAGCCTCTGAGGCTTATGCACAGCCAATGAATACCCTGAAGGCATGAGCGTCTGGCCAGAATGGCCAATCAGGGCCTTAGAGACTGGTGCAGCTAGCCAATCAGCCGCCATCCATCATAAAACACTTGCGGCAGGAAAACAAAGTGGTGGGAACAGAAATGAATATAGATGTGAAAGTAAAGAGCAACATCCAGCCCTCCTACACAGAGAGGCTGGTCTGGGGTCAACTGTTGCCCTGCGCCCCATCCTGCATGAGTGTGTGTGTGTGAGTGTGTGTGTGTGTGTGAGTGTGTGTGTGAGTGTGTGTGTGGGGAGAAGAGAAAGACAGATGTGAGTTTTTACGAGGATGGCTTTGAAAGCTGATCCTGACTGATGGTCTGATGGCTGTCATTCGTCAAGGGGTCTGTCCTGTCACATGCACACACACACACATACACACACACACACACACACACACAGACACACACACACACGCTCCCTCTGGAGAGGCTTTGAGAAGCCTGTCTGATTGGGATTTCACGGTAGCAGAGGAATTACAGCTCAGCCCGTTTATCTCCTAATGGTGAGACTGATACCCATCACAACCTGGCCCTGAGTGTGTGTGTGTGTCAGAATGTGTGAGTGTGTGTGTGTATGTATGCAGGCATGCATGTGTGTGTCTGTGTGTGTGACAGACAGAGCGTGTGTGAGAGAGTGTGTGTGTGTGTGTGTGGACGCAGGAGATTGAGTTTCTTATCTGGTCAGCTCTCTTTAACTGGAGTGGTTTATTCTATCTGCAGGCCTCTTCTGGTGAGTTTTCAGAGCTTACACACACTCACATACATCCACAACACACACACATACATCCACAACACACACACATACCCACATGCACACACACACACACACCTGCATAGTGGGAGGCCAAAGAGGACCAAGTGGAGCAGTCACCCCCACAGTTTACTAAATCTGTCAACTTCACTCACACAGTATTTGGTATGTCTTTGAGATGTTCATTTACCTCTCCATCTCCCTTTCTCTCTTTCCAACTATACCTCCTCCTCCTCTCCTTGTTTCTCCTCCCCTCTCTCTCTCCCCTCTCTCTCTCTCTCTCTCCTCTCTCTCTCTCTCTCTCTCTCTCTCTGCTCTCTCTTTTAGCAGGCATGGCAGAGCAGCTAAATTGACATTTCAAACAGACGGCATGTTGTAGAGAGGCAGCCAGCCGTCACTCTCCTCATCACACGCGCACACACACACGCGCACACACCCACACACACACACCACACACACACACACACACACAAAGGAAACACCTAGGAAAGGTTATTTGTCAAAAGCCGGCCGTCATGTTTCACCTTGCTCCTGTTGTACTTCTCTTTATCAACCTGCCTCCTTCTCTCGCTCTTCTCATTCCACCTTCTTCCTCTCTCCTTCTTTCCGTCTCTCTCTCTATTCTATCTTCTTTCCCCTCCCTCTCATCAACAGCAGAAGATTAAATAACTCCAGGTGTGGAACCGAGAGCCGCGTGAGTAGTTCTTCAAAGAGCAAAAGAGGGGGAGGTGAGAGGGAGAGCGGAGGGAGAGAGGTGAATGAAGGTGAGAGGATGGAGAGGGAGAGAAGGAAGGGGAGGTGACAGGGAGAGTGGAGGGAGAGAAAGAGAGTCGGGAGATGAAGAGGGAGAGTACGAGTAGAGGGAAGAGGGGGTTTCTGATGGAAAGTACCGAATGTAAAAAATAAACGTGAAGGACAGGTGTTTTTGAGGAGTGAGGTGGATGGAGGGGGGGGGACGGCCAGCCTGTGCCCCAGCTCACAGCTCTGAGTGTGGGGCATCGAGGTACACTTAGCCCCCTGCTCAACCACCCAGAGCACATGAAGAACATACTCTGCTTTGTGACCAGGACAACAGTCCTATGTGTGTCCATTTCTAAAGGATAGGGTCAGTCAAAGTAACGCACACACGCACACAAACACACGTGCACAAAGACACAAACACACACACACACAGCCACACATGCAGCCTTAAGGCAACAGCTGCCTAAAGAAAAATATGAAATAAATCACAGCGCTCATTTTATCACTGCAGGATGGAACACAATTACAACCATTTAAAACCACAGAAAACATTAACTAAGACTCAGATTATTATACCTAGGAGGTGGAATATATTACATACCTGATGTGTACAATACTTTAACCACTGACACAAACACACACACACACACTAGGACACACACACACACAGACACACACACTAGGACACACACAGACATGCAGGTAGCCAGAGGCAGAGTGGTATTTATGAAAGATAAATATCAGCAGGTTATGACATTTATCAGAAACAGGACTGTGGGACAAAGAGCTTCTTAAATATTGACCAACTGAGGGAGGAAGCATTAGAGGAGATCAATAGAACCTGCCGACTGGGAGAGGAGGAGAGGTGGAGAAGAGGGGGCAGGAGGAGAGGTGGAGAAGAGGGGGCAGGTGGAGAGTGGAGAAGAGGGGGCAGAGGAGAGGTGGAGAAGAGGGTGGCAGGAGGAGAGGAGGAGAAGAGAGGGCAGGAGGAGAGGTGAGAAGAGTGGGCAGGAGGAGAGGGGGCAGGAGGGGAGGTGGAGAAGAGGTGCATGAGGATAGTGTGGAGAAGAGGGGCAGGAGTAGAGGTGGAGCAGAGGGTGGCAGGAGGAGAGTTGGAGCATAGGGGGCAGAGGAGAGGTGGAGAAGAAAGATCTGAGGTGGATGGAGTGAGAGAGATAGAGGGAGGGAGATAGGAGGGGTTCAGGAGGAAATATCTCTCAGATGGTGAAAAGATGAGAGCCTTGTTAAGAGCCTATACCAGATGATTAGACGAACCACACTAAATGATTAATTATGTCTGAACTGTGTGTGTGTGTGTGACTAAGCGTGTGTGTGAGAGTGAGCATGTACTTCTTCATTGATGAGATGGTCCAGTATAGCTCCAGCCTAGTCTGCTGGTTTAACATGGTATCGTTCCTCAGACTAGAGCAAGTCAGAGACACACCTCCAGCAGTGTGAGAGCTGGAACACAGTTTAGAACACACACACACACACACGCACACACACACACACCACACACACACACACACAAACACACACACACTGAAAACTACTTTACTTTGTAATATGTTTGTTGGTGTTCTAGAAGTCAGTGAAGCACACACACTCAGCCCCACACACAAGCCTGACATGGCCCTGAGAGAACAGAAACCATCCAGCTTTTCTACTTTTCCTTTTTCACCTGTCTGCCCACCGAGAGAGAGAGAGAGACAGTGTGAGAGAGGGAAAGAGAGAGAGAGACAGAGAGGAATAGTATTTTAAGGTACCCACTACAGTTTTGCACGTGGTGAGGAGAGGGGTTTTGTCTGCTGTGTGTGTGTGTGTGTGTTCAAGGGCCCCTGCCTGCTCCAGTAAATGTTATTGGAATTCCTGTGCTGTAAAATTGCTCCTTTCATGCCCACTGCATCTGACAATAGAGATCAACTGTGAACGAACGAGAGAGAGAGAGAGACATAGAAACAGAAGAGAGAGAGAGAACAGCAAGGGGGGGACAGAGAGAGAGGGAGGGACAGAGAGAGTGAAAGAGAGGGAGGGAGGGAAAGAGAGGGAGAGAGAAAGGGAGGGAGGAAGGAAGTCAGAGAAAGAGAGTGAGAGAGCGAGAGAGAGAGAGGAGAGACCTGGTACTGTCAGCCCTGTTTCTCTTTACATTGCAGTCTAGTTGTATTTGTAGTGGATGTGTTGCCGTGGTGACAGTTTGAGAACAGATAAGCTGGCTCAGTAGATGTTGTTCATTGCAGAAAGACACTTTGACACTCTGGGAGACTGTGTGTGTGTGTGTGTTCCATCGTTCTGTTTTTCTGCCTTTCTTTCTGTCTTGCTTTCTTCCATTCTTTCCTTTCCTTCCTTAGCTCTACATATCTGTCCCTCTGTCCTGTTCTAGTCCAGGTTTCTTTTGTTCTGATAAAAGAGGGGTTGGTTAGAGGACAGAAGAAACAAAGGAATTAAACAAGTCTCTTTGAGGGAGCGCGGTCCAGAAACTTCCACCAGCACAGTGTGTGTGTTGATTTGTAAGTGTGTGTGTGTGTGTGTGTGTGTGTGTGTGCGAGAGCGAAAGAGAGAGTGCTTGTGTATAAGTCGGTCAACCTTTAACCTCAAGGCTTTCTGTACGCACACAACCCTCTCTCCTCTGCCCTGTCCTCCTCCTCTGCCCCCCCTCTGTCCTCCTCCTCTGCCCCCCTCTGTCCTCCTCCTCTGCTGTCCTCCTCCTCTGCCCCCCTCCTGTCCTCCTCCTCTGTGCCCTGTCCTCCTCCTCTGCCCCCCTCTGCCCTCCTCCTCTGCCCTCCTCCTCTCCCTCTATCCTTTGTTCTCCTCCTTTACCCGAGTGCTGCACTCATCGTTCCCTCCATCATCAACCCCCCTCTCCTTTCTCTCTCATTCTGTCTGTCCATCCTTGACCTTTTGCAGCCTCTCTCAATATGTAGCAGTCTGTCTGTGTTCTCTCTCTCCTGTCATCCTGTCTGTCTGCCCGCCCTCCCTCCCTCCCTCCCATTTTAAATGAAAACATACCAAATGGTTTCTCTTTCCTTCTTTCCTTTTACTCTTTCTTTCTTTCGTTCTTTCCCCTCTTCTTCTTTTCTCTCTGCCGGAACTCAGCCCTTCATCGTCTCTGAATCCGTCTCCCTCGCCTTCATCCCTCCCTGTTTCGCTCCTCTTTACCCAGACAAGTCTTTAGTATGGGCAGCTTGAAGCATTTGCACTGACCCTGTCATCTCTCTTCTCTTCCTCTTCCCTCTCTTCTGCTCAGTCAGGTCTTTGCGCTGACCCTCTCTCCCCACCTCTCCACCCTCTCTCCCCACCTCTCCACCTCTCCACCCTCTCTCCCCACCTCCCCACCCTCTCCACCCCTCTCTCCCCACCTCTCCACCTCTCCTCCCTCTCTCTCCCCACCTCTCCACCCTCTCTCCCCACCTCTCCACCTCTCCACCCTCTCTCCCCCTCTCCCCACCTCTCCTCCCTCTCTCTCCACCTCTCCACCCTCTCTCTCCACCCTCTCCACCCCTCTCTCTCCCCACCTCTCCTCCCTCTCTCTCCACCTCTCCACCCTCTCTCTCCACCTCTCCACCCTCTCTCTCCACCCTCTCCACCCTCTCTCTCCACCTCTCTCCACCCTCTCTCTCCACCCTCTCCCCCCACCTCTCACCCTCCACCTCCATCCTTCACCCGCTTTCAGGACAGGTATTTTAGTATGGGCCGCCTCGCTCTCTCTGTCTCTGTAGCAATCCCTCAATCTCCTTCTCTCTCTCTTTGGATATCTCTCTCCCCCATCTCTGTCCCCCTCCCTCCCTCCCTCCCCCTCCTCCCTCCCTCCCCCTCCCTCCCCCTCCTCCCTCCGAGCGAGGCTCCAACCAGGCTGTTATATTTAGCTAAGTGATCCTAGTCGCCATGAGGCTGAGACGTGTGACGTGTGTGTGTGTGTGTGCGCGTGTGTGTGAGTGTGAGCCAGTCTCTTCTGATAACCGCCTGAACGTCTCCTTCTCCCACCTCTCTGTCTCCTGCACGTCTCCCCCCCCACCTCTTGTTAAAACTCCTTTCCCATTCGACATCGATTAAAGGCGGCGCGGGAGCAGATTGACTACTTAGACATAAAGGATGTTTTACGGTTCCTGATGTTTCAGCCCAGACTGGTGTCTCTCACTGGGTGGAGTCTGAAGGGCTCGGGGCTTTGGCTCGTTTGAAGCTTGGGGAAAGGGGAGCTATGGTCCATGTTTGAAGCTGGAGTATGATGAATACAGGATGGTGGAGGGTGGGGGGGGAGGGCGGGGGTTGGCGAGGGCTCGTGACCTACAGCGCTGTAGGTCTAGATGGCTATCAGCTGTGGAGCTTGAACCACTTGAGTTAAAACGTGGTCCTGGGAAGCCTAAACAGTGGTCTGATCAGACCACCTTGTGACGACTATGTAATGAAGCTTCCTCCATGAAGACGTAAACACACACTGGTTCAGATGGTGCTGTGGTTAGCTGTGTATGTGTGTGTGTGTGTGTGTGTGTGTGTGTGTGCGCGCGTGTGTGCAGTCTGTGTGTGATTATAATGAAAGCAGAGGGCATCATCATGTTTACCACGACACCAGTGAATGTAGCCATCAAAGCAGCGATGAGCAGTCAGGACAGACCATAATAGTTTAGGATGAGGGGCAATGATCCAGAGAAGAGCTGGGTGTGATCATGACAAGTCATGGATGCAGGCACGCACACACGAGCCCTAGTTTAAGAGTGAAAGAGTGGCCGTTTTCACAGGTTATGTCGGTTCTGTGAGACTAATACACAGAGACTATGCTCAGTGTTCCGACACGAAGACTAGATCACTGGAGTGTGTGTGTGTGTGTGTGTGTATGTGTGTGTGTGTGTGTGTGTGTGTATGTGTGTGTGTGTGTGTGTCAGAAAGAGATAGATACATGGAAAGAATGAGACAGCAGAAATTGGGCCAAGGAGGTCTCTCTTCCTAACACACACACACACACAACCACACTAACTCCCTACGACACAAAAAAAGACTACAAATATGTAGTATGTGGGCATGTGACCCTCACAGCTCAGTGTGTAGGTCGAGCCCCGTCCTCTCACTGCCGACCCCCTCCCCCTGAGGTTCCCTCCATATTCATAGAGGTCAGTATGAGCACGTACAGGACCACTAACTAGACAGCCTCCCTCTCCCAGAGACTTGAAATGACCTCTGCTAGACTCAATGACAAGCCTCTAAGATGAGTTCATTGAGTCGGTCCTGGGTTGATGTACACCGCGTGTGGACGGGCTGACCGGCTTACTGACAGGAACTGACAGGAACATCAGAACTTCAGAAGTGGAGGTTCATATGGAGGTCTCTCCACCACATCACAGAGATCCCCCGAGACACAGGCCATGAAAAACGGCGGTAAAAGAACAGTTGAAAGGAAATATATTAAATATCCAATCTATAATCGTCATCGTCTCTGGCGGTGCCTGTCTGTCAGCCTATCAGAGAGCAGCTCGGTGCATCGGCCTATCAGAGAGCAGCCTGGTGCATCGGCCTATCGGAGATCAGCCCGGCTCCTCCTAGACACACATGTAGCCGTGTGAAGACATTAGGAAAGAGGAAAAACGTACAAGGCTGCACATTTCCATGGAGGTTGAGGTAACTGTGTTAAGGCTGTTAGTGATGGAGGACTGAGAGAATGTGGCATCGCAGTCATAATGTAGACCTGAGGATTGAAAGCTTAGGGGAGTTAACTAGTCACCAGGGTGTATTTTAGAGGGCCGGAGTTGTAAATTGAAGAAGAGAATGTTTCGATTAAATTATAAATGTTTAAATGATACGACATGACTGGTATGAATATCACATCAATATCGTATGAATTTGCATGAGTACCACATCCATTTATGTATGAACATACCTGTGTGAACGTTGTTTGAACACTATATGAATGCTGTATGAATGCTGTATGAATGATGTGGGTCTTACCAGTACAGGCAGCGTGACTGAAGCCAGCCTGTGTTACAGGTAAATAAACTCCTCCTCCTCCTCCTCCTCCTCCTCCTCCTCCTCCTCCTCCTGCTCCTTCTCCTACTGCTGCATACTCTTCCTCCTCGTCATCCTCATAGTCAGACTCTGGGCCGCGCTGGGGGACGCCGGCGCTACCTAGCAACGAGCCCCGGTTGTCATGGAGATTGGGTGATGGTGGTTGCGAGTGTGAGTGTTCTGATGGACTGGAGAGAGAAGATGGCATGGGAGAGCCTGAAGAGGGGAAGAGGAAATAAAACAAACAAAAACAAAACAAAAAAACAACAATAAACGGAAAGAACGCAAAGGAAAGCACCACACCAGTAACACCACAACGGAACAAAATTACTCAAAAAATGAAGCTATGGTGAAAGAAGTGAGGCAGGAGGTGTGATGGGAGTGGATGGGAGAGACCCTGATTGGAGGTCAGTTGGGAGAGAGACCCTAATTGGAGGTCAGTTGGGAGAGAGACCCTGATTGGAGGTCAGTTGGGAGAGACCCTGATTGGAGGTCAGTTGGGAGAGAGACCCTGATTGGAGGTCAGTTGGGAGAGAGACCCTGATTGGAGGTCAGTTGGGAGAGAGACCCTGATTGGAGGTCAGTTGGGAGAGAGACCCTGATTGGAGGTCAGTTGGGAGAGAGACCCTGATTGGAGGTCAGTTGGGAGAGAGACCCTGATTGGAGGTCAGTTGGGAGAGAGACCCTAATTGGAGGTCAGTTGGGAGAGAGACCCTGATTGGAGGTCAGTTGGGAGAGAGACCCTGATTGGAGGTCACTTGGGAGAGAGACCCTGATTGGAGGTCACTTGGGAGAGAGACCCTGATTGGAGGTCACTTGGGAGAGACCCTGATTGGAGGTCAGTTGGGAGAGACCCTGATTGGAGGTCACTTGGGAGAGAGACCCTGATTGGAGGTCAGTTGGGAGAGACCCTGATTGGAGGTCAGTTGGGAGAGAGACCCTGATTGGAGGTCACTTGGTGGAGAGTGGTCAAGACTGAGTGTGGACGCGCATTGTGACGCCTCCCCTCGATCGATTGTGCAACCTTGACATTTCAAGTTTTGGTATTCAGTTGAGCCTTTGCTAAACTGCAGCTCATCGCCTACAACAACATGTGGACGGAGAACATTCTCGTTCTCATTCGTCATCAAGGCGTAAATCCATATCCCGTTAATGAGTCCTTTAGAGATGATGAGAAGTGCACGCAGACGTGCACACACAAACACACACTTCCTCTCTCTCACAGACAAACAAGACGCTAGGTAAAAGCATTTAAACAGCGTGTGGTTCACACCATCCAGATCAATAATCATGTTTTTTTCAATACCCGGGCATACAGAGCAGAGGATGTCCATCCAGGATGTTTGTGTTTGGCTTCAGTACGGGCATGTTAGCTGGGCTAGTCTACCTGGCATGGTGATTCAACTGCTTTTTTTGTGAAGTAGTGTCAACATAAATCATATTGATGGACCTACTGGCTGTGTGTCAAACTTCTATGAAGTGGGTCGGGCTCCGACACCCTGCTGGGATGGGCTCGGGCTCGGCTGCTACGCTTTCAACTCCAGTTGGATTCGGACAAAAATATGTTGTCTCATACATAGACTGTTCTAACCCTGTACTCAGGCTCATCCAAACCTGCTCTCTCTTCAGTGAAGGTTCTTTCTTACTGAAAAAGAAACATGATGCAAGATCAAAAAACCTAGAAGTATTGTTGCATTCATTTTTCATCTCACCCACCCACCCACCCGTTCTTTTTCTTTTTCTTTTCTTTTCTTTCTTTTCTTTCGTCTTTCTTCTCTACTCTCTCTCTCTCTCTCTCTCTCTCCTCTCTCTCTCTCTCTCTCTCTCTCCTCTCTCTCTCTGTCTCTCTCTCTCTCTCCCTCCAATCTCTATCCATTATCTCGTTCTTTTTCTCTGTCTTTCGATCTCAGTTTGAGATTTCCTCTGCCGTTCTGAAACCTAGGTCGTTATAGCGACAGTCCATTAAAATCCTGGCACGATCGACCGTTTTCCAAAAAGTCACAAATTTACAGACAACTGAAGAAATGACATTCTGTCTGAGTCTGCCTGAGTAGCACTGATGGGATTCCAGAAAACATAGGCACATACACACAGACACACACACACACAGACACATACACACACAGACACACACACACACATTTCAAAGAAACGAGCAGAACAGAGTATGGATGTTCAACGAGAGGATGAGGTCACGCTCCGAGGAGCAGGAAGTTCTACAAACCTCAGGGATGATCGTTCTCATCTACAAATAGGAGATGGAGAATCAAGCAGCCAATAGAGACTCTTCACTGGCAGCCCAGCAACCACACACACAGGCCCCACTTCCTCATCTTGGATTCGCATATAACCCATCAGGCATTGCAAGATAACAGGTCCTGATGGGAAACTGCGGCTGTAAATACATAACGGCTCACTTATACCTGACAGATGGGCCTCTTATAGGACATAACACACCTCATTCTCTTAGCCCAAGGCTATCCATCTCTCTCTCTCTTTCTATACCTCTCTCTCTCTCCCTCTCTCTCTCCACCTCTCTCTCTCTCTCTCTCCCTCTCTCTCCTCTCTCTCGCTCCTCTCTCTCTCTCTCGCTCTCTCTCAGACATCCATTCATCTGTACTTTAATGCATGGCCATATCTCTCCATTTCCCTCCAAGCTTGAAGCAATGTTTCAATAAGTGTATAAAGATATCCCAGTATGTCCACACTGATAAGGTGAAAGCACTAACATTTCAATCAGTCTAGCAGGTGTAGCCATTCTGCTGCACCTCAACTGTCCTTGACACACGTGTGGACACACACACACACACACACACACAACACACACACACACACACACCCTGCCCCTACTGGCCCTGTGTATCATCAGAGCTTTTGTGAACCCTTCACATGGTCAGTCCCTGGCCTCCAGTAATTACTTCTTCTGTTCCTATTCCGCCACACACACACAAACACAATTCTTTATCCTGTCCCCATTTTGCCACACTCTAGAGACACACACACACACACACTCTCCTCTACGACAAAAAGCACAGGATGAGGGAGAGGGGGGGAAAACGAGAAAATTCCATTAAGACTCTGGAGAGAAAAAGGAGCAAGTGTATTCTTTTAATTAATGTGATGTTTCCTTACTTATATAACCAGGATGGGGAGGGTGTGTGTGTGTGTGTGTGTGCGTGTGTGTGTGAGAGAGCTGATGAGAGAAACACAATTAGAGTGCAGTCTGCAGGGACTGAAGCATGTTACCCACCATTCTCTGCCCAGCCAACCAATTACACATCCATTAACCTGCCCCAGGGCCACCGAGACCTGCGTGTGTGTGTGTGTGTGTGTGTGTGTGTGTGTGTGCGTGTGACCAGAAGATAATGAGAGCGTCCCTTCATATCAGTAGTATATTAGAAGTTTGCCTTGAGAGCTCCAGAAGAGAAACTCTTGCTCCTCTGTCTCCCTGATTCCTACAGCCGTGTGACTTCTGTTCTGTAATGAGGACGGCACTTTGATGCCACGCTACGTGCGTGTGTGTGTGTGTTACTGCTTGTAACCTTACTGCCTTTGGTCAAATAATGTCATACGACAATGTTTTTCTCTGTCTTAAGGAGGAGGAAGAGAGAGAGAGAAACAGACAGAGAGCAGAGAGAGAGAGAGAGGACTGAGTGACATAGATAACGGGAAAGCAGGACTGAGAGAGAGAGAAGGAGAGAGAGAGGAAGAGAGACAGAGAGGGACTGAGACAGGAAAGAGAGACTGAGAGAGAGACTGAGAGACTGAGAGAGGAAGAGAGAGAGACTGAGAGAGAGACTGAGAGAGACTTAGGGAGAGACTAAGAGAGAGACTGATAGAGAGATACTGAAGGGAGAGACTGAGAGACTGAGAGAGGAATAGAGAGAGACTGAGAGAGAGACTGAGAGAGACTTAGTGAGAGACTGAGAGAGAGACTGAGAGAGATACTGAGAGAGAGACTGAGATAGAGACTGAGAGAGACTTAGGGAGAGACTTAGAGAGAACTGAGAGAGAGAGACTGAGGAGACTGAGAGAGAGACTGAGAGAGAGACTTAGAGAGAGACTGAGAGAGAGAGACTGAGAGAGAGCACTGAGAGAGAGACTGAGAGAGAGACTGAGAGAGAGACTGAGAGAGAGACTGAGAGAGACAGGGATAAAGGAACTGAAGAGAGATATTTCTGACAGCACCCCACCAGCCAGGCATGCTGGGAAGGTTCACAGGTGCTTGATGGGTAGGAACCGCCCCCTGTGGGTCTTGATGGCCTCGCTGTTGGCCGTGTGTGTGTGTGCGTGTGTGTGGTGTGTGTGTGCGCGTGTGTATGTGTGTGTGTAAAGCCAGCATGGGACAATACTGGGGAGTGAAAGAGCTGAGACATTAATAGCTCTATAAGGAACCTGGGAGAGGTGTGAGTGTCAGTGTGTGTGGTGTGTGTGTGTGGTGTGTGTGTGTGCTGCAGTAAATAGTAAACAACACAGAATGAAGCCTCTGGATGATAGAACAATGTAGCATAGGGAACCCACAACCCTCACTCTCTCTCTTTCACTCTCTCTCACACATACACTCCTCCTCTCTCTCTCTCTCTCTCTCATTGCTTTGGCACTTTCTCTCTCTCCCTGCATTCCAGGCTTCGTCTATTCCATATGCTCCAAAGAAAACAAACACAAACTTTTAAGGAAAAGAGAGAGAAGAAAGAGAGAGGAGAGAGAGGAGAGGAGAGAGAGGAGAGGAGAGAGAGGGGAGAGCTGTGACAGAGCCAGCTGTGCAGACTCCCTGACCGCATGCAGAGATGCACACACACATACACACACACACACACACACACACATCATTCACACACTAGGATACCCCTTCCACTACTAACAGAAATGGCAAGGGTTGCAGAGGATAGAACGGTGTGTGAGCATGTGTGTGTGTGTGAGCGTGTGTGTGTGTGTGGGATGCTATTGTGTTCCAGTGTGTCAGACCTTATCAGTAGTTTTGATTATTTATATTGATCTAGAGTTGGAGGTGTGATCTTTTCCTTCTCCTCACAGAGACACAGAGCCTGTGGACACGTGTGAGAGAGGGGGGTAGAGAGTAGAGGGAGGAGTGTGAGGAGGTCTAGTAGCAGGCGGTGAAGGTATGGGTGTAGTGAGAGGGTATGGGGATTAGGAGACGGTCCTCTTATATATCGATTCTACTTCGTCTTTTCAGGTTGCCTTGTGTTCTTTTCTTTGTTCTCTTCTCGCGCTCTCCTTTTCACTCTCTTTTTTCTCTCACTTCTTTTTCTTCTCCGTTTCTTCTCTCTTCTCTCTTCTCTTTTCTTCTCTTTTCTCCATACTACACTCGCTCCCTCCTGCCCCTCTTTCTTCTCCATCTCGCCCCTTAGGTCTATATGCTGTGGTTTTTGATCTGAGTCTGACATCAAACTGAGCAAGCTTTACTTAATGCTACCAATCCGTGAAGAGAAGGAAGAGAGAGAGGAACTGGGGTCAGCGCGTTGAAAATGAAGCGCCTCTCTAGATCAGCCTTTTATGTCCGATTCAAGCGGGGAGCGAACACAGCACAATAGGGAGGGAGTCCTCCTCTCTCTCTCCTTTCTCTCTCTCTCTCTCTCTCTCTCTCTCTCTCTCTCTCGACACATGTGTATACACAGTACATTTATTCATCTACTATATTACTTCATTTAGCATGAAAGGCATCCAATGATGTCGTCCCAGATCCCTAATTACCAAGCGTGTGATGGCCTTGACATTCTGACACGTCCAAACACAAGCACTCCCACGGACACACAACAGAATAGAACTGTGGTGAGACTGGAGGGGCGCAGAGCACAGCAGCCAGAGACGGTGGCTTTGCTACTGGAGTGGAGACAGTGTGTGTGTGTGTGTGGGTGTGTGGGGATGTGTGTGTGTGTTGTGTGCGTGTGTGTGTGAAGCAGACTGCTAGTGCCATATGTTTAAATGAGCAAGGATAAGTTCTGAGCTGGTAGGCAGAGAGGTGGACAGGTGTGTGTGTGGGTTGTGTGTTTGCGTTGTGTTCTGTAAGTATGTTTTTGTTCTGTGCGCGTACTGTGTTATAACGCGTGTTTGAGTGTGCAGACACTAAACAGAAAAAGAGGAAAACGCAACTAGAAACCAATCAGCTTTCAGCCTTCACCTTTGACCCCAGCTGCAGGAACGAATTACAAAGTCGATACTCCTCGGTGCAAGAGGTGAAATTAGCCAATCTTCATCAGCAATGATGATATTCCACTGAGCCAATCATCACTGAGCTATTTCACTTTATAACATTACAAAAGAGAACACTGTCACACACACACACATATTTATACATGTGTACCATGTTTTGACAACTTAAAGTTACATTACAGACCTGTAATCACAGAACAATCTCTTGTAGTTGGGAGACCACAGCTCACAGAGCTTTGTCTGTGTTGGCTGTGTGTGTGTGTATGTGTGAGAGAGAGAGAGAGCTGTGTGTGTGTGTGTGTGTGTGTGTGAGAGACAGAGAGAGAAGAAAGAGAGAGAGAGAGAGGCTTGTGTGTGTGTGTGTGTGTGTGAGAGAAAAGAGAAGAGAGAGAGAGAGACAGAGAGAGAGAAAGAGAAGAGCTGGTGTGTTTGTGTGTGTTAGCACACTGTATATATAAACAGAAATGGGTCATACACTGATGTTGTGATTGTCAAAAGGCAGGCAGCTGGCTGTCTGTTTTCAAACTGTCCAACATTTGCCAACACACACACACACACACACACACACACACACACACACACACTGTGAGGCTCGCTCTAGAGCCACAAACTAACACAGTGAGCTGTGGAATCCTGCTGTGTGAGGACGGACTCTTCCTTGGCATTGATACAGAAAACTCTCTCTCTCTCTTCTTTCCTCTCTTCATTCCTTCTCGCACACTCCCTTTCTCCACTCTCTCACTCTCTCCTTCCCTCTCTCTCCTTTTCACTCCCACCTCTGTTTTACTTCTTCTCCCCCCTTGCTACGTGCTCTCTACATCCCCCTTGCCAATCTGTCTCTCTCCTTCTTCTTCCGTCTCTCTCTCCCATCCATCCCTCTCTCCCTCCCTCCTCTCTCTCTCCCTCCCCTATCCCTCTCCCTCCCTCCCTCCATCCCTCTCTCCTCTCCCTCCCTCTGTCCCTCCTCCCTCTCTTCCGTCCCTCCCTCCCTCCTCCTCTCTCTCTCTCTCTCCTCCCTCTTCCTCCCATCCCTCCCTCCCTCCCTCTTCCCTCTCATCTCCTCCCTCTGTCCTCCCTCCCTCTCTTCCTCTCTCCATCCATCTCCTCTCTTCCTCCTCTCTGCGTGTCTGTGCTTCCCTCCTAGCCCGGGGATCTCTCTAAGACCCAGCGTCACGCTGAGCATCTTTGATATGTCAGATACAGCTACGGCAACACAAACAGTCTCCTCTGAGACGCCCAGTCTGCCTGGTTTCCCAAGCCCAGGCAGGGTGAGGGGAAGCTGGGGGTAACCTGGAGGACTCGCTGGTGGAGATAAAGGGCCGTGACGGTGTTAAGAACTGAGGTCAGGAGTAGCAGACATGATAATGGAGGGTTTGCACCAGGGCATGACACACCCACAGGGGGCGGGCGAGAGGGACCATATGCGAACACATTGTTACCGTAACAATCACAACGCACACACACACACCAGCTCTGTTGTGTGCAGGACACAGGACAGATCGATGAGTTGACTCGTCTGAAAGCTCTCTTTCCAGACGCATTCCCATGTTGTGAACCTCCTCTGTCTGAGCGAGGCAGAGAGACCTTAACAAGCACAACAGACAGCTCCTGTCACTTGTTAAAACGAAGCCCTCCTCACCGCCACCCCACTACCCTTCCTCCACACGCACGCTGAGAAAGAATGAGATTTCCACCAGGTATGTACAAACCATTGCTATTTCATCTCTCATCTCTCTTCGTTTTCTTCCACAGCAGTAAGAGTGTGGTTCCAGTTTACTGCTGACCATTATGACTATTCACATGTGATGGAGAGTAAGGTCGAGATGGAGAGAGGGAGAGAGGGAGAGAGGGATAGAGTGATAGAGGGCTCTCTCTTCTCGCTTTTTGCTCCTATGTCTCTCTTTCTCTGCTTTCTCGCGGTTAGCGCCCACAATACAACGAGAACGAACCGACAATAGAAAATACAATAAACGAGGGCGTGCAACAATATAAGACAAAATAGTTGACAACAGCACAAGACCACAGAAGGACCCAGATAAAAGTCAAGAGTACGAAAGAGTTCGCTCTTTATGCCTTTCTATTTCCTTTCCTTCTCTCTTTCTCATCCTTCTTTTTCTCCTCTTGTCCATTCTTTTTCTCTCTTTCGCTCTCGTCCGTCTCACTGACTTAAGTTCTTTGCACTCTTATCTGTTATAAAAACATACCAATATGATATTGATCACCGTGATCTCGAAACTAAGTTCTGCTTTCCTTTTGCGAAGCGTTTCCGAAAGAAACAAACTAACGTCAGTTAAGCACGCCTTTGAGACTCATGACTCACTCTCCCATTCGAGACTTACAGGGACTTGTGTGCGTGCGTGTGCGCGTGTGTGTGTGCGTTTCCCCCAGTCTCTCGCAGTAACGAGGACATTAGGGCAACAGTTAAATTAGCCGTGGCCTTCCTAAGCGTGCGTCTGTGAGTGTGTAAGCGCAGCGGAGCGCGATGATGAAAGGATTAGTGTGGTGACGAGGCAGCCCTGATCCAGAGTCCAGCGTTGGAGGAGCCGAGCGGGACGGTGCCAGCCTCCCTGCCCACAGCGCATGGAACAGCAACATGCAGCGCCCCGGGCTCCACAGGGGGGGCGAGTTGTGTGTGGTGTGTGTGGGAGTGTGTGTGTGTGTGTGAGGTGTGTTGTGTGTGGTGTGTGTGTGTGTGTGGGTGGTGAGTGGTGTGTGGTGTGTGTGTTGTGGTGTGAGTGAGTGTGTGTGGTGTGGTAGTGGTGTGTCGTGTGTGTGTGGTGTGTGTGTGTGGGTGTGGTGTGTGTGTGGTGAGTGTGTGTGTGTGTGTGTGAGTGTGAGTGTGTGCTCGCACATGCATTAGTTGGGGCTATATCAGGAAAGTGTTTGTCAAGGGAGTCTACACAGGGCAGACACGCGTACGTACACCTTACATCAGACTAACGCAACCGTTGCCATGGCGGAGCCTGCTGGAACACGGGGATGGGACGCGGTCGTCGAGGGACACGGTTTGATGACGATGTCGCTTGTCGACCAGGGACCGTGGTGCCGTCAGAGAGAGAGCTGTGTATAGAAATGAGTTCCACTCTCCTCTCTCTCTCTGTCTCTCTGTCTCTCTCTCTCTTTGTCTTTCTCTGTCTTTCATCTCTCTCTCTGTCACACTGTGTCTCTCTGTATCCGTCTCTCTCTCTGTCTCTCTCTTCTACCTGGCCTATCCTCTTTCCTCTATCTTACATCTTTTCAGATCCTTTACATGTCCTCACCATCTCCCTCCTCCACCCCTCCCTCCCCTCCCTCCCTCCCCTCCGCTCTCCCTCCCTCTCATGATCTCATCATTATGTACATAATGCACAGTATAATAACCAGTTATTGTTGTACCTCTGGGAGAGGACGTGATAAGGGAGAGGAGGGAGAGAGAGAGAACTTCCCTCCAGTCTTCATCTATTGTTGTTATTCTTTGTAGAACTTGTTATTCTGTTTAGAGTTCTTTGTAGTGAACCAGTCAAACGCAGCCGAGTGGATATAAACTATTATTAGATGCAATAAAGATTCAAAACACACACACACACACACAGACTTGGACACACACACACAGACAGACAGACACAGACTTGGGGACACACAGTAGCCGATGGGCATGTCTCAGCTGCTGTAGAACCAGCTGTGTGAGCTGTTGCATTAAAGAGGATGAGGATGGGAAGGAGCTGCCCGCCTAGGACCTCAGAGAGGTAGAGAGATCGAGTGTGTTGTGTCTGTTGTGTGGTGTGCTGTGTGTGTGTGTGTGATGTGTGTGTCTGTATGTGTGTCGGTACGCGTGTTTGTGTGTGTATATACGGTATGAGTGTGGTGTGTAGAGGTGTGTTTGTGGTGCGTGTATATGTGTGTGTGGTGTATATACTGTATGGTGTGTGTGGTGCGTGTGGTCTGTTGTGTGTATACGTTGTGTGTGTGGTGTATATACTGTATGTGTGTGTGTGTCTGTGGTATACGGTGTGTGTTGTCTGTGGATATACTATGTGTGATTGTGTGTTGTGTGTGTGTATATACTGTATGTGTATGTGTGTGTGGTATACTGTATGTGTGTGTGTATATACTGTATGTGTGTGTTGTTGTGTGAGATGTGGGTTGTGTGTGTGTATTGTTGTGTGTGTGTGTATGTAGTGGGTGTGTGTGTGTGGTGTGTGTGTGAGAGGGTGTGTGTGTGTGTGGTGTGTGTGTGTGTGTCTGTGTGATGATGTTCCTTGTCTCAGGTCTCCTCTGGTCCTGGCCACAGTGTCTGAGCTCAGCATGGATTCAAACAGCTGCTACTGAAACCAGATCACCAGAACCAGAGCCACGCTCACCACTCTCTTATTATTACTATTTTGATATTATATTATTATTAGAAGTAGTAGTAGTGAGTAGTAGTGAGTGTGAGTAGTAGTGAGTGATAGTAGTAGTAGTGGTAGTAGTATTGTATAGTACATGAGTGTAAAGGTTTTCACTAGCAGCAGTGAAGCAGATGATGGTCAGCTCTGGTCTCGATGCAGGTATAGTTTCAGCCTCTGATGTCATCAATGCAGTCTCACTGTTAGTCACACACACCACCCCTAAAGAGGATCTAGCTCAGGTTTGAAACTAACTGCGCCAGAATGTGTGTGGGTGTGTTAGGGTGGGTGGAGGAGTGGGTGTGTGTGTTGGTTTGGTGTGTGTGTGTGTATTAGTGGTGTGTGTGTCGTGTAGTGTGGGGTCGTGTGTGTGTTTAGTGTGTGGTGTGGGTAATAGTGGTGTGTGTGTGCTTAGTGTGTGTGGGGTGTGGGGTGTTGTGTGTGTCGTAGTGTGTGCGGGGGTCTGACAGAGCAGATGAGCTTCATTCCTCTGCACCACACTTCCCGGTTAGATCAGACTTTCTCTTCACCTCTATACATATCTACACACACCTCTCTCTCTGGTGTCTGCTGGCCCTCTAGTGCATGGCTCGGTGGGCAGACGACCGCAACGCGAAAGCGAAAGAAAAGAGCGAAGGAAAAAACGAGAAAAGAGAAACAACGAGAAAAGCAAAAATAAGAACCAGAGAAAAAACAAAAAGAGAGAAAGGAAAAAAGAGCCACGCGACAATAAACAAAAGCGCAGCACCAAAGAGAAAAGAGAGCAAACCAAGAGCTCACTTCACACCTCTCACCTCTTCCCTCACACCTCTCCCACCACTCTCTACCCCCACACCTCTCCCCTCACCTCTCATACCTCTCCCCCTCTCTTCCCGTGTCTGTGCATGGCAGGGTTCTGCAGACACAAGAGCCGCTCTGTCTGGGAGGGATGGGGGTTCGGGGGTTCGGGGAGTGGAGAGCGGGCCTGGTTCTGTCTCAGTTACACATTTCCTCTCAGTGTCCTGGACACTGCAGAGTCAGGGTGTGTTCCGTGTTTTGGACAGTGTTCAAATATATATAAATATAGTAGTAACAAATAGTATTTTACTTGAGCACATCCTTTGCTGGCTCTGTTTAACCACGTAGGCACATCTACATTTAACCCATTTTAACACACACACACACACACCACACACACACACACACACAGGTCCTTTGTGTCTCTGAGTGATTGCTCTGATCTTGCCTGGAGGCTGAGGTTGACCTCCAAGCAATGCTGAGTGGTGTGTGTGTGTGTGTGGTGTGTGGTAGTGTGTGTGTGTGTGTGTGTGTGTGTGTACGTGTGGTTGTCTGTGTGTGTGTGGCTGTGTGTGTCTTGTCTTATCTTGGACAGTCTGACCTGGTTGGAGCTGAAGAGCATCA
This sequence comes from Mallotus villosus, assembly GCA_903064625.1. Classification (NCBI taxonomy): domain Eukaryota; kingdom Metazoa; phylum Chordata; class Actinopteri; order Osmeriformes; family Salangidae; genus Mallotus; species Mallotus villosus. Next base: position 22,781 of record CAEFZP010000304.1, read on the forward strand.
GTGATGTCTGACTGCTATATCTTAGGGTTAGGATGGCTTTCAACTACTGTGGAAATCCTTCAAAAACAATCACTGATAACAATAGCAATAGATCAATTCATTCAAAGGACATGACGATAAGAGGTGTGTATGAAAAAAAGAAGCTTCATAAATGGGAGTATGATGTGAAAGGAAATCTGTCATCATTGAACTTGCATTGACCTTACATTATTCGTAACAGGATGTAGAATCTGGACCATAATATATCTTTTCCATTTAATTAATGGGAAAATTCCATCTCATTTTGAAATAGTAATCCCTGGTCACATGTGTGTGCCAGCAGATGGTTGTGTGTCCCAGTAAAGCCACACCCAGAGTCAGGGCCAGATTGATTGCCAGATTAGAACAGTTTTGTGAGTTTTGAGAGTGGTGACACAAAAAGAGAAAGACAGAGAGAGGCTGGGATTGGCCACGTTTCTGTGTGTGTAATATATGTGTGTGTGTGTGTTTGTGCTCATAAAACTGTGTGCAAATGTAATAGGAATAAATGGATCTTTTACTGGTAATAGCTGAACATTACTGTGTGTGTGAGTGTGTGAGTGAGGTGTGTGTGTGTGTGAGTGTGTTGGTTGTGTGCTGTGTGTGTGGTGTGTGTGTGTGGTGTGTGTGTGTGTGTCGGAGACAGCTAATGAGAGCACCTGAGCACTGAGTGGGTGGAATGTGAGGATAGGGAGTCAGCACAGACCTCATCTCTCTTTTGTCTCCTCTCTTTCGTTCCTCTGTCTCTCTCTCTCTTTCTGTCTCTCACCTGTCTCGCTCTGTCCCTCTTTCTGTCTCTCTCTCTCTCTCTCTTCTCTGCTCTTCTCACCTCCTTCATCTTCTTAGTGACAAGACCCTCATACCGAGGCCTGCTAAGTTAAGTAGAGAGCTGGGATCTCTCTCTCTTTCAATCACCCTGTGTGTGTGAACGTGTGTGTACGTGAGTGTGGTGTGTGTGTGTGTGTGTGATAGCCACCCTCGGTCCATGCTAGCAGTGGCAGTGAGGCAGCTTCAGTGATTTATTACCAGACAGGAGAGAGCCTGACCTCACCCCACACACACACACATTCTCACACTCATTCTCACACTCATTCTCTCTCTCTCTCACACACACACACCCATACATTCCCAAACTCACACACAGGCACAGACAAACCACATTATTAAAACATTAAAGTCAAGGTATGGTTCACCTACATACACCAAGACACACCTGCTATTTACATGGCTCTGTTTCACACACACGGGCACCTCATGTAGAACAAACATACACACCAACGCTTATTCTCACTGGGCAAACAGTCTTAGTGCAGCTCCTGGCCAGCTTAAATAAACCTAATTAGACCTCACTGTCACAACTCCCAGAGAGGAGAGGGACAGAGAGAGAGAGAGACAAAGAGAGAGAGAGACAAAGAGAGAGAGACAAAGAGAGAGATCATGAGAGGCGAGAGGAGAGAGTTGAGCGGAGGGACAGAGGCAGTCAAAGGTTCTCCTCCTGCCACTGCAGTGGCTTGTTAATGACTCGCTGTCAATTAGCCTTTTCATTTCATGTGTGAGATACGCAGCGCACACGCAAGCACGATCAGTCTGCTGTCCCTCAACAATAGGTATCAAGGATGTGTCCCTAGGTCAGGAGTTAATACATAAGCTGGGGCAGAAGCAGGATGGGGGTGGTAAGGGGCCAGCAGCAGGGCAGGATGGGGTGGTAAGGGGCCGCAGCAGGGCAGGATGGGGGGCAGGAAGGGGCCAGCAGCAGGGCAGGATGGGGGGTGGTTAAGGGGCCAGCAGCAGGGCAGGATGGGGGGCAGTAAGGGGCCAGCAGCAGGGCAGGGTGGGGGCAGTAAGGGGCCAGCAGCAGGGCAGGATGGGGGGCAGGAAGGGCAGCAGCAGGGCAGGAGTGGGGCAGTACAGGGAGGTGGAAGGGGCCAGCAGCAGGGCAGGGTGGGGGGCAGTAAGGGGCCAGCAGCAGGGCAGGATGGGGGCAGTGAAAGGAGAGTGGGGGCCGAAGCAGCAGGGCAGGATTGATGGGGGCAGGAGAGGTCCGTCTTTGTGTACTGCTGCTCTTTATACAGTCCACACTAGCCAAGAGATGCCCTGGGTTATACTCACACCACACACACACACACACCACACACACCACACACACACACACACACAAGCCCCTGCAGGAGTCTAGGTCAACCATGCAGAAGTAGCCATATCCATCAGAGAGACTTAACACAACCTGTGAGACCACCAGTCAGTGTGGTGTGTGTGTGTGTGTGTGGTGTGTGTGTGTGTGTTGTCCATTTGACAGGCGTCCATTGTGAAGACGGACCATGCTCCAGTTACACGGGGACATCTGGGTCACCAGCTAAAACACCAGCGCTGGCAGTCCTGTCTCTGCAAATGATGTCGTCCCTCCGTCCCTCGCTGTGTGTGTGTGTGTGTCCTGAGAGTTTGTGACTAATGCCACAGCTGACTGCTAGATAAAGTACTACTGAAGGAGAACCAAGTGTAAGGTAGATGCCCGTTAACGGAGTTAGCAGCTATCGGAAGTGTTAGAGACACTAGGAAATGGAAGAGAGAGAATGGGACAAGAGTGAAGAGCAGAGAGAGAGAAGAGAGAGAGAGAGAGAGAGAGGGACAGACATAAATAAATAGATGTAGTCCCTCTCTCTGCAGACAAACAGATATTTTGTGTGGAAGCAGGCAACCAACCAAAATAGTAACACACACAGTCATCAGGGTTACCACAGCGCCAAGGGTCAGGGTTCACCTGCCAGTGGGGGATGTGTGTGTGCAGACGTGTGTCTCTGTGTGTGTCAGCCCCTTTCGAGGTGTCCCGTGATTGATGAGGTGAGCTCTCTTTCTCTCTTCTATCTCTCTCTCGCACACACACACACACCCACGCACGCACACACATACCCCATACCTCCAAACTGACGCCCTTCAGAAATGTCTCAATTAAAAGGGGACTAGGCTGGAATGCAGACAGACAGAGGGGGGAGTTGCGCGATGAGGCGGATACCAGACGGGGAGGGGAGTAGCGCAAAGGAGCAATGACGAGGCGAGGTGTGCGGGATAGCAACGGAGACGAGAAGAGAGGGAGTGTACCGATGAGACGCTATTGAAGGAGGAGGAGCGAGAGGAGATGAGAGACGAGAGGATGAAGAGCAGGTGGAGAGGAGAAGAGAGAGACGAGGGAGAGAGAGAGGAGAGAGGAGGCAGGAGAGGAGAGATGAGAGAGAGAGAGAGAGAAGGGGGAAAGGAGAGAGGGGGAAGAGAGAGACAGCAAGAGCGAGAGAGGGGGCAGGGAGAGAGAAAGAGAGCGGAGAAAGAAATTGTCCATTTGTCTAATCTGAGCAGGTATTCATGGTCCACTTCTCTGTTACACTAATAGTGGGATTACAAACAACCTGATCCTTCATTTATTCCTTCTCTCTCCCCGTCCCTCCCTCCCTCGCTTCCATTCTCTATGTCCTCTTTCTCACTCCATCCATCATCCCCCTCCCATTCCTGGACCCCTTTTCTAGTTGAGACACACCCTTCTACTGTGAATGCATGTATGCACACACACACACACTCACACACAGCCAAATACACACACACACCCACACACACTTCATGCACAAAACGTTGAGTGTCCTCTATAGGAGTGCATCCCTAAGCAGAGTTAAGATCCCCAGACATTTCAGAGAGGAGCCTGGGGAGGAGGAGAGGAGGAGAAAATAGGGAGGAGGAGAGAAGGTGAGGATAGGGAGGAGGAGAGAAGGAGAGGATAGGGAGGAGAGAGAAGGAGAGGATAGGAAGAAGTGGAGGAGGAGAGGATGAGAGGATGGGGGCAGGCTTGCTTCTGTAGAAACTAACAGACATCTTGGTTGACATCAAACATCGTCTCAGCAGCTGCTTACATGGCTATGGGGGGATATCTCACCATCTCCCTCCTCATGTCTCTCTTCATGTCTCTCTTCCTCTCTTCTCGTCCTGTCGTTACCTGGGAGGATCAGTGACAGGGGTGTGGCCCGGCAAACTGACTTTCCATAGGCTCGTTGCCATGGATACCGTTGGAGCAGGCTCACTATGATGTCAACACAGCCCCTGGCTTTTCATCACCTGTCTCACAACACACACACACGCACACACACACCTGTCTGCCCCATGTCTTTGTGAACAAAAGCTGGTGTGTATAGAAGACTCTTGGTATTTCCCCACCTATTCTACAGTTTAACAGGTCTAACATATGGCATCACACACACACACACACACACGAACGCACACACACACGCGAACGCACACACACACTTCTATTCATCTATAAGGTGCCCCTGTTGTACCATATGGTCTCCCTACCTCTATCATCTCCATTACAAATACATAATCACAGGACAATGACTTGACACAGCTCTCGCTAGGCTAGCTAATACATGCTAAGAATGAAGTCCATTCATTTTGCATGGATTAATTAGCCGCTACGCTAAACCACTCATTTCTAACACGCTAACACGGCCCCCAATAGCCATCCATTGAGTGTGTGCTAGCTGTGAAGCCAACACACACAAATGATGGTGGAACGCTAACCTGCTGGTGTTCCACCAGGCCTGCTGTGCTCATTATGCTTAGCGTAGCCGCTAGGCTAAGTGTTAGCGCTATGTTAGATGGGCGTCCTGGCTGAGGGGAACATATGGGATTAGTGATGGCCGTGCAAAATAGCAACGGAGAAGCGATGAAAACACACACACACTCACACCACACACACACACACACTGCAGTAACATATTTCATCCTGGCCGTGTCTGTGTTAGGCCCTGATATCCCGACTGAAGGTTACCTTTAAAATGACCATCCATAAACCTCTGTTATATGCACACACACACACACACACACACACACACACACACACACACACACACACACACACACACACACACACACACACACACAACACACACAAACCCTTGTATCTTCCAGCAGTAGTTGTAGTTACTGTGTGACCTGACAGCTATTTAGGTCTGCAAACCTATTTACTTCACACAAATACAGATCAGCCAATAGCACGGTCTCATTGTCTATTGAATACAAATGCAGCTGCAGTTTCTTTCTACTTTCTACCATTTTCCCCTCTCTCCCTCCCTCCTCTTTCTCTCGGTGTCTCTCTCTCTATTTATATGCTCCCCTCTCTCTCTCTCTCTCTCTCTCTCTCTCTCTCTCTCTCCCTCCTCTTTCTCACGGTGTCTCTCTCTCTATTTATATGCTCCTCTCTCTCTCTCTCTTTCTCTCTCTATTCAAGCTTATCTCTTCTAATTTGATTTGACTGTCGGACTGTGTGGCGATTTATTTGTGTGTGTGTGTGTGTGTGTGGTGTGAGTGTACATGTGCGTGTGTGTGTGTTCGGTCTCTAGTTTATCTGCTGTAACGGTGATGGAGCCTGTGCCTTGCGGTGTGCAGTGGTGTGTGAAGTGGATTGAGAAGAGCTAGCAGTGTGTGTGTGTGTGTTTGTGTGTGTGTGTGTAAGTGAATGTGATGCTATCTCCGCCAACACATGGATTAGAATATAAAGGCAGAATGTCCACAGTGAAAATCAAGCAAACATTGGTACAGTAAATAGCAGATATACAACAATACTGTCTGTGTGTATCTCTCTGTGTGTGTGTGAGAGAGTGTGTGTGTGTGTGTGTGTGTGTGTGTGAGTGTGATTGGAGCTTGCATGGGCGCCATTGGCTTCTGCCTACTATACAGGTTTCTTTCCCTTTCATTGTCCTCTCTCCTCCCCCATTCATCCTCCTCTTCCCGTTTTCTTTCCTTGACACTTTTCTCAAACTCTCTTTCAAATCTGGTCTTCTCTCTGCCTACAGTATCTGTCCAATGAGACCACCACACCACACACACCACACACACACCACACACACACACACCACACACTGGCTAGACAAGGCTGGTTACTCCTGTAATTAGAGATAGAAGAGGGACAGAAAGGGTCTGGTCGTCGGAGATAATCTGCGATTTCGAGCTAAATCAGATTTGCTATGCTTGTTACACCAAACAGTAAAGCCGTGAAGTAGCATAATGACATCTACACACTATAGGTACGCACACGCTCGCTAGACACAGATACAAAAAGCAGAAGAACTGTAAAAGCATGTGTGAGCATATGTATGTGTGTGACTACCCACCCTACATCACAGGCACACAGCCTGGTACTAGACCATTAGCAACAGCATCCAAACAAAACGACAGGAAAACTTTAAGAGAACAATGAGCCAGAAACCCTTGAGTTTGCTCTCTCCATCTCCCAGTCCTGACCCTGTCCTAATGGCAGCTCAGACCCTCGTCAATACCCTGAGATCTCCCATCAACCCCGTTGCTTAGCAACCCCGGTGGCACCAGCAGCAGAACGTTTAAAGTGTTTAATCCAGAATTAAAATAAATGTTTGTTCATCGACAAGATAAACAGCTAGTTAATTGACAAACGCAAACTCATTATATCAAAAAACGGCATGGGCGTTGCATGAATCTGAAGTGGTTAATAGCTAATAAAAGGCTACTTTAGAAACTTAGAACTTGTTTTTTAATTGTATATCTTTTTATGTTGTTTTTATTTCCAGCGATTAAACCGACCGGTGTGTAAAATGCCTCTCTGTAATGACCTATTATCAACAAAGAGAGGAATTAGCCTGCATTCACACACACACTCAACAATGCTGCCTAGGGTAATTAGTGGTGTGTGTGTGTGTGTGCGTGTGTGTGTGTCTGTGTGTGTGTGAATGGAAGCATTAGCGGGCCATTTGTCTGGGGGAGGTGACTGGGCGGGGGAGGAGAAAGGTTGCTCTGTGTTGCATTGACCCTGCTGGACACGTGTTCTGAAATGATAATTAGAGAGAGAGCAAGAGAGAGGGAGAGATAGGGAGAGAGAGCGGAGAGAGCGACAGCAAGAAAGAGAGGGAGAGAGAGGAGACAAAGAGAGGAGAGAGGGGGGGGAGAGAGAGAGAACGAGGCAGAGGAGAGAGGGAGAGAGTAAAAGAGAGAGGGGGCAGAGGGAGAGAGAGGCTAACCTGTTTTTAAATGTTAGTAGCTAGCTTGTCTTTGCTAACCTTTCTTTCCCTGCCTCCATTTGTCTCTCTCTCACTCTCTGTATCTCCATTTCCTCACTCTAAAGAAAACAAGTCATTTAGCGTGGGATGAGTCTACCTCCCTCTCCCTTTAGTTTCCCTCTCTCTCTCCCTACGCTAGCTCATATCTCCCTAGCTCAGCTCTCGCACGCTCTCTCTCTCTCTACTATCTCAGTCATCTCGCTCATCTAGATCTCTCTCTATCGTCTCTCGATGCTAGCTCTCTCTCTCTCTCGTCTCTTGTTCCTCTCTCATCTCTTTCCCATCTCTCTATTTCCCTCTCTCTCTCTCTCTTCCCTTTCTCTTTCCCTTTCTCTCTCTTTCTCTCTCTCCATCTCTGCTGAAAAGTTCCCGCTATCCTCAAGTTAAACATGACATTTTGTGGCTTTTAGACGCAGAGCTAGAGAAAATAAGGTAGGGAGTGAGCGAGAGAGAGAAACGTAAATAAAGAAAGGAGAAGTGTTTTTGTCATTCTGTGTGGGACTGAGTGTCTCATTAGTATTCAACTGAGTGTCTTAGAAATAAACAAATGAAGAAATGTCAGGCCACACACACAAACACAGGGACACACACACACACACACACACACACAACCTAAACAATATGCAGAACAGTGATTACAGTATAAACAACTGTTCATGTATATGACCTTTGCCCCCCCCCCTTCATTCCCCCCTCTCTACCCCTCACCCTACCCCCTGCTAGGTGACAACTGTTTAAACATACACACAAACACACACACACTCACACACACTAAGGACAGATACAAATCTCTCTATCTGGGGTCATCTACTCCCCTATGTCAGCACCTTGGGGTGGTGTGTGAGATGACGTGGTGTGTGTGTGTGTGTGTGTATGTGTGTTGGCCTAACCTACTGCTGCGGCCTAACAACACATGGCGGACAGAGATCAGGTTTTATGTGAGTGTGTGTGAGGGACCTCAGCTCAGGTTTCATCTTCCTGAAAGGTGACCCTGCATCTTCAGAGGTCGTGACCTTGCTGTGCCTAGGCGTCTGACAACCCCAAACAAAGCAGAGTGACTGAGTGGAGGACTTAAGCTCCAGGATTCATTCACCCCCCTCTCTTCTCGTCTCCATGCTTCTCCCCTTCTCTCTCCCCTCTCCCCTCTCCCCTCTCCCCCTTCTCTTCTCCCCTCCCCTCCCCTCACCACACCCCGCTGTTCTCCTATTTCCTCCTCTTTTCTCCCCTCCCACTTCTCCTCTTCTCCTCCATTGTTCTTCCCTTCTCCTTCCCTCCTCTCGGACTCCAGGGTCAGATAACTAGGAGGGCACCAGGCCTGCTAAAGCACTTGTCATGCAAGCCTGAAGCAGGCAATTGGGCTAAGTGAGTGAGTGTGTGGGTATGTGTGTGTGTGTCTGTCTGTGTGTGTGTGTGTGTGCGTGTATGTGTCTCTGTCTGTGTGTGTGTGTGTGTGTGTGTGTGTGTGTCTGTGTGTGTGTGTGCGTGTGTGTATGTATGTATGTCTTCAAGTGATCAGCAGGACAGCTCTCTTCAACCCCTGATCCCAGGAATGCCGAGTCGGGCGGAAACAATCAAAAGGTCGGGGATTTATTTCCCAGTGTGTGCGTGTGTGTGAGTGTGTATGTCTGTGTGACTGTGAGTGCGTGTGTGTGTGTGGGAGAGAGCCCCCCCTTTAGTTTCTCATTAAGGATCTTCCCCAGCAGCCCTCAGGAGGTAGTAGCTCTCTGAATAGGAATGTACTGTACACTGTAGTCACACATATGAACAGAGGGGATATCTGGAGGGAAAGCTCTCTCTCTTCTCTCATGGGATTGAATACACACAGGCAGGTGTTGAGAGATGGCTGTAATGTGTGTGTCTGCATAAATGAGTGTTTTGGTGTGTGTGTGTGTGTGTGTGTGTATGTGTATGTGTGTGTGTGTGTGTGTGGTGTGTGTGTGTGTGTATGTGTGTGTGTGTGTGTGGGTGTATGTGTGTGTGTGTGGGTGTGTGTCTGTGTATGTGTGTGTGTGTGTGTGTGTCAGCCTCTGTGTGAGTGACAGAAGGAGGACCAAGGGTAATATGGTTAAGGTAGATGCCCTGTAATGGAGTTAGCAGCCATTACCCTCCAGACTGAGACAGGCCTGCTGACTGAGCCCTCCTTTGTTAGCTGCTCCACCCGCTTCTCCTCCACCCCTCCTTCATCCACCCCTCCTTCACCCCTCCCTCATCCACCCCTCCCTCATCCACCCCTCCCTCCTCCACCCTCTCCTCAACCACCCCTCCCTCATCCACCCCTTCTTCACCCAGTTCTCCTCTACCCCTCCTCCACCCATCCTCAACACCTCCACCTCTGGTCCACCCATCCTAAACCCCTCCTCCATCTACGTCTACTCCACTCCACCCCCACTGTCCAACCATACAAGTGATTATTTACTTCATATTTTTTTATTATTTGACTTAATATGGTCTACTATTATCTTACTAACACAAAGGCAGAGACCAAGACTAGCTGAGAGATGATTGAGCCAGACAACTGGTCACTTTACATAGACTCATCAGAGTTAGCTAGCCAAATTCATTAGGACAAAAAACCTATTCTTGTTTTAGCTTAGCATCGCTAGGTCACAGGGAGGTGCAGAGTCCATAGTTCCAGAGTCTTGTTCTTCCTCAGGGGACCAGACGACCAGGCTGGCCGGAAAACACACTAGATCTATCTTAGGTGGTCATTTAATGACCATTGTCATGTGGTGGCTCCAACGCTCTTTGTCTCTCTCTCTCTCTCTGTCTCTCTATCTCTCTCTCATCCCCACGGTCTCCCTGTTGGCCTGTGGTGCTGTGTTACCCCGGTGATGTATGGCTACTGCGAACAGAGGCTAGCACCTTGTTGGCCCCCCTCCTCCAAGCAGGAAGAGGGCATTAGTCACACACTGGTAGGCTAGGCTACGCTAAGGTTAGTTAATAAGACTAGACCCCGGACGGCTAGGCTAAGCCACGCTACGCTACATTGAGGTTGGGTGTGAGTAGACGTCGCTACGCTAGGCTACACAGGTTAGTAAATCTGCTAGTTTAGGCAAAGCAGGGATTAATTAGGTGTTTATGAGGAGATCCCGATGCTTCAAACAGCATTAGTGATTAGACAATATTGTCCATCAGGTAGGATATCTCACAGACAATATATGCAACTTCAACACATTCCTCTATATTATGTTAACATGTATGTTTTTTTTCAAGAAACATCAAAAAGTAATTTTGAGAAAGTAAAAAAAAGAAGAAAAAAAAAGACTAAAAGCTTAAGCTAATATCTTCGGACGTGTGACTGAATGTTATTGCGCGTGTATATGTGTGACAGTGTGAATATAGAAATATACTCTATATATGTGTGTATGCGTGCATGTGTGTGTATTTATGTGTGTGTGTGCATGAGCGTTATAATTCCTCCAGAGTAATTTATGACCTAGCTGTGAGTCCACAGGCCACTTCATCAATGAACCCATTTCCTGTGTTTGATGGTCGTGATGAGCTCAGGTTCCTCTGGGGCATACTCACACACACCCGCACACCCACACACACACACACCCGCACATACACACACACACCCGCATATACACTCACACACACACACTCACACACACCCTCACATGCACACACACACACTCATACACACACACGCACCCGCACACACACCCGCACATACACCCGCACACACCTCACACACCCGCACACACACCCGCACACGCACATAAGCAAGGATCATATGTCCCTTATACCCTAAAAAAGTGTATAATTATAATAATATATATTATGATATATTATATATATATATATATCATAATATATCAAAGTACCATATTAATACTGGTATTGTTGTTAGTTGTGTTTTGATATAATTGATATGAACAGATCAATACCAAAATAATTAATATGATTTAAAAAATACTACTACACATTTTTATAAAAATGTATATAATAATAATAATATTATTAATACTATTAATATTAAAGTAGTACAACTTTTAAACAACACCACTTCATATAATACTTATTCCTGTTACTGTATTAGACATTAGATATTAGATACACAATAAACTCTGTTTTGCTATTAGATATGGCAAAATATGCAACAAATACAGCTTTTATACTGTATACACACATACATATGTTATATATTATGGATATATATACTGTATAATATATCATATATTTAGAAACTGCATTCTATGCGAGTACTTCTCAGTGAGAATAACACTTTACAACTCCTAATAATGATAAAAGCCTGGAGATATTCTTTATAATAGTTGCTATGAGATTTATAGCTTTTACATTTTATGTAATAAGTACATTTTAAGTACTTTTTAGAGAAATGTAATCATTCAATAAATTCCCCAAACTGTCATTCCAGCCCACTTCAGCCTTTTCATCGAAAAGACTAAATACCCATCTGGAATATGATTCATATTTATATAGAAGATATAATCCTCTCTCTCTCTCTCTCTCTCTCTCACCACACACACACACACACTCACACAGACTATTTCCCGTCGTCCCTGTCATTCTCTAAGTAACAGAACATGTCATTTGCATCCCATCGCCGTGTCGTGTATATTTGACTAATCTCTCCCGTCCACCTACCTGACGTGTTCTTAAATAACAAGCGTGAGTCAACTGCCATCATCAAACGTGACTTTATTGTCAGCCTGGAACATTGGTCTCAAGCCTCTAACTCCCGCCCGTGTCACCGTAATCTGACTCCCCCTAAACACAACAACCATTTTACAGATTCCTGTCCATTGGGTTCCTATTTATATCTACATCTAAATACATATGTTATTAGAGTGACTACATATTATATACATAATACCACCCTATCCTCCTTCCCTCCTTCCCTCTGGCCTCACCAGGCCTCTCCGGCCTCACCAGGCCTCTCCGGCCTCACCAGGCCTCTCTGGGCTGGAGCCTGCTTCCCTCTGGCCTCACCAGGCCTCACCAGGCCTCACCAGGCCTCACCAGGCCTCTCTGGCCTCACCAGGCCTCTCTGGCCTCACCAGGCCTCACCAGGCCTCACCAGGCCTCACCAGCCTCACCAGGCCTCACCAGGCCTCACCAGGCCTCACCAGGCCTCACCAGGCCTCTCTGGGCTGGAGCCAGAGTGTGCTCGTCCCCTGGCCCTCACCACACTATCACAGAGTGGAAGCCTCTCCACGGCCAGCCCATATATGTGAGTGTGTGTGGGAGTGTGTGTAAGTGTGTGTGTGTGTGTGTTATATATAAATCTTATCCAAGCTCGTGTGCTGATGCCAGCCGGTGTGTCGTTACCTCTGGAGACTCCAACACAACACTAGCTTTTATAATAGAGCTGCCAGCTATAATACACACACACAGACACACACACACACACACACACACGTATGCTGACATGCACATAGCATGCTCACACACACACACACACCCACACACACACACCACAGCACTTATCTAGGAGGCAGGTAAAAGATTAGGTGTGGATGTGATGAGAAAATAAAGGAATGAAGGACATCGACGCTGCTACATTGTTATCTATGTTCTCCAACCCGGGGCTGGAGGGAGAGAGAGAGAGAGAGAGAGATATAGAGAGAGAGCAAGAGAGTGTGAGAGAGAGAGAGAGAGAGAGAGAGAGGGAGCAAGAGAGTGTGTGTGTGTGAGAGAGAGAGAGAGAGAGAGAGAGAGAGAGAGAGAGAGAGCGCAATAGGGGAATGATCAGTACATATCTCCAGATAAGACCACTAAGTTAGACACACACCTCATCCCTCAAACACCGATACGCATTCTCTCTCCACCTCCCTCTTTCACCATCTCACCATGTGTCTGTCTTTCATTTTATCTCACTGTCTCTCTCTCCCACTTCTGGAAACGCTCAAAGTACTACAGACTCTTACCATCCATCCATCCACCACACCGCCCGCCGCTCTTTTTGTCTCTCTTCTCTGTCTTGCTTTCTCTCTCTGTCCCCCGTCTCTCTGCGGTACACAAATCTCTCTCCCCTTCCTTCTCTATTGTTATCTTCCCACGGACGCGAGAACGAGGGATCAAAAGATCCGGAAGAGTGGAAACGCTGATCCTGACTTTAATGAGAACAGAGTTAGAGAGGGAGGGGGGAAAAGGTAAAGACAAATAAAGAGAGAGAAAGCGAGAGAGAGGATATGTTTTTCTCTCTCCCTCCGACAGGAGCCAGGCCACACCCAGTAGCTGATCCACATGATCCTAGCTGAGCAGCGGCCTCGGTCCTCCGCAGGTCTAAACACAGCCCCCCCCCCAGCCAGCTCAGCGCCCACCTCTCGTCCCCGGCACCCCCCAAACCCCTAACAGACCATAACCGTAGCCATGACGGCAGGGGGATGGAGCAACAGGATTGAGCAACAGGGTAGAGCAGGACCAGTGAGGACCAGTATGGACCAGTAGACAGCACCGCTAAATCACCAGGGCAACCAACAGCACCAGCAGTACTACCAGTCACGGCCAAACCCCCTAATTGAAACTTTTACTCTCTGAGTAATGGCCTTCATTCACGGTAATGCAGTCCATCAACCAGATTACCAAGCACAGAGAGGGAACATAGAACACACACACACACACACACACATGTACACGCACCCCGTTGCTAGGAGATCCCTCTCTTTTTACGTTGTGAGATGGAGTGAGCGAGAAGCGTGAGTGGGGCAGAGAGAGAAAATGGAAAGGGGTGAGAGAAGAAACGAAAGGAAAATGGTTGTTAATTTCTCCATTTTCCTTCTACTACCCCTCCCTCTCTTTCTCTCCTTCACTCTCTCCCTCTCTCTCTCTCTCCCTCGCTCTGTAACTCCTTCCCTCTCTTTTTTTAACAACCCTCTTGCCTTCCGCGGGCTCTGTTTGCAGGGAGGGATCTGAGTTGTGGCTGGTAAATCTGACCAGGATGCTAATGAAATCTTAGAGTGGAACCATGCAGGCTGGCAGTGCTGCTGGGGGGACATTAAACATCCTCGCACACATGGCCCTGGAACCCTGCGCTGCTCTGACAGCATGACCCCCATAACCTGAAGGGTCACACACTCTACATCTGACGCCCGGACAGGCCTCGGGTGTGTGTGAGGGAAGGGGGCGGCGGGTGGGTGAGAGACATGGAGCGAAAAAGAGAGAGAGAAATGTGTGTCAGTGCCTAAAGGTGTGTGTGTGTGGTGTGTGGTGTGTGACCGTGTATGAAGCATGAATGTGTGTGTGTGTGTGACCGTGTATGAAACATGCATGAATGTGTGTGTGTCTGTGGGGTGGGGGTCATTTTGTATTCTCCACATGACTTAGCGCAGTGTCTTCCTCAAACAAACTCCCATTACCAATTTATTTTCTTTCTGTAGACTTTCTGGGAAAATATTAAATGTACACGTGTCTATACTTCCCTTCATCAAGCCAATTCAGTTCATCATTGAGCAGCGGAAATATTTGTTGCCGTTTTGTATCGTCTAAACAATCGCCTCAGCCGTTTTAACAGACTTAAAAACGTTTAAAATGTTATGCATATTTTATTAAAAATATATACTGTATATACATGTATATTCCGAGAGCAAAATATTTGAATCATAAAATTATATATATATATATAAAAAACATATAATTGTTTTATTCAAACCATGTGGTTACATTTTTAAGACATCCTTTTTGATGTCCTTAAAGATGGCTCCATCTTTTAAAACACTTTAAAATGTACACCTTTCCCCCCAAAAACCCATCAACCACTTTTATTTGTCCAACACTCATCCTACCTCATCTCTCATTTCTTCCCTCTATCCGTCTCTCGCTGGAGAGAGAGAGAGAGACAGAGAGCGAGAGAGAGAGAGAGAGAGAGACGAGAGAGAGAGAGAGAGAGATAGAGGAGAGAGAGAGAGATAGAGAGATAGAGAGATAGAGAGAGAGTGAGTGAGTGAGTGAAAAGGTAACAGGAGAGAGGAATTCCTAAAGCTTTCCTGAACCTGGATTTAATTATCCCCACCGTAAGACTCTCCTCCCCAACACGAGTGGGTTATCATCGTCGCTACGGCGACATGAACCGTGTCTGCCGCTGAGAAAGCTAGCGAGGGGAGGGCGAGCGAGAGGGCGAGCGAGACGGCACTCGGGACGACACGGGCAGGGAAATGCACTTCTCCATTTAAACGATACGTAGGCAGGAGGACAGAGTGGAAACAAGGAGGGTTCTGTGGACGAGGGCTTCATGTGCGTACAGCTGATAAAGGACTTTGATATCAAAAGAGAATCAACATATGCATATGTTTATGACTCACACGCACACACACACACACACACACACGGTGAAATCTGTTATGAGTGTGTGTATTAATATATGTGTGTGTGTGAAGCAGTGTGGTGGACCCCGGTGTGTCTGGGTGATTTCAGGACTGGAAACTCTGACCACAGCCAAAACCCAAGAAGGAACATAGCTGAGAGGAGAGAGACGAGAGAGAGAGAGAGAGAGAGAGTGAGAGAGAGACGAGACGAGAGAGAGAGAGAGCGAGAGAGAGAGGAGAGAGAGATGAGAGAGCGAGAGAGTGAGAGAGAGAGTGAGAGAGAGAGTGAGAGAGAGAGAGAGAGAGAGAGAGAGAGAGAGTGAGAGTGAGAGAGAGACACCCTGAGCTGGGCACAACTATTTACTCTAATTCAGAACATCTGAAATCTCCTTCTCTCTCCCTCTCTGTCGGTCTCTCTCTCTTTCTGAGCTTTGATTTCCCTCTTTCTGGCTTCCTCTTAGCAATACAGTCCAAGACAATATTAGCATGCAACACCAGTACGATCACACACACACACACGCACACACACACACACACACACACACACACACACAGCATTCTAAATAACAGCCTATTCTAAGCAAGCTCGTTCCTCTCAGACTCGTTGATTCCCGGTCAAAGAGGCAGACTTTTGGCTCACACACATTCTCACACACTTACACATTACAATGGGCACTGAGACAAGAGCTCACATGTGGTCACACACACGCACACACACACACACACACAGACACACACACACACACACACACAGCCAGCGGAGTAGCAGCAGCAGTTACCTTGTCTGAGAGGGTAGTCCAGTGTGTCCCTCCTGTGTTGGGCTTCGCACCTCCTGGGCTATTCACTGGCGCATGGAACACACACACACGCTTCCGCTTCTCCTACACTTTCACCGTCTTTCTCTCTCTCTCTCTCTCTCTCTCTCTCTCTCTGCCTCTCTCTTCCGTCTCAGGCTCTGTGGACCTCTCCCATCCCCTCCTCTCTCACACGCAGGCAGAGCTGGGCAGCGCAGGCACACTCCGTGTCTCTCTCTCTCTCTCTCTCTCTCTGGCGGAGGAGAGGCTTCCGCAGGCTCCGAGCGCAGCGCTCACCGCCTCGCGCCCCAGCGAGAGAGGGATGAAACTAACGAGAAAATAACAGAGGTGGGGTTTTCTCTTTTCCCTTTTTTTCCCCTTCTTTTTCTTTGTTTCTTCTCTTCAGAGGCAGGGGAGGACGGTCGGCTGAATTAGCATCAGTCTGCTGGTCGCTCCGCGCTCACTCAGACTCACTCTCACTCGTTCACTTGCGAGCTCTTACTGCCGTGCGGTCCTAAACGTCTTGCTCCCTTTCTCTCTCTCTCTCTCTCCCTCGCTCCATCCAAGTTTGAAACACTCTTTCGCTGCTGGTAAGGCAAGGGGCGGGGCTAGAGGGCCGAGTGGGGGGAGGGAGCCGTGGGATTGGCTGGGAGGGTGTTTGTTAACATCCAGTGAGAGAAAAGGGGGAAGGGGGAGAGAGAGAGAGAGAGAGAGAGAGAGGGGGGATGGAAGGAGGAGTGAAGGGAGGGGCACCAGCTCTGCATTAACCATTTGGAATCTCTCTCTCTCTGTCTCTCCCTTCTTCTCTCAAAGGCAGCTGTACAAACTAAAAGCTTCAGAGTAACAAAGACAACCTTGACTTGGGCGAGACAAGGCTGTAGCCAACACTGCCACTGAATACCACCACACAAACACACACCTGTGTACCTAGTCATCAGGCACATCATGCCATTGCTCATT
Source organism: Mallotus villosus (assembly GCA_903064625.1). Lineage (NCBI taxonomy): Eukaryota > Metazoa > Chordata > Actinopteri > Osmeriformes > Salangidae > Mallotus > Mallotus villosus. The sequence goes on from CAEFZP010000304.1 coordinate 39,893, forward strand.
TTCTATGTTACCCATCTGTCCTTCCCGACAAGAACACGGTTCGATGCACATGTTAACACACACACACACACACACACACACACACACACACACACACACACACACACACACACACACACACACACACACACACACACACACACACACACACACACACTGTGCGTCTGTCAGTGATGGGATGTCTGTGGCAGACACATTTAACAGATGTCCAGCCAATAAGAGTGTGTTCAGGAATGATTATCACATCACACTCTGATGCTAAACCACACCTGACATTACAGGACGGATGGTACATCAAATAAATACAAATTTAAACTAGGAGGCTGCATAAATTGCATATAAGTGATATCAAATTTGTATTTGAATTACACATAAATTGTAAATAACTGCGTGCAAATTGCAAAATTTAAATATATTAAATACGTATAACATTATATTTAAATGGCAAAACTCATTTTCTCTATACAAAGCAAACAGAAAATACATACAAATCATACTGAGATCTAAATAAATTGTATTATTATTATTATTATTTATAATAAAACTGAAATGACGAAAAACACATCACTTTAATAAAATAATGTACATCTGTAATAAGTGACTACATTTAGTTTATTAGCGTCATCAGATAAGATACCTGTTTATATTGGCCTGAATACAATTTATATATATACATTAAACAGAAGGCATAAAAGTACGTATATATTTAATAAAAAATCGTTCCGATTTTTGTCAGATTCATAACTAGCCACCAGCGAATTGGTTTAGCATATGCTAGTTTTCGCACACTGAAGAATCTCCACACTAAAGATGTTGTTGCTAAGCAGAGCCAGACAACACTATCAGATCCGCAAAGTAAACACTACGGTGTTAACTTCTGGCGCTCTCCTACTGAGAGACTCACACTGTAACACTGACCATGTGTGTGTGTTTCTCTGGCTGATTTATGTGGGTGTGTGTTTGGTGTGTATGTGTGTGCGTGTGTGTTTACCTTTAATTAGAAGTGATCACTTTCTAAACAGCAGCTGACCCTGTGACATCAGTGTGTATTCTACTGCTGAGGTGTGTTATGTTATCTACCTTCTTTCACACAGACCCCGTCTGCGCAAGTCACATCTTTGGATGTGGAATAGCGTGTCAGTACAGACACACACACACACAGACACACGCATTTTAAAATGACCAACCCAGCATGCAAAAAAAACACGCTGTCAGACTACCAGGAAACACAAACACGCTCTCCCAGGTTACACACACACACACACACGCAAACACACACACACACACACACACACGCACACACAGGCTCTACCAGGAATCCAGCTGGTCCAGGGTTAAGTGTTCTGCTGAAGACAGCACTCCAATACTACAAGCTACACCATCACACAGCACTTTACATGGAATATTCATCTGTCTATGTTTAATTCACTGGTTGGCTCCTCTATATACACTGTGACTAGGGAACAGAAGGAGGAGGGGGCAGGAGGAGGAAGGTGTAGGAAGAGGAGAAGGAGGAGGGGGCAGGAGGAGGGAGAAGTGTAGGGAGGAGAAGGAGGAGGGGGCAGGAGGAGGGAGAGGTGTCGGGAGGAGAAGGAGGAGGGGCAGGAGGAGGGAGAGGTGTCGGGAGGAGAAGGAGGAGGGGGCAGGAGGAGGGAGAGGTGTCGGGAGGAGAAGGAGGAGGGGGCAGGAGGAGGGAGAGGTGTCGGGAGGAGAAGGAGGAGGGGGCAGGAGGAGGGAGAGAGGTGTCGGGAGGAGAAGGAGGAGGGGGGCAGGAGGAGGGAGAGGTGTCGGGAGGAGAAGGAGGAGGGGGCAGGAGGAGGGAGAGGTGTCGGGAGGAGAAGGAGGAGGGGGCAGGAGGAGGAGTTTTTGCCACTTCAAGACCGATTTACAGATAAGACGGACCCCTGGTACCTGTGTGTGTGTGTGATAAGTGAGATGCTTGTCCAGGGTGGGGTGGAGCTAGTCAGATGTTCTGTGATTATGCCCTGCTCCTTTCCCTATAGGTCTACTGACAGAAATACTGCCCCTTCACTCACTCTCTCTGTCTGTCTCTCTGTGTTTCTCTCTGTCTCTCTCTCTCTAACTTATTCACTTGCACTCACTGCACACACAGGGCCGGTGTTACAATGTGACTCCTGTATAAAAGCAAATTTCCTCTACCAGATTATGATTGCTGATGATTGGTCACCAACTAAATATGAGGCCTGGCTGAGATAATGAACTATCGATCCTTGCAGCTGTGTGTTGAGTTGGGTGTGTTTGTGTGTTTGTGTGTGTGTGTGTGTGTGTGTGTACAAGATCTGTGGATGGGTGTGCAGACTACATACAAAAATATATAAATATACCATGATCCTCTTTGGTCCATTGAGATGAGACTGTGTTCACGCTGTCTCTATCTCTCACTCTTTCTCTGTCTCCCTCTCTCGCTCCCTTTCTGAACGTCATGACAACAGTGAGACGATCAATGCCTTCCTCGCTGACACACACCTGTTCGAATGAGCTTCGAAAACGATCACAGCTTTATTTAAACAGGAAGAGATGACGCAGGTTCTAAATAGGGAGCGGGGAAGGAGGATGAGGATGTGGAAGGGAGGGAGGGGTGGAGGAGGACAGGAGGACAGGAGGAGGAGAAGGTGACTAAGCCTGCTAAGAGGCAGCTTGAGACAGCCAATGAGAGAGAGGAGAGGTGTGTGTGTGTGTGAAAGAAAGAGGGAGGGCGGAGGTTTGATAATTATTTATTTATTTAAATGTTGTTTTATTTATCCTTCTCTTTCAGAACCTGCGTGGTGACGAAGCTAGACTGCAGGTTGACTGTGTGTGTGTGTGTGTGTGTGTGTGGTGTGTGTGTGTGTGTGGTGTGTGTGTGAAGACCGCAACAGACAAGAGGGCACTTTACTCAGCACTTGGTCTCTCTGAATGCCTTATTCTATAAACGCATGCGAATGAGCACACAAACACACACACACACACACACTGTGAATAAAAGCCACTTCACCTATAGTCCATCTCCACTCATCTCTCTTCTCATGGGAGGCCTATGGAGTGTGCAGCAGGCTAACCTCAGGGCACGTCTACACAGAGGCATGTATAGACTACACACACACACACACACACACACCTGTCCTTTGTCTGTCCCTGAGACGCTCTGCGAGTGTGTGATTGTCTACTCTACTAGATAGCAGCGCACGATAGTCAAGGAGAACGTGTGATTTGCTTTTCTTTTTCCGATGCTTTTCACATTTATTTTATTCTGTCTTGTGAGCAGTCTTCTCTCTATCTCACCCCTGCTGTGTCACACAATATGGCTTCTATAGGAAACACTGGGAGCCTGACCATGGTGTGTGTGTGTGTGTGTGCGCGCGAGCGAGCGTGTGTGTGTGTCTCGTATTCTTCAGCTGCTTGGTCCCTCACACTCCATGGGTTTTACATGTGTGTGAGAGTGTGTGTGTGTCAGCATGAATGTGTGTGTGCGCACGTGTGTGAAAGGAGTGTGTGCTTGCGTGCATGTGAGCGTGTATGTGTGAGTGCGTGTGTTTGAGTGTGTATGTATGTATGTATGTGTGCGTGTGTGTGTGAGTATGTTTGTGTGTGTGGTGTGTGTGTGAGTAGGTGGTGTGTGTGTGTGTGTGTGTGTGCGAGAGAGGCCTCATTCAGCCCCTGCCTGCCCCCCTGTGGTGCGGGGCCATGAACTCCTGAGACTCAGAGAAGCCGAGAGAAAAGAGGGAGCAAAGAGAGGAGAGAGAAAGAGAGAAGAAGAGAGAGACAGCCTGGTGGCAGGGGGAAGAGGGGTGGGATGAATGTGAAAAAAAAGAAGAGATTAAAAAAAATGCAGGGTAGAAAACAAAACAACAAAAAGAGGAAAAAGTGAAATGTTCAAATCCCGTCTCTGTGCTGGTGAGAGAATCTCCAGCGTTCTGCGGCCTGTGGAGCAGGGTAATTGTGGGCCTGTCAGGCAGATTTGGCCCGCTGTCCCCCCCCGCCTGGGCCTCTAAATAACAACAATCATCATGATCATAAAGGGGGCTGGCGGGGCCGGACTGGACCATTCTCAGTAATGAGGGGTGTCCCACTGAGGAGACGCCTCCACAGGACAGCTGCTTACATACCTCCACGGGACGCTAGAGCAGGTGATCACACACACACAGGGACACACACAGGGACACACACACCCACACACACAGGGACACGCACACACAGGGACACACAGAGGGACACACACACACACACGCACAGTTTACAATAGAACAGTACATCTCAGCCTCTCTAGCTCACAAGGAGAGTGCGTTGAATATGAACCTCAGGCCCAGCCCCACACTGAGGACAAAACAGCCCGTACGAGCTGCAGATTAGCGCTGCAGGGAGAGCTGCCCCCACAGCAGAATCAGACGTACCCTTAACATCTCACAGGAACAAAGCTAATAGCTCTTTCATTGAGGATATCAAAAGCTTGGTTTAAGGAAGGGTAATAATGCAAACTATAACAGAGGATCTGATTCACGTCTAAACACACTTGAGACCACAAAATCACATCCACCTCATGGTCACATTACAACAAGGGATACAATCACACACACAGATACGTGTTTTGATAGAACACATATTGTGCCCTTGCTGGTGTGCCCCTGTGTGTGTGTGTGTGTGTGTGTGTTGGTATCACAGATGCATGAGAACAATATGAGTGGGCGGGACATCACACACCGCCCTCACGTTTGATTTGGAGGTCAGTAATAGGCTGACAGCCTGTATGCTACCTGAGACCAACAGAGGAAGTGGAGCAATGCGGGCATCGAACCCACAACCTGCTGCTGTCTGTAGAGTCAGGTTTCTCTTTCAGCCCAGAATCCAGTCAACCTGGATCCCTTACAGGAGTGACTGTGTGTGTGTGTGTGTGTGTGTGTGTTGTGTGTGTGTGTGTGTGTGTGTGTGTGTGGACTAGTTATTCTTGCGGGGACCAGAATGTGTGTGTGGGTGTGTGTCTTTTATAGGGACGACTAGGTTTCCCTCAAATGTCCAGATGCTGCACATGAATATATTAATATTGACTAAACGGCTTGGCTGCTGTATATAGAGGCTCGTAAAGTAACACACACACTCCACTTAGGTGAGAGAGAGAGAGAGTGTGTGTGTGCAGGTTTATGAGAGTATATAAATCTTTATGTTTACTGTGGATGTGCCGACACGCACACACACACACAATCGCACGCCGCGCACACTCTCTCTCGCACACACACACACGCTGGACACACGTACATTACATCAAAATAAGTGAATCTCCCTGTCTGTCAGGCCTTTGCTCTAGAGCCTCTCTACTGGGGAATAGACCTGTCAATCACAACATCTCCCGCCCCCCTCATCCCTTTAGGAACAGCCAAATTGCCCTTGTCAGGAAGGTGCAACAAATCAAAGACTCAATCACACACCGAGTTATTACCTGCTATAATACACACCATCTACTCTCTCTTTCTATTTCAATCTTCATCTGAGCTCTCAACCCTCTTCTTCATCAGAGCTCTCCTCCTCTTCATCAGAGCTCTCCTCCTCTTCATCAGAGCTCTCCTCCTCTTCATCAGAGCTCTCCTCCTCTTCATCAGCGCTCTCCTCCTCTTCATCAGAGCTCTCCTCCTCTTCATCAGAGCTCTCCTCCTCTTCCCTCCTACTTGCTGAAAAGTGAAAGCCTCACTCTCTGTTTCAACTTTAACACACACACACTTTCATCCATAACCATTCTAATACTTGTGTTCTTCAGCGATCAAGTCCTTTAGCGATCCTCAGAGTGGAGGTGTTTGTGAGGCAGGTCTGACTCTTTAAACAGCTGGGTGCTAACTAAGGCCTCTCTGCTGTTAGTGTCAACCATAGCTAATGGATCCTACATATACGCTTCTGCCACACACACACACACACACACACAAACCACACACACACACACACCACACACACACACACACACACAACACACACCACACACACACACACACCACCACACACACACACCACACACACAACACCACACAGCACACACACACCTCGGAGATGAGATCGTACAAGCGTCTCTAAACAAACATAGCGTCACAGCGATTGTGGCGACTGTCTAAAGACAGAGGGGAGAAAAGAGACGGAGCATTTGAAGTCTATTTAAGGGGCTTAAGACCCTCTCTCCCCTCTGACCTCCTGCACCAGCCCCCCTCACGGCTCCTCTCTTCAGCACTCCTTCTTCTCCGTCCGTCCGGGCCGCCCTGTGTTGTTTACTCATGACACGGTTCGCTGGTAGCAATTGTCTCTTCTTTCAATGGAGAGGAGACAGGGGGAGAGAGAGGAGGAGGAGGGAGAGACAGGAGGAGAGAGAGAGGGAGGAGAGACAGGAGGAGAGAGGAGACAGGAGGAGAGCGAGAGAGACAGGAGACTAGAGAAGAGAGAGACAGGAGAGAGACGAGAGGGAGAGAGAGACAGGAGGAGAGAGGGAGGGAGAGACAGGAGGGGAGAGAGGACAGTCGGAGAGAGAGAGAAAGAGAGAGAGAGAGAAGTGTGGGAGAGTGGGTTAGAGGACAAAAGCGGTCAGCGTCGGTTGGCCAGTGGATGCCGACGGGCTGTGTCGGTCGCAGCTCAACAGGCTTAGCAACGGAACCCTCCGGAAACTACACTGGCCTCTCCCCCTCCCTCCCTCACTCTCACCCCCACCCCATTTCTTCCTCTCTCTCTCTCTCCATGCTCTCTCACTGTCTCACCGTGTCTCTCCTCTCCCCCTCTTCCTACCCCCTACCTCTCTAAATCTCCTCTCCCTGTTTGATTTGCCCACTCTACAAAGCGAGAGCAGAGGGTCGAGGGGAGGGAGAGGACGGAGCGGAGAAAGAGAGAACGGAGCAGAGAAAGAGAAAGAGAGTTAGATGAAGGGCTTCCCTCTAACTAAGCCCCCATGTGTCTGGTCCGTGTGTAAGACTTGGCTGACACAACACACCACACACACACACACACACAATAAGACTCGCACTCATACACATATTTCCGGAACAATCCACAGTGGTTTGGTTAGAGTAATCACCCTCATTCAGAAACAAAGCTCACAACAGTGACGTTATTAAAGTGTCCTCTTATTAACGGAGCCAGTCAAGGGCTGCTTGACATTGACTCGAGTCTCTGTCATTCAGAATGGGGTTCCACTTTGGCATTTTCTCTACTTTTTCATCATCCAGCGCGTATACACATCTTCATAAATACCACAACACATTCCATTTTAAAACACACAGGCCACCATGTAAACCATAACAGTTACCAAACATGTGTTTTATCTATTCTGACCCCTCTTTGAGGAACTATCCATTCAGCTGTGTCTATTAAACACAAACACACACACACACACTCACCACACACGCTCCAGCGTAAATTAAAAAGCAACGGGAGAGCTTCAGCTCAGCTCGTTTCTCTTTCTCTATGTCTCAGCCTCCCTTTCTGTTTCTCTGGCGCTCTTTCCATATTCTTTCTCTCTTGTTTTTCTTGTATCCATCCCTCCATCCTTAGTCCATAGAACATGCTGGAGAGAGAACAGCAGCACTGGCCTGTTTAAAATGTCCCTCCCGTCTCCCTCCCTCCTCCCTCCCTCCTGCCCTCCTCCCTCCCTCCCTCCCTCCCTCCCTCCCTGCCCTCACTATCTTCATCGTGCTTTTTAAGCCCTTTACAGAAGCAGTAAGTGAAGGTGACAACTCCAGACACCTCTGTTACACACACTGATGCTACTTCAGACACCTTCAGGTAGTCAGGACACTCAGACACCCACCCACTCACACAGATGTGCACACACCACACACCCACCCACGCACACAGATGTGCACACACAAACCACACACACCCACGCACACACAGATGTGCACACACACACACCACACCACCACACAGCACACCCCACACACATACCACAGACACACACAGACACACAGACACACACACAGACACATACACAGACACACACCACCACACCACACACACACACACACTGAAAAGACATTACCGGGAGCCTGAGGAGAGCGGGGGTCCTGCAGCAGGGAGGAGACAGGGTTATAAACACATATAGTGTTTCATTAGGTTCCCCACCAGCTGTGTGTGCCTGATTGTGTGTTTTGTACGGGCGCAAGTGTGTGTCATTGACAGCAGTATAAGGACCAGCTGCTGATGTAATTGGTGGTTTCATGTGGGCCAATGCTATTAGAAGACTATGGTAAGATTGACTGAACTACACACCACACACACACACACCACACACACACACACACACACACTACATCATGGGCAACTCTCACACCACAGCTACTGGGACTAAGAATTAGTCAGAGAGAGAGAGAGAGAATTAGTCATCTTGTATCTTTCACTTTGGATTGGGATGTGTGTGTGTGTGTATGTCTCTGCGTGTGTGTGTGTGTGTGTGTATGTCTGCGTGTGTGTGTGTCTCGGTCTCTGCGTGTGTGTGTGGGTCTGGAACAGACCCCTGTCCCCTGAATACATTCCAGAGAGACCCCAGACAGGGCTGTGTGTCCACTCGCTTGCCAAATGCTCTGTAGATGAAAGCATGCAGAGAATGATGTGTGTGTGTGTGCTCGTACCTATATGGGCCTCAACGGTGCAGCCTTGGTTCCTATATGGTTGCGGTCCAGCCGGGCCCCTAGGGTGATACACTCATACTGTACAGCTGTATGTGTGTGTGTCCATCAAAGCCCAGTGCGCATGGGAACTGTTAGCCTAACGGGCAGGGGAGAGAGCCAGGGAAATGAGCTCTGTTGGAGAGGAAAAAGAAAGAAAAGAACGAAAGAGAGAGATGGAATGATGGAGTGAGAGGGGGTGCAGCCAAACCACAGGTACGCATCACTCCTCTTTCTCCTCCTCCCTTCATCCCTCTCTCTCTCTCTCTCTCTCTCTCGGTCTCTCTCCGGCGCTCTCCTTTCTCCTTGTGTTTTGATTCTTTCCTGCACATATACTCTAATACTCTCTGTTACTCTATATGTACGTCGGCTCTCGTTACCCCCTCTCTCTCTCTCCTCCTTCAGCCTCTCTCGTTCTCCTTCTCCTCTCTCTCTCTCTCCTCCCTCAGTCTCTCTCTCCTCCTTCAGCCTCTCTCATTCTCCTTCTCCTCTTCTTCTCTCACCGAGGGAAGGACAGAGAGCAGGTCAGAAAGGCTTTTAACTAATCGTATTCCTACAAGGAGTCAAGGGAGTAGGAGAGAGACAGTGTGTGTGTGTGTGTGTGTGTGTGACCAGCAGACACCTCTCTCCTTCCCAGAAATGGAGCCACCTCTGCACCTTCTGTCACCTCCCCAAACCAGCTGTCACTCACACACACACACACACACACACACACACACAAACACCCTTGTTCTAAGAGCTGTGAATGTGCACCACATGCTCAAAGAAAGTAAACTTTTCTTAAGTAGGTGAGTCTGTGCTTGTCATCTGTGTGTGCTTGTTTGCTGTCTATTTGTTTGTAGGTGTACAATTAAGCTCTGTGTGTATGTATGTGTGTGTGTGTGAGTGTGCATTTCATCATGTTTTTTCTGTGTACGTAAGCAAGGGAGTTGGTGACATTTTCTTGCCTACTCCCCCTGTGACTGCAGGATGGAAAATGGTTGTCAACTGATATGAGTTTGTGTGTGTTTGTGTGTGTGTGTGTGTACGTGTGTGTGTGCTCTTCTCCAGGGTGTATCTCCAGCTATTTTAGTAATCTCCAGTGTCTACACTGTCTGGCTCCCCGTACAGCACCGCAAATATGAACAGGCTATGCTACGCTACGCTAATCACCAGCCCATTACAAACCCCTTGTTTCTTCAAGCTCCTGTTCTAATGCTACGCTAATGCCTGACAAACCTTTCCTTTCCCTAACCCCCGCCACCTTTCTCCCCGACAACCTGATCGCAGGCATCGCTTCTTTGTTCTTTGCAGAAATACCAGGATTTCCATAATGCAGAGGCCTGTCACATGCAGGACAAGGCCTAGAGCTGTTATTGACATTTCATAGTAAGAACAAATACTAATGTTTCGACTGCGGTCTAATTTCCCTTCTTTATTCCCCTCAAGTATGTGTGAGTGTGTGTTTGTGTGCGTGTGTGTGTGTGTGAGAGAGAGTGTGTATGTGTGCGAGTGTGTACGTGTGTGTGTGAGAGAGAGAGAGAGAGAGAGAGACGAGAGTATGTGTGTGTGTGTGGTGTTGTGTGTGCGAGAGAAACGAAGAGAGCGTGTGTGTGTGTGTGCGTTTGCGTGTATGCTAATCTCCTTTTTGGCAGCATATAGGCCTGAGACGGACACACAAATTGGCCCCCTTCACTCGCTCACACGTTTTGTGCGAGCATGAACACACACCCAGCTTCTGACACACACGCACACACACACATTAACAACTAATCACTCATTGCTAGCGAGGGACATCATAATCGCACATTTATAGTCAGCCATATGACACTGTGTTCCACTGCCAGAGCTCGATTCAGCACCTCTGTGAGTGTGTTTCTTCATGTATTTACAATGATGTGCTGAAGGAGATCTTAACCACACTCTTCCTAGAATTAGAAGAGACTACACACACACAACACACACACACACACACCACACACACACACACACACCACAACACACACACCACACACACACCCACACACACAGACGTGGTGCCAGTACGGTCTGAGAGGCGGCAGAATAATATCTATCTGGAAGAAGAAACCATCAAAATCAATGATTACAGACTGGCGCCTTCACAAATGCACATCCACAGACTCTGGGACTGGGAAAGTGACAGTTCGAAACAGTAGAGCCCACAGCGGTCTGTGAGGGGAATGACCACCTGACTGTAATAGATGAAGAGAGAGAGGGAGAGAAAAGAGAGAGGAGAGAGAGAAGAGGGGAGGAGAGTAGGGGAGAGAGATTAGAGAGAGAGAGAGAGGATGTAGAGAGCGATGAAGAGAGACGCACGAGAGACGAGAGAAGAGAGATGAGAGAGAGAGGTGGAGAGAGGGAGGGGAGAGAGAGAGAGAGAGAGGATGAGGGGAGAGAGTAGGGGAGAGAGAAGAGAGGGGGGAGGAGAGTAAGGGGAGGAGAAGAGAAAGAGAAAGAAAGGCAGGCAAGGTGAGTGTTTAAACTCTGCTACCAGGGATGGACATTTGTAAAAAAGAAAAGCAGGTATGGAGGATGAAGTAATGTTGGGAAGAAGGGAAGAAGGGAGGGAGAGTGAAGATGTCTGGCGTGGCCCAAAGGCACACCAATGAATAATGGAGTCTGGAATGTCGCTTCTTTTTTTTAATCCGTGTGACCAGAAGCAAAGAGGGCGCAATACATGACGAGCTGCAGCGTCTCTCATTCTGCGCGATCACTCACTCTACAATAATCTATATTGCAAAATGTGGCGCGAGAGATGATAATGAGAGAGAGAGAGAGGGAGGGAAAAGGAGGGAAAGAGAAGGGAGCAGAGAGAGAGCAAGAGGGAAGGAGAGAGAAGGAGAGAGAGGAAAATTCCCATTAAGCTCTCGGTACAGTTCAACCTCCATCCCAGTATACTACATCCGCTCTCCGCTTCCCTGTTCCCTCCCTCCGTCTACTCATCCGCTCTCGTTCCTGTCCATCCATCCCCGTCTCCTCCTCCCCTCTCGTTCCCTGTCACCCCCCCCCCCTCCTCCTCCCCCCCCTCTTTGGGCAACCAGTAGCGACAGCTGATACAGCCGTCACTTAATTGTCACATTCCACGTGTTGTCCAGTCACAAAGAGCACACCATCCTCTATACTACATTACCCAAAAGCCTCTGGACCTACCCCCATCCTCCAGAATGCATTACCCACAATCCCCCGGAGTGGAAGCTAGTCTCAAGACTACACTTCCATAAGTGCCTGGAAGAATAGTGGTATTTGAGTCACAGGGAAGCCTCTAGCGCCTCACAGGGTGGGAACAAACAGACGAGCTGTGGTCTTTTAATACAGTGTGCGTTTGATTTTTGCTCCCCAGTGCCGGTACTACCAGAGGAGCAGTCCCAAACGTGTGATGTGAAGAGCTAAATGAAGTGCACCTTCAGGATCAGGAAGGAAACACACAGCAAATGATGAAGGAGTGAGAATGAAGAGCAGGGACATGTAGCGGGTCAGTGAGAGGAGGACGGGAGAGGAGGCAGAGGGGTGGAGTGGCAGAGAGAACGAGGGCAGAGTAGTTGAGAGAAAGAGAGAGTTTGTCATTGGTGTTCACCTCTATCGCTCGTTCAAGCAAAACAGAATCA